>CM076574.1:1290820467-1291217560 GCA_034641835.2 Pinus albicaulis
TTTGGAGAAGGAGATGATTTAGGGACTTGCTCCCTGCCACTAGAAGATCGAGATTAGAGAATAAATGAGCATAATATATCGAAATTAGGGAGAAATCTTGGAGAGATTCAAGGGGGTTGTCCACCCTCCCTAACTCTCAAAGGCAGCCAAAGGATTCTCATGAGATTCCATCCAGCAATTCAAATTCCCGAGGCAACAAAGCGACTCAAGACCAAGTGCACTCAAGCCATACTTCACTTGGAGTCAAGTGGACTCAATCACCCCAAAAATTCTCTCCAACAGATCGAGTTCCAGAGGCAACCAAGCAACTCAAAGAGGAGAGCACTCAATATTTGTTTACTGGGAGTCAAGTGAACTCAATCACCATTTTCTAGGGAGTTGTTGGTAGCTGCCCTGTAGAATAAATAAAGCAAAGCTAGAGCTACGAAGAGTTATTCAATTCCAGTCGATTCTCCGAATTCATTTTGGGGAATTTTGCTGCAAGCTATTAAGCTTTTTATTGTACTTAGTGATTAGACTTTCAGAAATGTAACAAGGCTATTTTCTTCCTGAAATGAGCAAACAAACTCCATTTTATTGATTTAGTTCCAGATATTTGGGCTCGTGGGTTAGGGCCCAACCCATGTGCCTCAACTTCTCTTTCGTTGTCATCCTTTCCTTTCTATTATTTAGCTATTTTTATTTCTAATATGTTCATTGTTGTTACAGTTTTTTGTTGTAGATTTAATCTGCTTATCTGTGTTGTAGAATAGTTGATGAACTCCATAAAACTATGAGGCAGCCTTCCCCTCTCATCTCTGTCGATAGAGCTCGAGGAGGGTAGACCTTCCCGTAGACCAAAAATGCTTTCTGGGTTATGATTCTATGTTTCTATGACAAGGCTAGAATTTTTTTTATATTTAGCATGCACTGTGCATCTTTCTTGCATAACTTGACATTTTAATTGCAGGCACAGGTAGCCATGGAGAAGTTCATTGGCACCTTCCCGCTTCATTTTCCATCTCTGTCTTCATGGCCTGAACATTGTTGTTACGCCTCCATTCCCATCCTTTCTCTTCTTATCAGCTTTCGCACACTTTTTTATTCACAAAACACTTCAAAACGATGAAAGTTTGACCTCCGCCCTCGCTCCTCGAACTTCCCGCTACTGTACACTGCAATCGCACTGTGCAACCTTTTTCCCCTTTTCCCTTAAGACTTACCACAATCCCTTTTCGCAATCGCACATTGCCTCTACAATCATTTCCCTTTTCCTTTAAGAAATTACCGCTCACAACGCCGATTGCGATATTCACCACATCGCAAATCGTTCATCGCAACCTTTTCCCTTTTCTTTAACACTTATCGCTCTTTTTTGCCGATTACGATATTGTTATCGCACTCCTTCATCTGTCCTATCGCCATGCCATCCCTATCACAAATCACATTTCACAGTTTTTATCCCCATCGCAAATCACAAATCACACTTTTTATTTGGTTCCTTTAACACTTACCGCTCATACCTGCCGATTTCGATATTGCGATTGAGCTCTGACACCGGTCCCACCTCCATGTCACCCATCGCAAACCACACTTCGCTCCCGCTCCCAAACTGTACTCCTACTTCTCTGCTATCACACTTTTCAAAACATTCTGCTCCAAAGCCTTTTTGCGCTATAATGAAGTTTTATAAGGTTTAAACCCATCTTTTCACTTATAAGCCTTGTTTCATGTGTGTAAGCCCTCCATTAGCCTCTTTTGCCCTTTTTCCTCCAAACTTCAAGAACACTTCTTCAAATTAGAATTATTTCATGTATAGCTGCGTACATAGGAGCATGATAGATAGAGTAGGAAATGTTTAGCCGATTGGCGAAGTTAAGTGTGGTTTAAACTAGTTTGATTTATTTTCAGTAATTTAGATTAGTTCCCTTTCTGTCATTTCTTTTCAGCATTTTAGATTAGTTCCCTTTCTGTCATTTATTTTCAGCAATTTAATTTAGTTTCCTTCTGTCATTTCCTTTTTTCAATTTAGTTTATTTTCATTGAAGTGTGACAGAATTCACTGAGAACCCTTAGAAATAGCACCCTTTCATAAAGCGGAAGAGGATGACATGAACAGAATGCATCTGTTGTGGATACAACATTGTCACCTCCATGTTTGTACGAACCCAGGGTTGATAAATTAAAGTAGGGTGGCCCTTGGGAGTTGCAAGACTCTTGGTGCAATACCAGGGCTCCCCACTTTTTGGCGTCATTGCCGGGGAGGTGTCTGGTAGATGCTTTGATTTTGTTTTTAGCATTCTTTTATGCTTTCCTTTATTTTCATGCCATTTCATAAATATTAACAAAAAAAATACAAAAATATATGATTTTCATGCCTAATAGGAGTAGGGATACTCAAAAATAAAATAAAAATACTTCTCCAATACCGACCCCCCCACTTGACCACGTGGTGCAATAAGAACCACATCACAATACACTTTTGAAGGTAGAAGATATGGATGGATATGATGAAAATGAAGAAGATCTTATTGGGTTTCCCATTCAAGATATGGACATCAATGTACATATGAAGAACATCCCTTCATATTTCCTTCCCAACATCCATGGTATGAGGAAAGAGGATCCAGAAACATTTCTCTTTGAATTTGAGATACTTTGTAGGTCTTATGGCTACTTATCACACACTCAAAAACTGAGATTGTTTCCTGCAACATTGAAGGATAGATCTCTTAAATGGTTCATGAGTCTAGGTACTAATTAATAAGATCATGGAATGATATGCAAAATATATTACTAGAAAAATACAAAGATCGTGATCTTAGAGAATAAATTTATAGAATGAACCAAGAAGAAGATGAGAGCCTTGAGGAACTAATAGAGAGGTTCATGTATAATGTTAAGAGGGAAAAATTGCATCATTTAGGATTTGACACTCTAAAAACCATCTTACTTAGAACAATTAGGGATGAGTGGATTGATCTCCTTAATCTCATGAGTATAGGAGATGTATACCAATTGTCATTTGAATAAATTTGTGAAACACGCAAGTGCATATAAAGAGGAAGGGAAAGAGTAAGTAAGTCAGCATCAACATTGGTAAGGCAAGACGAACTTGGAAATTTTCTTGATAACTTTAAAAAAGAAATTATTAGCAATCTAAGTGAACAGGTAGAAATGTTAAGAATGAAAAATGAGTAAAAATAAGATGTTGATATTTTTGTTATCCATGCAGAATATTATGCTACTAAATGTTGTTCATCATTCCTCGGGTTTAAAGAAGTTTACCAAGAAGACAATGGAGCAAGGAAATCACCAAAGAAGCTATGTTATGTAGCTCCAATGATACCCTGGCAGCCTAGTCAAATTGATATGATGCAAGGACCCACTTCACAATTTCAAGCTTATTCAAATCCATACCAAACTAATTGAGACACACTCCCTCCTTGGAAACCTTGGCATCTTAACCCCAAAACCAATCTTGGCAACATGGTTTGAAAGGTCCTTATTGGGAAAATCCTCAACATCCTCAATATGTCCCTCAATATCCTCTATACCCAACTCCATGCTATCCCTACCATCCACCTCCACCACAACGACGGCCTCAACCACATCCATCTCATATATCCACCCCCATTGTACCACAATTTCCAAACCCACACCATGAAGTATCTCAACCCACTTACAATGTTGAGGTACAACATTACCAAACATATCCTCTTGATCTAAATGGTTTGCATCTTAGTTCAAGAAAGGTATTGCAAATAAGATATTTTTTTAATGTCACTGAAGGACAAAATCAAGAAGAAGAAAATCTGATTGAGGATATGAAAAGATCAAGGGCCGCACTTGATGAAGAGAAAAAATCAAAATCAAATGTTGAGAAAGTTCCCTCATGTTTACCAGCATTTCCTCCATGTGTTCAAGAGAATAATCAGCAAAAAGAGGAAGATTTGAATGCCATAATAGAAGAGGACATCCAAGGTGATCCAACTCAGCAAGTGAACTAGGGGCATCACAAATATATTGACATATGGTTCAAACATTCATTAAGTTGCAACAACACACTCTTCTCCAACAGTACTTGATACAATCCCAATCAAAGAAATTCATCTCTCATATTCAGGTACATGTCAAAGCATGTATTCCCAGTGTGCACATGATTTTATCTGTCATATTGATGTGTACATGGCTCCATTGGAAGTATTCATATACTTGAAAAAGGTTTTTTTTTTTGCAAGTAGAGTAGGAAAGTGAAAAAAAAATAAAAAATAAAAAAAAGGAAAGAATAAAATCTTAGGTGAAAACCTCTTTTGAGGCGTCTGCGATTGGCCCACTAATTGAAAACCTCCATGAGGTGATCATTGGGTTGGGAAAAAAAGATAAAAATAAAATATCCTAGGTGAAAACCTCCTTTGAGGCGCCTAGGAAGACCTACTAGTGGAGAACCTCAAAGAGGTAGCTAGTAGGCCATATATATATATATATATATATATATATATATATATATATATATATATATATATATATATATATATATATATATATATATATATATATATATATATATATATGCATTTCTTCATGTATCTCTCTCTAATAAATGCAGGTGCTCTCCAACCTTTGCAAGCCAGAAAACAACAAGTTGCCACAAAAAGAAAATTCGGTCAACACCCTCGTTAAAGGTAGTCAAAAGCTCCAAAAGGACCTCAAGAAGATTATCACATGCAGCTTCGGAATCACCAAGGACAACTTCAATAACCATATCAGCAACTTCAATATCACCTGCAAAAACAAATCAATGGTAAGGCTCAGGTATGCAATCATCTAACCCTTTCTTTGAATCTATTTTAGCTTAATAAAACATTAAAAAGTGTGAGAAAGAATTTTTTTTTATATAGCCAAAATCAGTAGCAAAGCAACCTCAACCTTGTCTAGCAACTAGCCTCACTTTTTCCACCAAGAAAAGGAACAAGACAAAAGTAAAAAGGACTTAAGAAAGTGGGCAGTAAGCAGTTCATTGTAATAGAAGACAAGGAGTGCCAAGGGATAACAAAAGCTGAACTCAGTTCATAGAAAAAAGAACTATGAGTTTACTTTGCATGCAATAAAAAACAAAAACAAAAACAAAACAAAAAACAAACAAACAAACAAAAAGAACAAAAAAATAAAATCAAATAAACGGTGGATCCACCACCTCTTGGCATGAAAAATAGATTTGATTAAGGCATCTTAGGACCTATGAAGCACCTACAAGAATAAATGCAAGAAGAATAGAAATAATATTAGTAGGAGGAGCAGTTCATGGGCCAATAAACAGAAAATGAAATAAGCCAGTATGCAGGAAAAGCCATAAAGCAGGGAGGATGAATAGGTTGCTCAGAGGATGAGAAAAAGTTTCAGTAGGGGGTGATGATGGGCCTCTAAATTAGACATAAAATAAGACCCATCTAACCTTTCTTAATCCCATATACCTTCCTTATGTACATGAATATATATATTAAATCTCTCCTTCTGCACTTAATAATGTTTTCTTATGCTTCAATATTTTCTTAGGAAGGTTTAAAGGTAATTGCATATTTGTGTCTAATATTGGTTATTTTTATAGAATATTGTGAGAATATTTGGCATATTATGCAGATTTGGAGAAGAAGATGATTTAGGGACTTCCTCCCTGCCACTGGAAGATCAAGATTGGATAATAGATTAGTACAATATCCAGAAATTGGGGAGAAATATTGGAGAGATTCAAGGGGGTTGTCCACCCTCCTTAACTCTCAAAGGTAGCCAAAGGATACTCATGAGATCCCCTCCAGAAATTCTAATTCCAGAGGCAGCAAAGTAACTCAAGACCAAGTGCACTCAAGCCATACTTCACTTGGAGTCAAGTGGACTCAATCACCCCAAATATTCTCTCCAGCAGTTCAAGTTCCAGAGGCAACCAAGAAACTTAAAGAGGAGAGCACTCAATATTTTATTACTGGGAGTCAAGTGGACTCAATC
Organism: Pinus albicaulis; assembly: GCA_034641835.2. NCBI lineage: Eukaryota > Viridiplantae > Streptophyta > Pinopsida > Pinales > Pinaceae > Pinus > Pinus albicaulis. The sequence continues at coordinate 1,290,826,450 of CM076574.1, forward strand.
ACCATTTTCTAGGGAGATTTTGGTAGCTTCCCTATAGAATAAATAGAGAAGATCTAGAGCTAGGAAGAGTTAGTCAATTCCAGTCGATTCTTCGATTCCATTTTGGGGAATTTTGTTGCAAGCTATTAAGCTTTTTATTGTACTCAATGATTAGACTTTTAGAAATGTAACAAGGCTATTTTCTTCCTAAAATGAGCAGACATACTCACTTTTACTGATTTAGTTCCAGAGAGTCGGGCTTGTGGGTTAGGGACCAACCCATGTGCCTCAGCTTCTCTGTCGTTGTCATCCTTTCCTTTCTCTTATTTAGCTAGTTTTGCTTCTGATATGTTCATTGTTGTTATAGTTTGTTACTATAGATTTAATCTTCTTATATGCATTGTAGAATAGTTGATGAACTCCATAAAACTATGATGCAACCTTCCCCTCTCATGTCTGTCGATAGAGCTCGAGGAGGGTAGACCTTCCTGCAGACCAAAAATGCTTTCTGGGTTATAATTCTCTATTTCTAGGACTAGGATAGAATTTTTTTTGTCTTTAGCATGCATTGTCCATGTTTCTTGGATAACTCAGTAGTTTAATTGCAGGTGCAAGTAGCCACAGAGAATTTCATTGGTACCTTCCCGCTTCATTTTCCATCTCTATCTTCATGGCCCGAACACTGTTGTTACGCCTCCATTCCCATCTTTTCTCTTCTTATCAGCTGTCGCGCCCTTGTTTAATCACAAAACACTTCAAAAAACTGAAATTTTGAACTCCACCCTCGCTCCTCGAACTTCCCACTACCGTACATCGCAATCACATTGCGCAACCTTTTTCCCTTTTCCCCTTAAGACTTGTCACAATCCCTTTTCGCAATCGTATATCGCACTTCGCAATTGCTTCCCTTTTTCCTTTAAGAACTTACCGCTCTCGACACCGATTTCGATATTCACCACATTGCAAATCGCTCATCACAACATTTCCCTTTTCTTTAACACTTACCTTTATTTTCGGTCAATTTTGGTATTGTTATCACACTCTACCGTCGGTCCTATAGCCACACCATCCCTATCACAAATCGCATTTCGCAGTTTTTATCCCCATCACAAATCACAAATCACACTTTTTATTTGGTTCCTTTAACATTTACTGCTCCTCCCTGCCGATCGCGCTCCGCCATCGATCCCATCGCCACGTCACCCATCGCAAACCACACTTTTCTCTCGCTCCCGGACTGTACTCCTGCTTCTCCACCATCACACTTTTCAAAACATTCCACTCCAAAGCATTTTTGTGCTATAATGAAGTTTTATTTAGTTTAAACCCATATTTTCACTTCTAAGCCTTGTTTAATGTGTGTAAGCTCTCCATTAGCCTCTTTAGCCCTTTTTCCTCCAAACTGCAGGCACACTTCTTCAAATTAGAATTAGGTCATGTATAGCTGCATAAATAGGAGCATGATAGATAGAGTAGGGCATGTTTAGCCAATTGGCGAATTTAAGTGTGGTTTAAATTAGTTTCCTTTCTATAACTTAAATTAGTTTCTTTTCAGCAATTTAGATTAGTTCCCTTTATGTCATTTCTTTTCAGCAATTTAGATTAGTTCCCTTTCTATCATTTCTTTTCAGCGATTTAATTAATTTTCCTTCTATCATTTTCTTTCAGCAATTTAGTTTAGTTTCATTGAAGTGTGACAGACTTCACTGAGAATCCTTAGAAATAGCACCCTTTCGTAAAGTGGAAGAGGATGGCATGAACAGAATGCATCTATTGTGTATATAGCACTGTCACCTCCAATTTTGTACAAACTCTAGGTTGATAAAGTAAAGTAGGGAAGTCTCTGGGAGTTGCAGCACCCTTGGTGCAATACCAGGGCTCACCAATAAGCATGGATATATGGTTGGTTTTAGTCATGTTTCTTTTAATTTTTTTAATTGTAACTAAAAGAATAATGGATGCAACACGTAATTGATGTTAAGGAAACTAATGGGAGAGGGTGGTGATCCTTCTTGTTAAGTATCACATGAGTTTTCAATTCCTTATGCTCATACTTGCATTCATTACCCACAGATTGCATATCTAAAAAGTGTCTGACGGAATGCTAGTCGTAGTTGGGGATGGTCAAGCCTAGTCCTCGTTTATGTTTTTGGTTTAGAATCATTGCAGTAATATATTTTGTGATTATAAAAGTTACATGGAATCTTGGGAAGAGGCTTAGCCCCAATCCTAAAAAGTAGCCTTAAATTATGCAGTCACTGGCACAACACTAGGAAGAAAAGGCCACAATTACACTGAAGGAGGCCTATGGGAGTGATTGGGGGTTTCCAGACACATGGAGGGCTTGGCAAGGGAGCGACTGTAGCTTTATCTAAGGGAAAGTTAAGTTGGATAAGGGGATGGACACTTAGAGGGGTTGGGTTACTCATGGAGGGTTCTGAGGCACCTGAGGGAAGTCAGTAAGGTTTGTTTTGTCGACTCCATTTCCTTGAGGTCTCTTAGGAGGATTGAGTCTTGTCATAACTTCCTCTCATCTCATGTTTACCCCGGGTAAGCCGGTGAAAGTGGGTATATGTGAGGGGAGAGGTGAATTACACGTACCTCTCCCTTGTTTAATCCATTCTTCATTTCACATCATAACACTGAAACCTTTAGCTTAATTTAACTCCATTCCAAATGGATTTTCTTGTGATACTGCCAGCAAACACTTATTCAACTCATCACATTTTGAGCTTAATAACTAGTCTAAGACCTTAAATATTTCGGTTGACTTGGTAACTGATTGAAAACCTCATTACAAAAGATCCCTCTCTAGGTTTGGAAGGGCTAGCTTCCATCCATAAAGATTGGTTTATGGTTACCTTTCGGTTCCTCTCCTCACCTAGAGGAATTACGATGTGATAACATATACTATACAAGTTGTACACATATACGTTTAACATTTGGATTCACTAACTTCCATTTTTCCACTTTCTCTTTCAAATATCTTTGCATTCAATTAAGGGGTATGTTGTTTATGAAGTTTGTTTAGGATGTATTTTGTACTCATTTTGTAACTCCTCATTAGCATTTTTACAATTATATATTTTTCTTATATTAGCCCAACCATAAAAGTTAAATGGATAACGAATTCACATACACTTAAGACACCGATGCAAGAAATAAATATACAAAAATTCATAAGTCAAAAAAAAAAAATCATTTATAAGGAAATATTACATCGTTGTCTATTGCTTTGAAAAATTCTACTAGCCTCACTCTTACCAGATTTATTGGCTTGTAGGAAATTTCCAAAAATGATTACAACAGACCAAAAGCAGTTGGAAGCACAAAACTGGAGAGGAACATAAAACCTAAATACCATCAAAATCAGGATACAACATATTTCCATTACGATTCAGATGAAGTTACTGTAGCATGATTCTATAGCCTAGAACTAGGGGGAGGTGGAGGCCGAAATTTACATTGTATATGTTTTTCCATAGTGGCCCAAAATACCATATAGACGTTCCAAGATTTCCTTCATGCACCATTGGTTCTGTTGAAGAGGAGTCAAGTTATCCTGCATATGACATTGGTTCCATTAGAGGTCATTCATGAAAGAAATCAGTTCATTTTAATCATCATGCCTTGCCTTGAAGAGTTGCTCCAATATCGTTTTGTGCTACTTGTGCAGGGTGATCACCTCGCTTAGAAGGTCAAAATTGGATATTGATTTCATGTCTCTATGAGAAAACCCTTATGATCAACGAGTATCTTCCCAAATGTTATGTGAATTTGGTGTTTCGAAGGACACTGGCTCCACCTAAGTACGAGCCTTAGGGTGAGGCCGACTGGACTGACCCCACTCACCAGCCCCCTGACACAACAACCACATTTTCATGGAATGGTGGGGCTGACTAGAAACCAGAAGCACCATATTTTATAGAATTAATTAGAAAGCCCCAAGAGAATGACCTCCCTCATCATTAGAGAGGAGAAACGTCTCATAAAGTAATTGACACCCATAGAGTCTTTTGGTTGTGGCTTTCCATGGTCCCATAATTAAGATATGGTGTAGGCGGTTCATAGGTAGGACTAGCTCAAGACTAACAATGTGGCCCTGCCTAGACTAATATGAGATTGATGAAGGGCATAACAATCAAAAGGAGTTCCAGGGGCCAGTGGCCTATATTCCTGGACGAACCCACTAGATGTGAACCATATAAAACACCCAAGACAAATTGAAGTAAACTAGGTAGACCATAAAAAATGACATCCAAAAGAGAGTGAGAAAGGGGTGAGAACCCAAAGATAAACCAATAAAACACAATAATAGAGACTAAGAATTGGTCCAGCCAAGGACCCCGAGTTACCTCTTGCACTGGCTGAGTGCGAAGAAGAAATCTCCATTGCAGGCCCACAACTAGGTGAAGAACCTTTTTCCATTCCCCCTCTATGCCTAACAACTCCCGAAGATTTTGCTATTTTTTAGCACTAAGGTCCCAAAATTTATTGGCGAGCGCTTTCCATCCACAAATTCCCATAGAAGAAAACCAATGTATCAATAAATTTCGATCACTGAGGTTGAAGACTAGGATTAGAGGACCTCCATTAGGTCAACCCTTCCACCCTTGAGTGCAATAAACCACTACCATCTACGAGCAAGAACAAAAAGAAGTCTTGAAGCATCAAGTGATACCCATCGTAATTTATAGTTGAATGTTGCAATTTTGGTGCATGTGGCGGGCATGCCACGCGAACCCCCTCCTTTATGAGCCTTGAGAGTTAGTGGAGAGGATGGAATCTCCCCAACCCCACTAACGCTTTGATCATACACCCCATCAGGGTGCAAGAAACATAATTTTACCAACTACGTTGATAAGAATTCATATTTTAAAATTGGAATTCAAATATTGTGGTTAAAAGTAAACCATGTAGCTAAAAAAAACTTTTAATAATGAAAAAATTCCAAATTCCATTTATAATATACAAAAAACACTTAACAATTTTTATCATAACCGAGAATTAAAAATATTCCTTTTCATTAAATTTTAAACATACATATAATATTCGTGACCAAAAAAAACTCTAGAATTTAGTATTGTTTCCAATATAAACACACCCATTAATGTAATAAAATTTATTTTTGTCTTGTGACTCTGAAATTGATTGACCTTCTCCTCTTTACTTTTTTTCCTAACAAAATATTTTCTATCCAATTAAAAAAAATATATATTTTTAGATGAAAATTGTGTCAACTATACCTATCTCACTTTACCCAAATTAGAGACCATTATTTTTCTTTCAAATTTATAATGTCGTTTTATTATGCATAAAATTCAATTACGAACGACCCTCTTCCTCTTTTAAAAAAAAAAACTAAATCTATCACATAAGAACTTCTATAAAATAGATTGAACATTCCCCACCATTCATTAAAGTCCTTTAAATTAAATGAAAATTTCTTATCCAACGACGAACACCCTTTCTCGGTGTTATCATTAATTTTTTAAAGGAATTTGAACATTCCCTACTATTCATTAAAGTCTTTAAATTACATGAAAATTTCTTATCTAACGATTACCACCCTTCCTATGTGTTATTTTTAATAGTCTTTTAAATTACATGAAAAATTATTGTCTAACGATTGCCACCCTTCCTATGTGTTATTTTTAATTTTTTATGCTATAATTATTTTAAAATTTTATATCTTATAATTAAAGGGACCAAAACGGTTATAAAAGACTTTGTGTAAAAACAGACAGATTAATAATTAAAGGGACCAAAAGGTTATAAAAGACTTTGTGTAAAAACATATAGATTAACAAGTGTAAGGAACAAAGACGGCATCGTGATGAAGGTCGACTTTTTAAAGGCTTATGACCGGGCTGAGTGGTCATACATCCGCATGCTCTTGCTTAAAATTGGTTTTCCAATGGGCGTCATCAGATGGATTATGGGATGTATCACATCTGTTAAATACGCAGTGCTCATTAATGGAAAGCCTACGGCTTTTTTTGATGCAAGAAGAGGTTTGTGCCAGGGCTGCGCTCTGTCTCCTCTAATTTTCATCCTCATTATGAATGGTTTCAGCGCTCTGATGCATACGGCATACCGAGAAGGAAAGATTTCGGGGTATTCGTTCTCTAACTCTGTAAGTGTCACACATTCCATGTTTGTTGATGATTTACTCATTTTTGAAAGGATACTTAGATGTCACTGGGTATATATTCATTATCTGCTCACTCGTTTTGCTAATGCCACTGGGCTCTGCATTACCAAAGAGAAATCATTCATTGTTTATGATTATGGTGATGAGGAGGACATTCTCTTTATAGCAAATTTCTTTGGTATACAAACTCGAAAGGCTACAGAGGGCTTTGTTTACTTAGGATACAGACTCAAGGCAACGGCATACAGAGTAAAGGATTGGACTTGGCTTGTTGAAAAATTTAAGAACAAGATTCTGAAATGGACGCATAAGTGGATTTTTCTCGGAGGCCGCTTCATTCTGGTTCAGGCGGTATTGTCCCAAATCATAGTATATTGGGGCCATTTATTCCTTATCCCACAAGCTATTGTTTCTCAAATAAATGCTATCATTTCTCGTTTTCTGTGGGAAGTTACCAGTCAGAAAAGGAGGTACCATTTGTGCAGTTTAGATATTCTATTCTTCCTAAAAGACATGGGTGGTCAGCATTATCACTTGAACTAAAGGCAGTCCGGTCAAGAATTTTTTGCTATAGAAAGCAGCTGAAGCAGCAGAGATCTGAAGAGGGCAACACAACAGCAGGAGGACGCAGTCCCAGCAGAGGCTACGCATGTTGAAATTTTGTATATTTGGGGTAGCATCAATTGTGCTCTAGGTCAAATTTTGAGGAAGGACTAGAGTACACTTGATCTACAAGATCCATAAATGAATTTGGGAAATTTCATCTGGTTTAGGAGATATTAAATTAATTAATTATTTTAATGTATTTCCTAAGTTAGAACTTAGGGAACTTAAATAATTAAAGTGAATTTAATTAAACATGTGATGAAATTGTGTTAAGTCACACGGATCAAGCTTTCTTTTAATCTTAGCCATGGATTCAAGATCTGATCATGGCCGTTGGTTTCCCAACGAGAAAAGTATAAAGGAAAGGCTTGGGGTCATTTGTAAAGACACATAGAGGCAGAGCACTGAAATTAAGCTGAGATTCTAGAGTGGGTTTGCTAAGAATTCTCATAAGTGTTTTAGCTGCAAAGAAAGGAATTTAGACTAAGGGGATGATTTGATCCCAGGGTCTAGAATCAACAAGAGGTAGAGATCAACTTAGAGAGGCAGCACAGAGAAGTAGGAGAGCAGCAGTAGGAAGGGCAGCAACTGTGCTACGCAGTCCCTCAAGGACAACGTGATTTTTAGCTGGAAGCCCTCTGGGGTTACGCAGAGACCCTAAGGCGCAGTGTAAGAACTACGTTACCCAGTCTCGGGTAACACAACCCTTTCCGGAGCAGCGCTGAGGGACACAGAGGCTTTAGAGTCTGACGCAGGGGCTTCAGGGGCAGCGCTGGGGTTTCTAGGCCCTAATTTTGGCTGAGTCTTGTAAATCCCGTTTGAGGGTGTGGTTCAGTCATTGTTTTGGCTTTAGAACAGTCAGTGAGTTGTAGATCTATTATTTCTCTGTCGATTTTTCCAGATCTGGAACTCAGAGTTGCTGTATTCAGAAAATTCTTTATAATAAAACCCTCCAGTAGCCAGAAGACCGGTTTTCCTGCATTGGGTTTTTCCGGGACTATTTGTACAGAAAATATCCGTGTCACTTTGTCTATGTGTGCATGTACTTGTTCTAGATCTGAATTGGTGAAGATCTATTATGTGTTTTGCTTTGATTTTAACTTGAATTTATTCAGTTAATAACTTACCTAAGTAAGAGGATCATAACCAAATTAACAGTAAAGATTTCTGCATAAGTGTTAGATTCAGAAATTTTCACATGGTATCAAAGCAATTGCAGATCTAGAAGGGTCACCAGCAAGAGATTGAAGGTTCTAGCTGCGAAAGAAGCAAAAACGCAGATCTGAAGGTACAACGCAGTTTTCAGAGGCAAATTCACGCAGAGGGAAGGGTGACGTAGTCTAACATTGTCTCCTAGCAAGCCCACTCAATTACTGTGCAGAGGCAGTTTAGAAACAGCGCTGGATTTGTCTGAAGCCTGCCAGTGTGATGCAGATTTGAATCTGTCAGATCTAGAAAAGACTGAATATTAAGCTGCAGAAATTCAGAAGGTGCTGGTGGGGTTAAATTTTTGAAGTTTTCAGATTTTTAGCCTTAACACAAGTGACAAAGAGCAGGAGGATATTAGCTTCTCAGAGAGTTTCTAGCCAAAGAAACTTGTAGCTTGATCAGAGGATCAAAGAGATCTGAATCATTGTTGATTTGGCAGATTTCCAAGGAGGGAAATCAGTTGTCAGAGGGAGCAGAAGGTGCCTGTTTCGCCAAGGGCCTTAGATCCAATTCTCTAGCAAAGAGAAAGGGAAGTTCTGACACATTTCTGAGCAGATGGCTCCTCATGGACTGCGTGATCAGGACAGATTAGATGGCCTCTCCAACTTTTCAATTTGGAAGGCTAGGATCCTGATAGTCCTTGAGGCATATAATCTTAGAGACCATGCAGAGCAAACTCTGGCCACGCTGACCGATCCGGATCTCCTTCGAAAGCATAAGGAAGCTGTTGGGCATGCCAAGCGGCTGATCATGGACGGAATTAAGGACCATATTGTAGCACACTTAGTTGAGAAAAAGACAGCTAATGAGATGTGGAAGGCCTTAATCTCCCTATATGAGGGAAAATCTATCCAAAGGAAGATGCTGTTGGAGACATAGATGAGGTCATTCGTGATGACCAAGGGAGAAGACATGGAGCATTTCCTCTTCAGATTGCAGTCAATGAGAGATCAATTGACTGCAACGGGTGCTAAGGTGGAAGATGATGTGATAGTCAGGACTGCCCTCAATGCAGTCACAGATGAGTGGGAAACCTTTGTCCAAAGTATCTTGGGCAGAGCGGACCTCCCAGATTGGGACAGCTTGTGGTCAATTCTGCGTCAGAAGAACTCTGCAGATTCAACAAGAAGCAACACAGCTCTAGATTGAGCAAAGTGAAGAAGGAAGATGAAGAAGATGCAGCCTTGGCATCAAAGAGGCAACAAAGAAAGAAGAAGAAGGATCTGTCAAAGATCAAGTGCTTCCAGTGTGGTGAAATGAGACATTTTGCCAACAATTGTCCTCAGAAGAAAAAGGACAAGGAAGCTTCTTCTTCCAAGGATGTTGTGGCAGATGATGGGTCGGAAGATGATGCAGCCATGAGCGCTCATGAACCACGAAGGTGGGGTGACATGGATATGTAGAGGAGCTACATATTCTGAGGCGGGATACTTGAGCAGCTCATCTCTTGGATCACATGCGAGCTATGACAGCCTTAAGACAGTAGCGGGACAAGTGGAGTAGTGGGTGCATAGATCACGGATGAAACAGAGGCAGATCTGAAGACTGGAAGGAGTAGCGCAGTGCAGATGCAGCAGCAGCGTAGAAGCGGCAGCAGTGTAGAGGTTGATGTGATTTCAACAGCACAGAGCAGAGCTGCTTATGCAGTGCAGAGTTGCAGCAGCGTAGAAGGCTCTAGAGGGACAGCACAGTGCAACAATAATGTGAGAGATTTCAGCACAGGGGGTTGATATGACTTCAGTAGTGCAGAGGGAGTATTTTTACGCAGTGCATAGCTGTAGCTGTGCATCATCCTTCAGATGCCAGCATAGATCTGTAGCTTATGGAGCTTCAGTGATGAGGATGTAGCTCATCTGACTTGTCTATCAAAGATTGGGCAGGAGATTCAGTTGTTTCTCTAAACAAATTAAGTTGCAGTGCAACAGATCAGCAGTGGTAGTGCTATGAGCAGCGCAAATGCAGCATATTGAAAGGGAGCTGCAGTACAGAGGTTACAGTGGCAGTGGCAGTGGCAGAGTCATGGGCAGCAGTACAGAATGTCAGCAGCAATGCAAAGTTGAGTGGCAGCAGGCCAAGAATCAGCAGCACAAAACTAGTACCTGAAGTCTTGTAATGCATAGTGTGATGTATTACTAGAGCACACCCTTGATGCTAAGAGGGAGTGTTGAGAATTTGTGTATTTTGGGTAGCATCAGTTGTGCTCTAGGTCCCAAATTTTGAGGAAGGACTAGAGTACACTTGATCTACAAGACCCAGAAATGGATTTGGGAAATTTCATTTGGTTTAGGAGATATTAAATTAATTGATTATTTTAATCTATTTCCTAAGTTAAAACTTAGGGAACTTAAATAATTAAATTTAATTTAATTAAACATGTGATGAAATTGTCTTAAGTCACAGAGATCAAGCTTTCTTTTAATCTTAGCCATTGATTCAAGGTCTGATCATGGCCATTGGTTTCCCAACAAGAAAAGTATAAAGGAAAGGCTTGGGGTCATTTGTAAAGACACACAGAGGCAGAGCACTGAAGCTAAGCTGAGATTCTTGGGCGGTTTTGCTAAGAATTCTCAGAAGTGTTTTAGCTGCAAAGAGGGGAATTTAGACCAAGGGGATGATTTGATCCCAGGGTCGAGAATTAGCAAGAGGCAGAGATCAACTGAGAGAGGCAGTGCAGAGAAGCAGGAGAGCAACAACAGGAAGGGTATCGACTGTGCTACGCAGTCCCTCAAGGACAGCGTGATTTTCAGTTGGAAGCCCTCTGGGATTACGTAGAGACCCTAAGGGGCAGCATAAGGACTGCGTTACATAGTCTGGGGTAACGCAGCCCTTTCCGGAGCAGCGCTGAGGGACGTAGAGGCTTTAGAGGCTGACGCAGGTGCTTCACGGGCAGCGCTGGGGTTTCTAGGCCCTAATTTTGGTTGAGTCTTGTAAATCCCGTTTGAGGGAGTGGATCAGTCATTGTTTTGGCTTTAGAACAGTCAGTGAGCTGTAGATCTATTATTTCTCTGTTGGGTTTTCCAGATCTGGAACCCATATTTGTTGTATTAGGAAAATTCTTAATAATAAAACCCTCTAGCAGCCAGAAGACCGGTTTTCCCGCATTGGGTTTTTCCGGGGACTATTTGTACAGAAAATATCTGTGTCACTTTGTCTATGTGTGCATGTAATTGTTCTAGATATAAATTGGTGAAGATCTGTTATGTGTTTTTCTTCGATTTTAACTTGAATTTATTCAGTTAATAACTTATCTAAGTAGGAGGAGCATAACCAGATTAACAGTAAAGATTTTTGCATAAGTGTTAGATTCATAAATTTTCACAATGTAGGGGTTGACGCAATCCCATCTCGATGACGCAGAGACAACGCAGTGCCTTCCAGAGGGACGCAGGAGCAGCCTGCGCTGCGCAGAGACTGCGTTGGGCCAGTCTGCTCATGCAGAGGCCAATCAAAGGGGCGCTGTCCAATTTTCTTTTCTGTTGCTGTGAAGTATTGCCGGGATCCAGAAGCAGTGCTTTAGATCTTCAGTAGTTGTTGGTGGTGGAGATTCTGACGGTGCAAAATTGTGCCTAGCTAAGTTGACGAAGAGCGGGAGGAGGATAGTTTCTCAGCAGATCTGCGGCAAATAGATCTGAGATTCGGTTAAGAGGGTGATCGAAGAGCACTGTTCAGTTGTTTGGCTGAAGGTTTCCAGCAGGGAAATCAGTTGATGGAGGGAGCAACTACTATAGAGGGTTTCTAATCGCCAAGAAACCTAGATCCAGCATTTCTGTTGAGAGTTGCAATAGAAAGAGGGAGAAGAGTATCTGTTCTGTCAGATTTGAGCTAGATGGCCTCTCATGGACTGAAAGATTAGGATAGGTTGGATGACGTGTCCAACTTCATCATCTAGAGAGCCAGGATACTAACAATCCTGGATGAGTACGGCATCAAGAACCATTCAGAGAATGTCCTAGCTGTGCCTACTTATCCAGATTCTCTAAAGAAATTCAATGAAATTCAAGCGTGGGCTAAGCGTTTGATCATGGATGGAGTCAAAGATCACGTTGTGCCACATATTTCTGGGAAGAAAACGACAATTGAGATGTGGACTTCTTTGGAGACGATGTATCAAGGAAGCTCTGTTCAAAGGAAAATGCTTCTAGAGAATCAGATGCGGTTGTTCTAGATGCAGAAGGGTGAGGAGATAGATCCCTTCCTTTTCTGACTTCAGACTATCCGAGATCAACTGATTGCAATGGATGGAGCTTCGGATGAAGTCCTCTTGGTAAGGACTGCCCTGAATGCAGTCATAGAGGAGTGGGAAACGTTTGTCCAGAGCATATTGGGTAGGGCAGCGTTACCATCCTGGGCGGACATGTGGGCAATCCTCTGTCAGGAGGAAATCAGGAGATTCACCAAGAGGCAAAACAGTGGCAGCAGAACTGTCAAGGTGAAGAAAGAAGCGGAAGATGGTGTAGCCCTTGCATCAAAGGAACGAAGGCAGCAAGGGAAGAAGAAGAGGGACCTATCCCAGGTCCGGTACTTTAATTGTGGCGAACTTGGACACTTCTTCAACACTTGTCCTAAGAAGAAAGACAAAGGATCTTCTGAACCCAAGGAAGCAACAACAAAGGATGATGGGAGTGATGATGACGTAGCCATGAGTGCTCATGAGCCACGGAAGTGGGGCGACATGGATCTGTAGAGCAGCTACAGATGGAGATGGCGGGATCCTTGAGTATGCCCAACTCTTGTATCACATACGAGCCACGGGAGCCTTAAGATGGTAGCGAGACAAGTAAAGTAGTGGGTGCAGGAGATCATAGTGAAGCAGAGGGCAGAGCTAAGACGCTCTGGATGGGAGCAACGCAGTGCAGAGGCAAAAAAAACGTAGAAGCAGCAGCGCAGAGGGGCTGATGGGACTTCAGCAACGCAGAGGGGTAGTGCTTACGCAATGTAGAGCTGCAACAACGCAGTGGCTTCAGGAGGACAACACAGAGCAACAACCAAGGAAGCTTCAATGATGAGATGCAACCCGACTTGTCTGTCAATGATTCAGAAGGGGTCCTTCAGTTGCTTACTTCTCAGAAAATGAGTTGCAGTGTAGCAGTTAGCAGTGGCAGTGCTATGGGCAGCATGATGCAACAAATTGAGAGGGAACTGCAGTACAGATGTAGCAGTGTCAGTGGCGGTGACATGAGCAGCAGTACAGGAAGCAGCAACGCAGTGATGAAGGGCAACAGGCCAAGCATCAACAGCGCAGAGACCGATGCCGGGATCTTACGATACATGGTGTGGATGTATTGCTAGAGCACACTCCATGCTAAGAAGGAGTGTTGAGATTTTGAGGTAGCATCGAGTGTGCTCTGGCCCTGGAATTTTGTGGAGGGGCTAAGACACACAAGACCTCCAAAACTCAGAAGGCGTTTGGAGAAATTCAATCTAGTGTGTGAGATATTAAAATAATTAATTTTTTTAATGAGGACCCTAAGTCTTAGGAAATTAGAAAAATTAAAGTGAATTAATTAAATACATGTGATGAAACGTTCTAAGTGACGCGGATCAAGCTTCATTTTAATCTCAGCCATTGATAAGAGATTGAATCACGATAGTTGATGTGTCAACGAAAAAGTATAAGAGAAAGGCTTGGGGTCAGTTGGAGACACACAGAGTCTAAGAGATCGAATTCTTCTGATGGAGCAGTGCTCGGACGAAGATCAGATCTGAGTGACTCAGAGTTGCAGCGAAGGGCAAATGCAGTGATTGGTTAGGAGGGCCAAGAGTACAGTGTAGAGCAAGGGTAGCAGAGACGCAGTGGAGGTAGCGCAACACCCAGAGGAAGTTATGCAGTCCCTTAGGAGGGTGATGTAGGCCCACGACACCACGCAGAGGCAGTGCAACATCTCCAAGGAAAAGTTCTGATTTTTGTCGAGAGAAGGGTTTCTGAGCCAGGAAGGCTGAAACCGAGATTCGGGAAAGGCAGATCCACGTAGGGCAAGGGTGACGCAGCTCTTCAGCAAGGCCACGTAGATTTATGCAGTTGCTATGCAAAGCCTGCTGGGGTTTCACCAGTTGCTCATCTAGATCAGCCGGGACTTGTGAGAGTGAGGTATATCTCACATTTTCTCTGATTGCCAAGGATTTCTCTGTTGGGTTTGCCAAGTTTACGACACCTTAGATGTACTCAAAAACTGCTACTTAATAACAATAAACCCTCGTATATACTGCACCGATTTTCCCGCATTGGGTTTTCTGGGAACATTTGTCTGAAAAATCTGTATGTCACTTTATCGAATGAGCGTAATATTCAGTAAATGATCTGTATCTGTGTAGGCTACTTCGGTATTTTCTGAATATTTTATGAAAATAACTTGTATAATTAAATCACAAGTAGGAGAAGTAAATCAAGATATTGCAGTAGGGTTTTTGTAATTTTGTATTAAAAAAATTTCACACCTACTATCCCGAACAAAATGGAGTGGTTGAAAGAAAGAATAGGAAAATTGAAGAAGGTATATGAACAATTCTTTTTGATCAAGACTTACCAAAATTTCTATGGGGAGAATTAGTAATGACAACAATATATATTCAAAATAGACTTCCTCATAGAATTCTTGAGAATATGACACCTGAGGAAGCATTCCCAGGGAAGAAGCCAAGCGTGGACCATCTCCGAATATTTGGGAGTCTTTCCTATATCCATGTTCCAAAGGACAAACAAAAGAAGTTAGATTCTACAAGCATCAAGGGGATCTTCATTGGCTACGGTCTCTCTGAAAAAGCATATAGAAACTACATCAAGGAACATATCTTGCTTTACCAAGAGCTGCATCTTCATCAAATTTTATGTCCCTATCGATTTCGACCTTTCTTTGACCAACTATATAAACTTTAAAGTCTATATGCTTTATAGTTTTCACAATAACCCACAAACACACCTTTTCTTCCTGTAGCTTCCAACTTTTTCCTTTTGTCCTTCGACACATGAAAGTATACTGGACATCCAAATATACGAATATGGATAATATTGATCTTGTTACCTGTGAATATTTCTTCAGTTGTCATGTTTTCTAATGCTTGATGAGACACTCGATTTTTAACATATACAACAACATGTGTGGCTTCGACCCAAGTGTCACATTCTTGAGAATATGAACAAGGTATATGACAATTGAAGAAGGTATACGAACAATTCTTTTTGATCAAGACTTACCAAAATTTCTATGGGGAGAATTAGTAATGACAACAATATATATTCAAAATAGAATTCCTCATAGAATTCTTGAGAACATGACACTTGAGGAAGCATTCCCAGGGAAGAAACCAAGCGTGGACCATCTCCGAATTTTTGGGAGTCTTTCCTAAATCCACGTTCCAAAGGACAAAAAAAAAAAGTTAGATTCTACAAGCATCAAGGGGATCTTCATTGGCTACGGTCTCTCCTCAAAAGCATATAGAAACTACATCAAGGAAGGTATCTTGCTTTACCAAGAGCTGCATCTTCATCAAATTTTACGTCCCTACTAATTTCGACCTTCCCTTGACCAACTATATAAATTCTATATACTGTTGAAGTAATCCGGGACGTTATATTTGATGAAAATCATGCCTACAAAAGATCCAAAGATATTCCTATTGATTCAGATGACGAAGATACACCAATATTTGAAGAAGAAGAAGTAGACCACAACAATACTACTACAATTCAAGAAGAAGAAGAAGGACCAATTGAGCCTATTCAACCTGTAATCATACCAAACACTAGGAAGAGGCCAAATTGGTTAAAATCTACTCTTGAAGATGCTGAAGGACATAGAGCTGCAAAAGGAACCTTTAGAGAAAGAAAAAGGCCGAAAAGATATTATGGATATGCTGCATATATGACAAAATTGATTGAAGTTGAACCACCTACATTTGAATATGCTGCTCATCAAGAAGTATGGAAGAAGGCAATGCAGGAACAATATCAATCCATCATTAAGAATGGGTTTTGGGAAATCGTTCCTAGACCTAGTGACAAATCAGTTGTCATCTCCAAATGGATCTACATGATCAAGCACGTTGTTGATTGAATTATCGAAAATACAAAGCTAGATTTTTTGCAAGGGGTTTCTCTCAAAAGGAAGGCATAGATTATGAAGAAACCTTTGCACCCACCACAAGGTATACTACCATTAGATCTTTCGTTTCATTGGCTGCTACAATGGGATGGAATATCCATCAAATGGATGTAAAGACAACATTTCTGAATGGGACCATCGATAAGGAAGTATATATTGAACAACCAAAAGGCTTTGAAGTAAATAGCAAAGACACTAATGTCTGTAGACTCAAGAAGGCCCTATATGGTTTGAAGCAAGCTCCTAGGGCATGGCATGCAAGAATGGATGCATAGCTTTTAAGAACTGGGTTCGTGAAAAGTACTACCGATCCAAATCTCTACATCAACGTTGTGGATAATTAGACAATCATCATTATTCTACTATATGTGGATGATCTATTCATTACATGTGTGGAGTGAAGGATGTTGATTTTTGGGTAGCAACGGATGTGCTCTAGCTTCGAAACTTTTTGGAGGGGCTAGAACACATGAGATCTCCAAGACCCATAAATTGTTTGGAGAAATTCCACCCAGAGCTTAAGTTATTCAAATAATTAATTATTTTGATGGAGACCCTAAGTCTAACTTAGGGAAATTAAATAATTAAAGTGAATTAATTTAAACATGTGGGTGAGAATGTTCTAAGTAACGAGGATCAAGTCTTTTGTAATTGTAGTTGTTGATTAGAGATTAGATCACGACCGTTGATTGATCAACAGGAAAACTATTAAAGGAAGGCTTGGAGTCAGTTGGAGAATACAAACAGAGTGGCAGCACTTGAGCTAAGTTGAAATTCTGAGGCGCGGTTTGCTGAGAATTTTCGTGTGAGTTTGCAGTCCAACGAGGAGCAGTTCGACAGTGGGATTTCTGAGTCCAAGGCCAAGAATACAATAGCGGAGAGGCAAATCCGTACCAGAGAGGCAACGCAGGCCCAGGGGGGTGACGTAGAGGCAGCGTAGGCCCATGAGGGGTGATGCAGAGGCAGCGTAAGCCCAGGAGGGGTGACGTAGAGCCAGAAGGGCTCACACAGAGGGACGCAGGCCCAACCAGGGTGACGCGGTCATTCAGTGACCAACGCTGGGGTTTCAGTGGGCCAGATAGGGCTCGTATTCAACAGATCTGAAAGGGTGGCGCAACCACGCTAAAGGGTGACGCAGGGACTACGTAGGCACCTGTGGGGTGCTTCATTCTAAGCTGAGGCAACCATAATATCTGTCTCTAGAAATAGAGGTATATCTACTGGGATTTTCTCTATTGGTTAAACCACTACTGGTACCCTAATTTGTATTCAACAATATGCATAATAATAAAAACCCTCAAGAGAAAATACACTAGTTTTCCTGCATTGGGTTTTTTCGGGGACATTTGTCCGAAAAATGTTGTGTGTCCTTTGTCGAATGTGCTTAATTCTTCAGTACTTGATCTATATATTCGTGTAGGCTGCTATGTATTTACTTTGATGTTCTACTGAATAATTTAGAAAAATAACTTGTTAAGTAAATCAAACAAGTAGGAGAAGTAAATCATATTATTGCAGTAGGGTTTTTGTTTAGTAAATTCATAAATTTTCACATGGTATTAGAGCTATTGCAGATCAGGGAGAGCTGAAGCCATCAGTGAAGAGATGAAGTTTTGCTGCAGGAAGGTAGTTGTCTCGAGTGATAGCGCAGATCTAGGAAGAGGCTGCGTAAAGGGACAATGCAGACCTAGGAGGGGTGACACAGAGGAAGTCTAGCTCATGTAGAGATGATGCAGAGGCTCACGCAAACCCAGAAGGCTAACACAGTCCGAGAGGAGGTGACACAGACCAGCGCAGAGGGTTCGGGTATTCGTCCTTCCAGTTGTCGTGGTTGAAAGTGCAGTTTTGTTCTTCGGAAGTTGCTGGTGGGGCATTGTTTCTGTCGATGTAGAACAGTGTCTATCAGGGTGTGAAAAAGTAAGGGGAAGCAGTTCCTCAACGGACTTTCTCGCTAAGAAGTCTGAGATCTGATCAGGAGAGTGATTGGAGCGGGTTGATTCGACAAGAGTTAGTGGAGTATTTCCAAGAGGGAAATCACTTGTTAGAGGGAGCGTATTCTCTAGAGGGTTTCTAGCGCCAAGAAACCCAGATTTGTGTCTTTTGCTAAGGGTAGCAGCAAAAGTAGGGAGAGGAGTTGTTCAGCTTCGACAAATTTTGAGCAGAGATGGTGGCACATGGATTGAGGGATCATGACAGGTTGGATGGAGTATCCAACTTCGTCGTCTGGTAGGCCAGAAGCCTGTCAGTTCTGGATGAATATCGCATCAAAGATCATACTGAGAAGGTTGTAGTTGTTCCTGTTGATGCTGATTCGTTGAAGAAGTATGAGGAAGTGCAAGCAAGGGACAAGCGTTTGATTATGTATGGGGTCAAGGATCATGTGGTCACACACATTGCTAAAAAGAACACGACAAATGAGATGTGGACGACGTTGACCTCAATGTATCAAGGGACTTCTGTCCAAAGGAGAATGCTTGTGGAGAATCAACTTCGACTATTTCAGATGCACAAGGGAGAGGAAATTGACCCCTTCCTCATTAGATTGAAGGCGATTCGTGATCAACTGGCTGCTATGGGGGCCACTCTTGATGAGGGTCTATTGGTCAGGACTGCCTTGAATGCAATTTCTGAAGAGTGGGAGACCTTTGTCCAAGGAATTTTGGGCAGAGCGACACTTCCAAATTGGGAAGACATGTGGGTAGATCTTCAACAAGAAGAGATCCGGAGGATGACCAAGGTGGGCAACACCAGTGGCGGAATCAAGATCAAGAAGGAGGAGGAGGAAGATATGGCTCTCGCATCCAAGGGACAATAGGGGCAACGTGGGAAGAAGAAGAGAGACCTTTCAAAGGTCAGGTTCTTTAGATGTGGTGAACTAGGACATTTCGCCACTACTTGTCCTTAGAAGAAGAAGAAGGGAAAGGAAGACCCAGATTCAAAGGTTGCAGCAACTAAGGGTGATGAAGATGTGGCTATGAGTGCTCATGTGCCTTGAGAGAAGAGGTGGGGTGACATAAATATGTAGATTGACCTACAAATGGGTGTAGGTGGGCAGGATCCTAGAGGTGCCCAAACTCTTGTATCACATACGAGCTACGAGAGCCCTTAATGATAGTAGCAGAATGACTGGAGTTAGTTGGTGCAGTGGATTGTGGAGGCACATTGGCAGTGCTAGGATGCTGAAGACTAGAGCAACGCAGAGCAGAGGCAACAATAGTGTAGAAGCAGCAATGCAGAGGCAGTGCTTACGCAGTGCAGAGGCACCAAAGGGTCAGCGCAGATTAGCAGCAAAGAGTGTTTCAGATTGAGATGCAGCTAGACTGACTAGTCTGTCAGTGTTTTGAGTGATGTCTTTCAGTTTCTTAACTCTCAGCAACTGAGTTGCAGTGCAACAGTTAGCAGTGGCAGTGCTATGGGTAACATGATGCAACGTTTCAGAGGGAGCTGCAGTACAGATGAGGCAGTAACTGTGGCAGTAGTACAAAAAGCAACAACGCAGAGGATGAGGGGCAGCAAGCCAAGCATCAGCAGCGTAGAGGACTGATGTCGTGGATCAGGGTGATGCTTTAGGATGAAGTATTGCTAGAGCACATTACTCGCTAAGAGGGAGTGTTGATTTTTGGGTAGCATCAGATGTGCTCTAGCTCCAAAACTTTGTGGAGGGCTAGAACACATGAGATCTCGAAACCTAGAATTCGTTTGGAGAAATTCACCCGGAGCTTAAGTTATTCAAATAATTAATTATTTTAATGGAGACCCTAAGTCTAACTTAGGGAAATTAAATAATTATAGTGAATTAATTTAAACATGTGGGTGAAAATGTTCTAAGTAATGAGGATCAAGTCTTTTCTAATCTTAGCCGTTGATTAGAGATTAGATCACGACCGTTGATTGATCAACGGGAAAAGTATTAAAGGAAGGCCTGGGGTCAGTTGGAGAATAAACACAGAGTGGCAGCACTTGAGCTAAGTCGAAATTCTAGGACGCGCTTTGCTGAGAATTTTTAGGTGAGATTGGAGTGCAGCGAGGAGCAGTTCGGCAGTGGGATTTCTGAGTCCAAGGCCGAGAATACAATAGTAGAGAGGCAGATTCGTACCAGAGAGACAACGCAGGCCCGGGAGGGGTGACGCAAAGGCAGCGTAGGCCCAGGAGGGGTGTTGCAGAGGCAGCGTAAGCCCAGGATGGGTGACACAGAGCCAAAGGGCTCACGCAGAGGGACGCAGGCCCAGCCAAGGTGACGCAGTCACTCAGTGACCATCGTTGGGGTTTTAGTGGGCTAGATCGGGCTTGTGTTCAGTAGATTTGAAAGGGTGACACAACCACACTAAAGGGTGACATAGGGACTTTGTAGGAACCTATGGGGTGCTTCATTCTGAGTTGAATCAACCATAATATCTGTCTCCAGAAATAGAGGTACATTTGACGGGATTTTCTTTGTTGGGTAGACCACTACTGGTACCCTAGTTTGTATTTAGAATCTGCATAATAATAAAAACCCTCAAGAGTTGTTGCACTGGTTTTCCTGCATTGGGTTTTTCCGGGGACATTTGTCCGAAAAATCTTGTGTGTCCTTTGTCGAATGTGGTTAATTCTTCTGTACTTGATTGGTATATTTGTGTAGGATGCAACATATTTACTTTGATGTTCTACTGAATAATTCAGAAAAATAACTTGTTGAGTAAATCAAACAAGTAGGAGAAGTAAATCAGATTATTGCAGTAGGGTTTATGTTTAGTAAGTTCAGAAATTTTCATAAAGGATACAAGAATGCAAGAAGATGCTGGCAACCAAATTTGAGATGAAGGATCTGTGACTGATGCATTATTACTTAGGTCTGGAAGTATGGAAGAAACCTGAGGAGGATCTGGGGCAAGGAAAGTATAGCATCAAGTTGTTGTAGAAATTTGGGATGATGGATTCCAAACTCATGACTACTCCTATGATCACCAATCTCAAGAAGTTGAGGAGCTCTGATTCAAGTCTCGTAGATCCTACCTCCTATCGTAAGTTGGTGGGTTCTTTGATGTATCTGGTAAAAACTAGGCCGGATATATGTTTTGCTGTGAACATTCTTAGTCATTTTCAGTTGGAGCCTCGTCATGATCACTAGATAGCTGCCAAGCATATATTGAGATATCTTCGTGGCACTGTACATCAATGCCTAAAGTACGATAGCAAGGAAGTCATGCTGATTGGCTTCATAGATTCTGATTGGGGTGGCAGTGAGATCGATGGAAGAAGCACTACAGGTGGATGTTTTATTTTGGGATCTGCCATGATCTCATAGTAGAAAGCAAGATCTCGTTGCTTTGAGTAGTGGTGAAGCAAAGTATGTCACAGCATGTGAAGTAGGAAAGGAGGTTGTATGGTTAAGAAAGCTTCTGACATATTTGTTCGAGAAGCCTCTGGGTCCCACTGTAACCAACTGTGATAATCAAAGTTGCATCAAGATGTTTGAAGATCCTGTGTTTCATGCTAGGAAGAAGCATATCAACAATAAGTTCTACTACATTAAGAACTTGTTACATGATGGGAATGTGAAGCTATAATATGTCTTGACCGACGATCAGGTAACTGATATACTAACAAAGTCTCTTCCTAATAAGAAGTTTGAATATCTCAGAAGCATGCTTGGTTTAGTAGATATTGTTGATTTTGTTGATAATAAAAGTTTTGAAGATATTTGTTGAGGCTTTGTGTGTGAGACAACATTGCCTGGGGGGACATCAAGTCACTAGGTGTTGATGTCTAGATCCCGAAGTAAGGAGGGTGGTGTTAGTGATAGAGCTTCGACCTTGGATACACACATGGATCCCTGGGTTGATGGTTAGCAAGTAAGCCTGATGGTACCTAGAGAGGCTATAAAGATTTAGTCCATCTTAGTCCCATCGAGATAGATTGCCTTGGTCAGGAATCTAGTCTGTGGCACCGCGAGTGCCTAGGCCCTAAACTATTGGAGGACCTTGGATGGATTTCCCTGGTCAGGAATCTAGTCCATGGAATTGTGGTGCCTAAAATATTCATAGTTCATATGTTTTGAGATCTTTCTTATACTTGTCATTATGAATACCTCCCTAGTGAAAAGGGAGCGTTGAAGAATGTAACTAGGTCCGGTCTTCATAAATGTATTTGAGTCATTATGTAATGTACTTATCAAAAGAATGAAAAATAATTATTTTATTATTATTACAATGACTTATTAAAGCATGGGTTTCATGCTTGGGTCATCTTTTATTAGTCAAAGTCCCCATTGTGGACTCCTAGGATTTATATTGAGTCGTTAGAGTCATTGTTTATTTTATGAGACCCTTCTTTGGATTTTGATTCATGTAAAAAGAATTATTTTTGAGTCAAAAATGAATTTTGTCACCTCCACACCAATTTGGTGATGAAGTCGGCTTGAAAGGGAGCAATTAGACCCACAAGAAGCTTATATATACAAGTGCAGTTCGATCTATTTGCTGATCCACTCAACAAGTTTGATTCACATAAGAAGCAGTGCAGTAAAAAGTGCGAAGTGCAGGAAGAAGAAGGAAAGGTGCACGATCAAAGTTTTTGGGCTCTCTCTCTCTCTTTTCTGCGAAGTTATTGGGCAGTTGTAGGATCGAAGTTGCTGGAGTTGCAGGGTTGAAGTTCTTTTGCTGCAGTAGGTCGAAGCTGCAGGAGGGTCGAAGTTGCTGGGATCAAAGTGTTACTGCTGCATAAGTCGAAGTGCTGCATAGGTTGAAGTAGTTGCTGCTACATAGATCGAAGTTTTGCTGCTACAAGGTCGAAGATCTAGATAAAAGCTGCTGGAAGGAAGGGCTAACTTGGTGGTTGGAGGAAGTCTGTGTGTAGGTGAAGAGTCTAGGATTATCTCAAAAAAACTATTGAAGGAAGAGATTTCGACTGTGTTTTCCCCTAGATAGGAGTTTTGTCTTGACAATGTGCCTACATCTTGTGTCTCCTATTTTGTGATCTTCACACACACATAATTTGGTAATTTCTTGATGAAAGATAATATAACAAATAAGTAAAAGAAGTCAGCATAACTCACAAGTAATTATCAAGAAAAAGGAATCAAAGACTTATGTTAATTTTCAGTTAACATGTTCTTTGCTTAGGTCAATTACTTCGATCATACATATGAGCCCATTTGTTATTGCATTTCACTTCCATTAGCACTGAACCATTATCACATTAGCAACTTAAGAAAGAACATATAGGATCGAATCAGAAGACAAGCCAAGACAAGATAACACAAGGATATGGTACAAGCCAGGGAAAAACCCCAAGACGGGGAAAACCCTTGATCAATTATTCTTATCATTATAATCAAATGCTTCACCAAATCGAGAGAGAGAGAGTACAATAATTAAAAGGGTGAGATTGTCTTGCCAATTTGGAGATCCATTAACACTACCTTCCAATACAATTGCAATTCAAGAGCAAACAATATATACTCTCTAAATCTGGTGACAAACAGTAGAAGAAACTTGTTCTTGCTAGGGTTGTTGTAAGAATATGTCCAATCTAGTCAACTTAATATTGTAGAAGTTGGAAATTTATTGTTGTTTGGATGCAACTACTGGTGAGGGCATGAGGTACACAGATTCAATCCTCACAAACCATTCAAAACAGGGTTCTAAAGTTGTGACCTTCTTCCACGATGATATGTCTTCATTATGTTACACATCTGGGCTCAATCCAACCTCAAACAAGCCTCCACGAATACCTACCTTCTCCAAATTAGGGTTGCGGTCAATCTGAACAAATACTATCCCTTCTAGTCTATAGATTTTCAAGAAGGGATTTGCGACCTGGTTGAGAAAGGCTACTAGGAGCTACGACCCATTTAAGTGAGAGATTCTATGCCATGAAAGTAAACCCAAAACACTTTAGCTCTGCGATCATCCTTAGGAATAGTTCAAACCTGCAATAAGAGAGAGATGCCCCAAAACAATACTCACACAAGCCCATTCCTGATCTTAAGAGACTCGATCCATCAACCAGCCTTGTCATGACACCAAACAAGCCCTTCTTCCTTCGCTGGAAATACCTTCCTTCTGCAACCCTTTCAGAGAGAGAGGAACATGAGATTGATGTGTGAAATGAGGATGGGGGAATGCCCTTATATACAATTTGACATGATGATTTGTCCTATATATTTGGAGGCAAATTCAAAATTCAAAATTTCAATTTTTCCCACCTAAACAAAATCATGACTTATAGCATTTCCTTTTGAATAAACAAATACTTTCCTTGACCAAATTTGATGGTCTTTAGATCAATTTTGGTCCTCTCGAAAATAGGAATTCAATGGGATTATTACTATTTTGCATTGGCTGTGGGGACGACAGGTACGGGGGGACGAGTTTCCGGGACAGCTAGAGCGCACCCCCAAATTTTCAGGGGAAGGCAGGTTGGGGACGACAAGTGCGGTAAGTTGGTAACTAATTTTATATTTATTAAAAAATTAAAATAAAATAAAATTTAGTATTTCAGCATAAACATGAACGATAAAATTAAAATATAAAAATTAGAACTCTTACTAATTTTGGTGGAACGCCATGAATTTTTGTGGGGATGGGTCCTCGTGCAACATAGGATTATTATCTCCATCAACTAAGCAAACCAAATTGGAATTTTTCCCTGGTTGCTAATTTTAACAACTTAAGTCTTCTTGCATTGATTTCTCCACGCACACGTGTGGGAAAAAGAGAGAGAATTTCAACTTCTTTTGCTTGTGATAGACCTCCTTCTCCTTCATTTTCCTTCTTCTTCTTCCTTGAAATTCACACTTTTTCTAGCCCCATAAGTTGCGGATCGAACTTGTTGTGAGTGAGTGACAAATGAGGTTGAGTAGCTGCCTTTATATAGTGATTCTGCTGCCCAGTTTAGGTCAACTTGTCCTTCCTTGAGACTGACTTGGTGGAGGAGACCTAATTAACCTAATTTACATTAAAATAATTTTCTTTCTTGACAAATAATTCCCAAGAAGGGTTCTTTACAAAATGACATGGACAAGGACACTTGACATAAACCCTAGAAGCCTTCAATGGAGGCTTTGACCTAAAAACAATTGACCCAAGCGTGAAACCCATGCTTTAATAAGTCAATTTCTATAGTAAAAAAATTCTTTTTTTCTTTCTTTTGATAAGTACATTTCATTATGACTCAAGTAAAATTATGAAGACCGACACTAGTTACATTCTTCAACACCATCAGGGTCCCGCTTGAGTTGGACATTGAACTCTGGGAGCTCTTGGGGGCCTGGGGTACTTCTTGGAGCTATGTGCGACCATAGGGTGAGTGGTTCACCTTCCCCTATTGGTACACTGTGTACAGGGTGAGTGGTTCACCTTCCCCTATAGGTATGCTGTGTATAGAGTGAGTTGTTCACCTTCCCCTATAGCTGATGATATATACATATGATGATTGGTTCACCTTCTCCTATGACATATGAGCAGGATGAGTGGTTCGCCTTCTCCCACTAATGCCCCAGCATACATCCTAGCCATGTAGTCCTAGACTCTTGGGAAAAGAGGATAGGGACCACAGCACTACAGATGGACACATCGTGTACAGTCTTACTCCCTATTTCTAGGATGCATGATGTTCAACAACTTGATCACTCAGGATCAAGTCTGATTGGGGTTCTACCCCTGGTTATGTGCACTGACTTTTGTCAGTGGAGAGTGGTAAGGTCTTGTGACTTACTCCCGATCGATTCTTCTTATTATCTATATTAGTGTTTAACAAATTTGAGACGAGATGCAAAGATGATACATGATGATAAGATGGCATGATGATCGATGATCAAATATTCACAGGTGGAATTCTCCCTAGTTGAGAGGGAGTGTTAAAATTGGCAACTAGGGCCAAATTCCACTTTGGACAACTCATTTGATGGAGATAATTATTGCATTGAATTCCTTTTTTTTGAGAGGACTAAAATCGACCTAAAGATCGCTAAATTCGGACAAGGAGAATATGTTTTTGAAGTAAAGCCCACATATGTGCAAATTGTCAAGGTTGCCCACATCATTGTGTAGGCTTATGAAACCCAAGAGACATGTATTTTGACTCTCATCGACTCGTATAAATAAGAGTATCCTCCAACCTCATTTGGCACCTCATTAACTCAATACATTCTTCTCTCTCCTCATCTGATTGGTTCATACACCTTATTGGGCAACTGTTCTCTTCACATGTGTGGCTGAAAGGAGGACGAATTTTAGGAGGCTGAAATCAGTAAGTTTTCTGCAATTTGACCAAGCATTGACCAGAATTGACTTTGACTTTCTGGGCAGCTTTTGACTTCGATTTTCTGGGAGAATTTCTGTTTGGGCAGGATGAGTTTCTGGGCACTCAAATTGAGGCATTATGTTGACTTTAAGTTTGACCGCAACAAGAAGTGCAGACTTTGACCAAGTTTGACTGACTATTTTGGGGTTGTTTTCAGTTGAATTTGACCAACAAGAGAGGCCGAGTTCCTCTTTCCATTTACCGAGCTGCTTTGGAAGAGTTTGACTAGACTTTGACTGCTGTTGACTTTCTAGTTAGGGCAGAATTTGACTGTTGACTGAAGGCAAAATTGCAGATTTGATTGGGCTGTTTTGGACAATGGTAGTGATCATTTATTGGCAATTCAATTTTGACTTTGACTTTGTGTTATTGTACTCTCTCTCTTTGTTGAACATTTGATATTTATAACAAGAAGAATTGATCAAGGGTTTTCCCCATCTTGGGGTTTTTCCCTGGCTTGAGCCAACTACTGGTGTTTTCTTGCCTTGGCTTGTTTTCCGCATTTTATTGTTTATGTTCTATCTACAGTTATTGCCAATGTGATTAATGGTTAATGTGATTGCTATCGGAAAATAAGTGGAAATTATCATTGGGCTAATAAAAGGACATTGAAATAATTGTTACAAACATAGAACGGACCATTGTTATCTAAAATTAACAGATGGCTACCATTAATTCCTTACCCACTTACAACAATGATAGACAGTAGGTCTAAGTCACTTAAATAATTAAATTATTTATCCTTAGAAAATTAGCCCAATAGCCAACATTATTCAATTAAATTAATTAATGTGCTTTTCTTAGGTTAATGTAATATTCCTTTTATTTAAATAGCAAGAATTAGCTAAAAATACTTAGAGAATATCACAACATAAATCTGTTGCTGGAAAGATTGGTAAAATGGAACATAGATCCACAGAAATTGCTCTAATGCCATAGTAAAATTCCTTTTGTTAATTTATTTAAAATTCCTAGAAAGCTACAAATAATTTACTGAAACCCTAGCAAATACATTCCACAATTTTTATTGACACCACTGTAATATCCCTTTTTATCATTTTTGTTAAAATATTAGGGATTTTACTTCGGCAAAATTATTCTATGAATTTCATCCAAAAACACCATAAAACTTTCACCCATTTACACAACAAGAATTGCCAGCAAATAATGTAAAACCCAGAAAATAAAGTGCTGCTACTCTGACAATTTTATAAAAATACTGAAATTCTAAATAACACGAGAAATAACAAATTCAACTTTATTTTATTTATTGAATACAAGATTACATGAAAATAGTTGTGGTGATGGCCTCCAAAATAACTACAACAATATTGATCTTGGCCTCCCAAAACTGTAACTAGAACCAATAGACGCACCTGTGAATTTTGAATGAATTCACCAAGGGATTGGTAGAGACGGGTTTCCATCTAATCTCACCAAAGTACTCAAGGGTTTTCATCCCGGGCACAATGAGCCTGTGAGGAAAATTTCTCCAATCTTCACAAACAACAAATGATTAACTCCGGATGTCCCAAAAGGCAAGCTTCCTCCCCTCCCCCCTTGAAAGGCGAGCTTCAACCTTCTAGAAGCACTTTTATTTTATTATTTATTTTCATTCTAGAAGTTTCTCTCTTTACACTTCTATTTTATTATTGTATTTTCATTCTAGAGGCTTCTCCTTTTTATTTTATTCAAGTGATTTATTTTATTTTATTTTATTTAAGTCACTTTTAATCTTGGAAAATGGTTAATTTGCCTCTATGATTTCTCTGGCCATTGGAAGCCACTTTTCATCATCCCATCCTATAGATCTCTTCATCCTGGTTCCAACGAGCTATTACGCTAATATGTTTCTCCAAACAATTCGCTCCAAATAACACCTTTAGCGTATTTTTTAATTAAAATATGCTTGATAATAACTCTGTTTTACGGGAATTGTCGGAATGCAACGGAACCAAGAATGAACTGTGCGGAACTGACCTTGATGATGAAATATGGCAAGCGAACCCCGTTGAACCCCATAAAAGTCCTCCAAAACCGTCCAGGCCTGCTGATGATGTAATCTTGCTCATTTGACCTGGCTGACACCAACCCTGGAAATTCACCCTAACCGCATCATAAGGGAAACCAAAAATGGAGGTATTACAGTTAAAATTAAGAAATAAATCATAATAATCATTTACTCCTCCCAAGCAAGCACCTAAAGATGCAATCTGACATTTTCTGCACGATAGACAACAAGCCTCTGCATAAGCCCCTGTCGGCACTAATAACATTAACAACTCTGGTTTTTCAGCGATCTGGGTTGACTTGGGCAAAACCTTACAGAACTTGGTTCATGGTGGGTCTCTGATCATGCATCAAATTTATGCCGTGTGCATGTCGAATTTGTCACTGGGAACAGGGTGCATTTCTTACAAGATTAGCCTACTCTTAAGGCTGAGACTGCCCTGGACGTATCCAGTACCTCTTGAGGAGTATTTTGCTATCCAGTCATGTTGTTTGTAAAAAAATATGGGGGCACTGTCCAGTGTAAACTATTCCATCAACCATATTTTTTCAAAAATGATATCTCAGTAAAATAGTAACCATTTCTTTATGATTATGACAGTTTAATCCAGTAGCTATTTCTCTACTGCTTTTCCTTGTCTGTCAATACCTTGGGTTTCTAGTGTTAGTAGAGAATCCTTGACAGAGTTAAATAAATCCAAAATTTCTCAAGAGATTATAAATGCATACTTTCAATAATTTTCTTTCAACTTTTTGTTGAATTGATCCCAGAGATTGCTCTGCAACTCTTGTTGTTCTGTATGTCATAACCAATAAATACTTATAACCTCTCATGAAGTAGTTTGTCTTAATATCATATATAAATTTTATATTGCTCAGAGCTGATGCATATTGTGCATATATTAATTGCTGATGCATACTGTGCATATGTTAATTGTATACAAAATTGTCAAATATTTAAAACTTACATTTCACATAGCTTAGAACTACACAGAAGTAGAATATTATAAATATGGCCTGGGGATGAGTAAGCATTTGCGCACTGGTTTAAAATTTCCCTTTGGTGAAGAACCAATGTAGAACTCTGGCTATTTTTGTTGTAGCATTATCCAAGGATGAGGTAGATTAGTCTCTTGATTGACTGAGAAATGTTAATTCTAATATTTTATAGAAGTTACATTTCAGGTAGGTTAGATCAAGACTGATGTAATTATACTATTCTAAATCCATTTTTTCTCACAGTTTTAGACATTTCAAAGGTTTGACTAGTTTAGTGTAATTTATGCAAGTGATCGAAAGGTATATATTGTTTAAGATGACTTATATTTGCAGCATTTGAACTCTGAAGTGTAATCTTGGGTAGGTTTCTACTACTACTATATATCATGTTTTATGTAGATGGTGTTTATTTTATTATGTAAGTCATGCAGGAGGCATTAGTAACAATCTCGATTTATAGGTCTTTTATTAAGTTTCTAATATTTTTAACCTTTTTCAGGTAAAGAACCCAACTGCTCGTGTTGAACATGAAGCAAGTACCTCAAAAATTGGGGAAGATCAATTATTCTATTTCCAGCAGAGGGGGATTGATCCAGAGAAGGCAGTGGCAGCTATCATTAATGTATTTTGTAGGGTTGTATTTAATGAGCTCCCACTAGAATTTGCAGCTGAAGTAAATCAATTGATGAGTTTGAAGCTTGAAGGCAGTGTTGGCTAGGTGTTGCAATTTCTCTCTGTAACACCTTCTATGTACATGATTCTAATGGCATGAGATGTCTCCATAACACTACTCTTCAGTGTTGGTTTCTAGATGTAGATAGCTCAGCTTGTGTTTGTCCTACAGGGAAATCATATCTGTATATTTTCTATAAAATCTGCGGATGCCATTAAAGATTGTCCTAGGTAAGGAAATATGTATGTACTCTTGAATCTGTTTTTGGTGTAACGAGAAAAAGAATAAAGTTGTTATTGCAAGCAATGAGATCTACCATATAAGCTTTCTTAACTATATCAATATGTTGATTTGTTAGATCCCAACTTATTAGGGAGTATAGAATCATTTTCAGTTGTCTTCCAAAATTCTGAAGTACCCACTAAAGTGTTTCCTTTGTCTCCCAGTTACTTCATTTTCTGTTATTCCAAGAAAGTGTTTCTGGAAACTTCCCTACAAACTTACAAAGTGCTCACTCGACTGGAACCCATGGAAAGCAATTTGATGAGTGAGGGATGATAGAGCTTAAAATTCTTCAATATTTTCCCTGAGTTAAAAGAGATGTTACCAGACTCGAACCATAACAATCGGTTTTAAAAGAGCCAAGAGTTTTTGAATTTACTTGGGAAAATCGTAATCTTAATAAATACTTAAATATAAACATACACCTAATTAAAACATTTTTCGTTGATATTCAACAAAGGCATGTCCAAACAATGCATAATATCAATAGAAGTCCAAAATATCATGAATGAATAAGTATCTCATATATGTTATGAGTCCAAACATGATCCAAAGTACTGAGTCCTGACTCCTAACCAGTGACTACATAGAACCAAAAGCATCTGCTTCTAAAATTTTATAAAATACTGCACACTAATCAGTGAAAAAAACAGTGACTAAAATCTCTTGATTGTTGTTGAAATGATACAATAATGGTTTGCAACTAAAATCTCTGAAAGAGCACATGTTGAAGCTACATTGGAGCACATTGCACACTACGCCTCTATTACACTACGACTCTATTACGCGAAGTAAACTGAAATTGAAATCATACCTCTATTACCTTCTCGGCGTATGAGTTGTGGGCCTGAGCAGTGAGCAGTTAGTTATGGACCGACATTTAATTTTTAACCTAACTAAACCACAGTGAAAAATATGGGAACCCTAAAAGTTAAAACTTGTGCTCATCGCGTTGAGGGCTAAAAATCACCTCAGTCACCTAAGTCGCAATTAACTGATGAGTTGCAAGTCAAACTCACGTTGACCATGAGTCAAACTCGGTCAACGTGAGTTTGACTCGCCCAGAGTTGAATCAGATTGTTTGAGGGAAGCGTAGAGTTTGAATCAAGATTAATCGCGAGTGATTGAAGATTCATGTTTCATTGATTTTTTGAGCTTCCCTTTCATTCCTCTCTGAATGGGAATTTAGTTCCCTATGTATTCAAGAAACTAATTAAAACCATTTAGTTTGAACCTATATTGCAAATTTCCTAAATATTTTGTTGAAGAGCAGTATCTTATAATACAAAAGTTAGGGACTACAATATGCGGCATAATCGAATGCATAATGCTAGAAACCATAAAATTTGGCACCTAATTGAAGATTCAAATGCTTGGAATAAAGGTGAAGCTTGCATTATATAAATACTTTTGGTTTCTTTTTGTATGAGCTTGAACTGTCTACATGATTACAGAAGAATGAACACCCAAGCCTCATCTTCTTCAGTACAAGATGTCTGCAAGTGGAATGGAGCCATAAACTGCAATAATTACTTTCTTTTTGTTTTAATCATCCTATCAAATCTGGCTTTAGTTCTTAGAAGGAATGCAAAGGTATACCTTCAAAGTTTATTTTCATATAAACATCATATCACAAGAGGACAAATAGATAGAAGAAGACATAGGCATCATTTTGTTCATGTTGAGATGTTAAATTAGAAATTGAAACTCAGATTATTTCAGAGGGAATAGGGTGAATGGATAGCAAAGGATATATACACCTCAGAAAATACTCTACAATTAGACTGATGTTGGAGAAATTGTAACCCATATTTGGAAACTCCCATGTTATATTCAAACTCATATAGAGTCAAAGCTAAAGTCAGAATCAGAGCTTGAACTAAATTCATAGAGCCAAGGAAAGAGCTAGAGTCAGGACCTAAAAAAGAGCCAAAGTTCGATAAAAGGAAATAATTATTTAAAAGCAGAAAATAACACCAGGTGGGCTTCATGTCATGTTAGCAGCACGGTAACCCACACATGGTTGGAGGAAGACAATTTTGGGAAATTTTCTCTCATTAGGGTTTTTTGGGTACACTAAAAGGCAGAGGGATAGTGGGTGTTGAAGAGAATGCAGTCAAGAGGATGCAGCACACGAAGTTAGAGTCAGACGAAAGAGTAAGTCTGCTCTTATTACAAGATGTAGAAAAAACAGGGATAAGAAGGAAGCATCAAATATTTGTTGTCAATGCCAGGGCACAAGATGAATTGTAATATCTATAAAATTTCATTAATAAATAAATTTATAGTTTTTATTTCATGAAGTCCCTGTTGTGTAATTGATTTGTTCACATTTGTTTTTCCATTCTTTATTGTTGTAGCGTAATATGGTAAAATAATCAAGTAGATAGGAAAATTGTTCTGCCCCATCTATCAGCGTCATTATAAACCTGTTAGTTGTATGGATTTGTGATGTAATCCATGTTTCTAGGTTGATATGGAGCATTACCTATATTGTGTTTAATAGTTTCATTTCACACATGTTATGAACATTACATGTACATTGTATTAATGACAAGGTTTCTCCTGTTAGAAAAATTGTTTGTCTGGAGCTACCTAGAGAGGTTGAGACTTAGTGTGAAATGAGCAAGGCAATGTAAATGGGGCTTTGGCTCACTAGTTAGACTACTGGAGTATTAGCCCATCCACCATGTTCCATTCTCACTTTGGTCTATTCCCCTAATAGAATGTCTCGAAAAGGTACGAGTTACAGTGCAACTCACCAGTGATTTGTCCTCGTTAGGTAACTGGGGCCTGGGGAAACTGTCTTAGTTTCTAAGTCTATGTTTTATATGCCAATGGTATAAAACCCATCCACCAGAGTTCCAATGTGAATAGGGCATTGGTTCATTGATAAGGTTTTTGGAGTATAAAACCTTCCACCAACGCCCTAAGGAAATGTCTAAAAAAAAAGTATGTTGTTGAATGAAAATGCCCAGTGATTTTGTATTTGTTATGTTGGAAAGGTAACAGAGGCATGGGACAACCACCTTAGCTGATGAGTCTATGTATTCTTCGACAATTGGACCAACACCCCCTCCACGCAACACAACTTGGGACATTTACCTTGGCTTATGCATTTTTTTTTTTGCTAGCAGTATTTGAACCCCCAAGCCCACTGGTTAGAAATTCCCCCCCATTGAACAACACTTCAAGAACGACTCAATTCTACATTTTGTATCCAAATTCTCAAGATTCAGTTGTGCATAATTTTGTTTTTTTGTGATTAAAACATAGTAATATTTGAACAGATTAAAACCCACACAAACGTTCAAAATGAAAAGCATATACATAGATTATTTTTAGCTTTAGGGCATGCATATCTCGTGCTTTGATATGATCTGAGAAGGACTGGATCATGTCGTCTTGAACTTCTCTTTCTATATGAAAAGCTCCACGTCCAATTTCATGATATTTTCATTAATCACATTACTCTCTTGTTCATATACCCCAACCAAAAAATAAATTATACAATGGATTCCATCCCAGCTACTGTCTAATTGTCTATTGCAGCTAGATTATCAGTAAACAGTTCTTAAATTCTTACCATCTCATAGGCCTCCAAAGATGGACTGTTGAGCGACCTTCTTCTTCTTGAAACTGAGTAATTGCTTCATCATCATTACTTGAGTCGAAATATCCAATGCACTATCAGTATCGATGGATCCCCTCCTGAAACTCTTCTATACTGTGTTGGTAACATAATATTATTTTGGTTAGGTCTTCCCGCCAATCTTCCATGGAATATACCCTCTTAACATTTAAAAGGAGTGGGAAAATGATATTTTGATGAGTGAAATCATTTTAACTGAAGGCCAAATTTTTTTATCATAATGTAAAAAAAATTATTCAAATATAATAAATACTTTAATTTTTCTAAATTTATTCCAATATTATAAGTATTTTAATGTTTTTTAAAAGAAATGTGGAAACTATGTTGAGTTTGTAAGCCATTTTATCTTTTCATTTTTTTTATTCTTTTCATTGTATATGACCAATCTAGATCCATCTTAACTTTTGATCTACCAAATGCTCAAAGGGATCAAATCCATTTTCACTCTAAAAGAGGTTTGCGCCTCAATATATTTGATTCGCCCTCTAAGCGCTTGGTAGATCTAGAGTTAAGATGGATCTAGATTGGTTTAATTATTAATTATAATTAATTATAATTATTGATTTTGTGTTTTTAAATTTTAGTATTGTTATTTTATTTTGATGGAGTTAAAATGTTAAAGATGACGTTACAACATCTCTACCATGGCAGAGGAATTCAACACTGGAGAAACCTTAGAGGCCCATATAAAAATTGCAGGTGGATAAAGGGTCGTGGAGTTTCAAACTAGAGAAGGGCATAGTTTTGACGAAGAGTGAATGGGCTTTGGACAATGTCAGGCTCTCATATCCTTGTCAAAATGCAAAATAAGATTAAATGGTAACCATGAATTTTTTATCCACATGATATATATTTTTTAAGTACAGAGATGACCACCATGATAAACCCTTTGAAGATACACAACCACTCATCAAATATTCTTTCCGGATGAGATGTTGGTTGCATACTATTGGACCCACATGGAGGAGGAGGAGTCGATGGAATATGAACCGAAGGAGGGGGGTTTTCAACAAATTTGCGCTAGTCCCAAGGATTTTATACATTCACATTTGGAATTCATCTTAGAAGGTCACCATACTCCGACCTCTAGAACTACGAGGTCTTTAGAAAGCGAATTCTAAGAATTCAATAAGCAAACATTTGGCAATTCAGAGTCCCTAACCCTTGCTCCAACCACACACTATTGGGTCCTCTAGTTTTGGCCAACCTAGAGCCCAAGAACGCTTTCGAGGGACTGGATAACTCTTCTTGGGTTCTTTGGCTTTGAGTTTAGTTTCCCTACCATCCTAGAGATCAAAGGAACACATACAATGTGCTATGACTTCCTTAGGGTTTTCATAATTTTTTGAACACATTAGGGGTTCTTTGCTCTCAGAAGCCTCTCTAGTTTGTTTTATTGTTTGTCCTTAATCTCATGAAGTGCCATTGGCCTCGTTCTCCTTGGGTCAACTAGTTAAGGCGATCCTTGCCTTGGCAACAGTGGAAGGTTGAAATAACATTGTGAATGGTGTTGGGGTTTTCGAGGAGAAACACTCTTGTGAATAAAAAGGAATTGTGATTTAGAAGGAATTTGAGAAAGAAAGGAAGAGGAAAAGCAATTGTAGTGTCAAGAAGAAGAAAAAATTCCTCCTTTCATCGTTGTTGGGAGTCGATGTCGCTAATGGGAAGACTGAGGAAATGTCCCATAAATCTCCAGTGGGACGAGTAAGGGGTCGAAAATTTAAGTCCTCAACCCAAAAAACATGGGCATACAAGGAAACTTCTCTTATTGTTAAATTTCCTCCAGAGGTTTCTTTGCTAGCCCAAGGTTGGATTTATTTTTGCTTCAAAGATGTTGTTGATGCCCAAATGGTACATCAGATGGTTTAGAAAATTGATTACTCTCCTATCTTTTTTAATTTATGAATGCCCCTCTTCGATGAAAAGTAGGAGAGGCTAGATATGTCCCCAATATAGGTTCATCTTCCAGGTCTACCTCCTAATTATTGGGATGCCATAATTTTAAAATATAGAGGTAACTCAATGGGATCCTATCTAGACCATGAATTTTCATATTTGGAGATGGGGATTAAGACATACTCGTGTACTCCGGTTAATATGGACCTTAGGGAAGTGCTTCTAGAAGACATGGATTTCAGGATTGGGGTGGAGCGTATTCAGATACTTTATTATGAAGGAATTCCTTTCAGGTGTAGGCGGTGCCATAGGTCTGAGCACCTAGCTAAAAACTATGAGCTTCCCTTTTGTACAAAGGACCATATATCCAAAGGCAAGGACCTGATGCAAGGGTATATTGGGTCAAAAAAGGGTTCTGGATTGGAGGTTTTTGGTACTAAGGAAAAGCAAGTTCTAATAGACATTCAAACTTTCCTTTCAATATCCCTGATGAAAGTTGGGTCAGGTTCTCAGTATTTCAAAATCATTTGTCATAGATTAAATATCACTTTTCCATCTCCCCCATGAAGCCTTGCATCACACCAAGCATATTGTGCACACTTGAACAACCAATATGTTGGCTAGATTAATCTAAAATAAATACCATGACTTGGAAACTCGTGCTTCCCTCCTTTATCCTCAATCGCAACATAAGGGCCCTGAAAAAATCAAGACGAGTAAATTCCTCCCCACCCATCTATCATCCATTATCTATTGTTTGACTTTGTTTTTGTCTTTGGAATTTTAGGATGTTCCAAGAATTTACAATTTGGATAAGTAATTGTTTGATCTCGATGTTGTTCTTAAGATTTCGGAATATTCCCCAAATATACCATTTAAATGAGTTCAAAAGATTTAGATTGGCCAGGTATGTTATCTTCTTCCACCAAAGTTTAACTGCCTTAATTTTATGGAATTCATGACTTAAGGGTGGTAGCTAAGCCTCTTTATCATTTGTAGAAAATATGGTATTAGTGCCCTTAATGCGGCCCACATATTATCTGAGAAACACCAAAGGGAAGAAGTAGAGAGATTGGTGTTAGACTGAACTCTTCATGCACATGGAGGGGGCCATAGTCAAGTTGGTCCCAAAATGTCTATAGCGGTGTCTAGATCCTATCAATCCATTGTAGCCTCGCACTCTCTATAGTTCTAGATATACATATACAAATCAACATGTTACATAGTGGATGTATTGTGTGAAATTTCCCATCAACTCAAATTGAAACTTCTCACCATCAATCTGTGATGGACCAGATAATATTGATATGGTCGGTTTGTGGCTGAGATTATAGGGCATGAGAGCCTGCACTGGATTGGGGCCCTAGATTCCCAAATAATTCTAATCCTTTATCGGTATGCAAGCGTAATGTTTGTTTGTAACCTCAATCCCCTTGTGCCATCAATAATTTGTTTGAAGGCCTAAATTTATGTAGGGTTGAAAAACAAATCTATTTAGGAAAATTGTGTTTTGGATTTGCAAATGGTTAAACTGATTAATGCATGATCCAAAACCAACATGTTTAAAAGCGATTAACACTTCCTCTGAAACTAATCAAGTTTTAATGGATACGATAACTGCAATTCAATGGCTCTAGCGGGCATTGTGGGTAATCACAATGCTACTCCCCCATCGACACAACTCTTAGATTTGTCAGACACCATCGACACAAATCTTAGATTTTTCAAAAAATTGATTCATTTGTTGCGAAAGAAGGAATCTGAGTGGAGGCCCATATGGGGATTTTGACTTTGGAGTTTAGAAATAAATACAAGGAAAGTTCCAAATCAATCATTATCCTCTTCCGACAACACTAACTATAGATGAAGAAACTTGTAATTCTGATAAACATTGAATCTGACCATCATGAATTGAATTACGACAATTTGGCATTCTTACATTCATTTCTTTAAATTCAATGCCATTCATGCCAATATATTCATTTTTTGAAAGAAAATACATGAATCGCAACAGGAATTTTCACAAACATTTCCTTATATTCAATGTCATTCAGGTATTCATATTCAATTCAATTCAGGGCGATCGGATTCCATTGAAAACCAATAAAGTGTATTAAATCCGATTCCTTACAAGACCAATAAAATGCATTAAGTCAACGTTGGACAGAAAAGGTTAACACAAGAAAATAAGTCGGATGATAAACCTAAACCCATTTAGGAAAAGAATAAAATTAGATTTATTGTTAAAATCTACAAAGATCATGTAAGCAAGAAGGTTGCAGCAAAAAATGAAAGCGAGGATGGCAACAATTTAAACCACCATAGACTGAGCAGTAAAAATTCACTAAGCAGAGGGGTCCCTTTTCCCACTCTGCTCTACATTCATTGTTAGTTGATCCCTTAGTAAAAGAAAATAAAAATCTGTAGAACGAACACCAAAAAGCGTAGAACGAAAGCAAGAAATAACAGATAGTAAAATTGCATGAACATAGAAAAATATAAACCTATAAATCCAACTAACTTGTGATTCCAACTCCAAAATTGCAGACATCAATTGTCAATTTGTTGTTTCCCGCCTCTTCAAAATCATACAAGTTCTCTCCAATGCTTTTCTATCCATGAAAGAAGCTGTAATTATATATGAAAATTCGCAAGCTCTAAAAATATTTAACCACATCACCAAATTCTCTCAAATCTCTCAAAATATACCAAAAACCTCCTGCCAACGACAAAAAATTGGCGTCAAAGAGCCATATTTATGGACAGAACTTCCAATTTTCATGGAGAATTTAGAAACAGGGTAAACCTAGAGTGGACATCTTCATCATAGTAAGAGTAACTGGATTGAATTTCACGGGGCAAGAAAAACAAGTTTTCGCTGGTAAGAATCTTTGGTTTTTGTTCTTGGGGCTTTCATACCTAGTTTCAGTTTTCGCTTTCATAGCTTTCATAGCCGGTTTTCAATTTTAATGAAATGCGTATTCAACTTAATCTATACACTATTAAAAATAATTAAAATATAAAGATGAATATTTTACCAAACTCTCAAGATTGATTATTAATCAAATGTAAAACCAAAATATATTGTTTTATTTAAATCTTAATTTCATATAATCATGTAAATTATGCATTAAATAAAATAAATATATTCAATGGTTCAATTCCCATATAAATTGATAAAACTAAACACATTTATCTATTATTACACAATAAACCATACTTAAATATTTTGAATTACATATTTATAATCATTAATAAAGGTTTATATATTATTGAAAAAAAATCATACCTAAATAATTAACAAAAATTCATAATACCACTAAAAATTAACCAGGGTTCATATCAAACAATTAATAAAATTTCATACACTATTTAAAAATTAATTAAGGTTCATGTCTAAATTAAGAAAGGTTCATACACCATTAAAAAATTAATTAAGGTTCATACATATTTACTAAATAGGTCTATAAATATATATTTTAGGTTTATCTATTTAGTATTTATCAAATGTAAATATGACAATTTAATACTAGATTTAAATGAACTCACACTTTTAACATAAACAATGTTATATTTATCTATTTATTAAATGTAAATATGAAGATTTGACCTTCGATTAAAACAAATCACACTTTTAACATAAATCAATGAAGTTTAAAAAGTAAACTTTATGGCCAAATAAATATAAATATAAATATTAATTTGACTATCTAAATATTACCTTTACTAAAATTATAATGAAGGCATTAGTGTAAAGTAGATAGATTATACATGCAATTATGTTAATTGTAGATGAATCTATCTGCAGTGTTAAACTTTAGAGACAAAAGGGTATTCATAAGTTTAACACTGTAGATGGATTTAGAGACCCATTTGTCTCTAAATTTGAACACTGTAGATGGATTCAAAGATCGCTATAGTGAAATGTAACACTTCGGTATCAAAATTGCAATTTTCCATTTATGGAATGACACAATTAAAGATTATTAACATAAATGACTAATTCAAATACTTGTTTTACTAGTTATTTGGTCATATTTTTATACTTGGATTATAATAGTCATTTACATTAATCATTATTAATTTTGTCACTTATTATCTAGTCATATATTTTAATCCTAGACTAAATTAGTCATTTAAGTTAGTTGCTCTTACTTTAGTCACTTATTATATAGTCATAAATTTTATCCCTAGACTAAATTAGTCATTTAAGTTAGTCGTTTTTAGTTTAGTCACTTATCATCTAGTCGTATATTTTATTCCTAGACTAAATTAGTCATTTAATTTAGTCATTTTTAGTTCGGTCACTTAAAATTGCTCAAATTTAGTAGTAATTAACTTGAAATAATTGCGGTGAATAACATTTTTAGTCACCTGGCCATTAATTTCATCATTTTTTACTATTGTAATGAATCAATTCAAGACTATACTACTCGTTTCAATAAGTTGTACAATTCCATTCCCGCCAATATCAAACCTCCACTTGACTTGGCCTTGTTGCACTATCTAATGCCTTTGACCTTGATATGGCATATCAGCTTAGAGAAAGAAATCCCACCTCATTGGAGGAAATGCAGAGAAATGATGTCAATGTTGAAGCCAATTTGTTGATCAAGAAATCAAAAAGCAAAGTTGAAAAGAGAGTTACAATTAAGGAAGAACCATCAACCTCATCCGAAGAAAAGTTGGATACTTTGATCAAAACTGTGGAAAATATGGTAGACAGGATGTCCACTTTTGAAAGTCAGTCAAAAAATCAAGAATGGAATCCCAATTTCTGAGGACAACAACAACAACCTCAGTTCATAGTTAAGTAGAGGAAGTAGAGAGCTCCGGATCAGCAAGCACGACAACAAGTCCGCACTCCATTACAACAAAATTATGCCCAAGGACCTGAGGATGAAGATGATGTTGTTGAAGAAAACCATCTCTTTGAAAAATATCATGGAAATATCTTCCTTACAGAGGATGATGAGTATATCGAGGAAACATATGTGCCAAATGACCAAGAATATGTACCTGCAAATGATGATGGGTTGGAAGTCCAATCTGAAGACTATAAAAGGGGGTACCTAAATGATCTCAGCTCAGCACAGATAAAGTATAGTTTGAGAAACTGAGATGTGCCTATTACTTCTAATCAAAAGAGGCCAGCTCCGCAAAAGGATACTCAGTCCAAACAAACTTCCCAAGCTGGTCCAAATAAGGAGAAGGAGCCTGTTGCTACAAATTAGAGTAAGAACAATGAGTCATCTACAAGTGCATCAAAGAGAGATAAGGAAGGAAAAATAAAGGAGTATAGCAGCTCGAAAATAGGGATACCATTTTCAAAGAGGTAGAGAAACAATCAAACTTTTTTAGCTTAGAGAGTGAAATTTCTAAGTTAAAAGTTTCTATTCCCCCGACTGAGCTTGTAAAGAATGATCAATATAAATTTCATGTTGCTAAGATGTTGAAAGTAGATCAGATGTCAGACATGGTCAATGTCAGTGATGACCATCCTGAACTTCTATTTGGCCCAGCCGTAGATGGAAATCTTGAAGATAGTGAAGTCCCTCCCTTTTGTCTCAGTTTGAGGATTCATGAGTATATCCTCCATAATTCCATGTTAGATCTCGGGGCCTCACACAATTTAATGTTGAAGGACATCATGGATAAATTGGGGCTGGACATAACCCGACCCTATCATGACCTCTATTCTTTTGATTCGGGTAGAGTCAGATGCCTTGGTCTTATCAAGTACTTGGTGGTCTCCCTTGATCTGATTCCTACCAAAAATGTGTTGATGGATGTTGTAGTTTCCGTCATACCTCCAAGGTATGGCATGTTGCTTTCACTGTCTTGGGGAGCCAAATTAAGGGGTACTCTACAACTTTATTTTTCATATGCTACAATTCTAGTATTTGGTAAACTTAGGAAGCTATACCGGGAAGTTAAAATGAAATACATGATCACTAGCAAAGACAAACACAAAAATCATCCCATTCACTTTGTACATACTGATTTAGAGTCTTTCATTTTGTATAATGATAATAGCACTGATGAATTAGAGAGTCAAATTGTAGAAGTTGAAGAAAATTCAGAATTGTCAAGTAGTGTCCATATAGTCTTGAGTACAGAACAAAGAAATCAGAATTCTGATGGCTTGCAACCAAGAACTTCAAAGAAAAGGTCAGCAGAGTCATAGAAAGGAAAAGAATAGGTTGAGACAGCGGGTAAAAAAGAAGAAACAAACCAGTCCACAGAATTTCAGCTTCATGATGACGAGGAGGGTCTTTGGACCATGGATTTTGATGGTGATTTGGGAAAAGATGGAGCTGGTATCAGAATCTTGATTTGTAGCCCTATACATCAGTCATATAAAGTCCCATAGAATGTAAGAGTGTTTTATTATAAACTATATTTTGACTGTTCGAACAATGAGGCTGAATATGAGGCCTTAATCATCGGTCTTAGAATTTTGAAAAGGCTAGGCACGAAGAGAATTATATTATATGGCGACTCCGAGTTGGTGATTGAACAGGTAAAAGGAGAGTACCGGGCCAAACATCCCAAGATGAGAGCTTATCGTAATGTTGTTCTCGATATTCTTAAAACTTTTCCAGAATATACATTGTCTATGATTCTTAGAAGTCAGAATTTTATGGCTGATTATCTTTCCAGAGCGGCCAACAATTTTAAGATTCCGATTCATGCTAATAAAAAGTTTGAAATTCATGTGAAGCATCGCCCAACTGTCCATGAAAATCTGAGATACTGGCAAGTATTTTGGGATGATAAACAGATAAACAATTTTCTGCAAATGGAGGGGGAATTTTCTAATTCCCATATTGATGATGTGTAAAATGAAGATGATCAAGTAATTGAAGATAATCAAGTTGAGGTGTTGTAGCTGAAGGAAAATAACATTCCACGAGGTCTTCAATCAAGATTTTGTCACTAAAAAGCCGACAATGGTCCCCACAGAAGTAGGTGTTGAAGATGTAAATATTGGTACAACTGATAACCCCAAGATGGTTAAGTTATTGCGGTCTTTATCCCCTGAGTTGAAATGTAAACACACAACTCTTTTGAGTGAGTTTTCTGATGTATTCACTTGGGATTATTCATATTTAAAAGTGTACGATAAAAACATCATCCAACACACTAGCCCAATCAAGCCAGATCAAAAGCCATTCCACCAGACGCTGAGGAGAATCAATCTTAAACTGCTGCCATCAATTGAAAAAGAGGTAAATAGATTTTACAAAGCTGGTATTATAGTTCCTATTTTATTTTTTGATTGGATGTCCAACCATTTACCAGTAAGGAAGAAGACATGGGAGATTCATCTTTACATATATTTTAGAAATATGAACAAGGTGTCCATGAAGGAAAATTATCCTCCCCCGAAGATGGACCACATCTTACGGAGGGTAGTTGGGGATTCTAGAATGTCACTCATCGAAGGATAATCAAGATGCAACCATATCTTGGTGCATGAAGATAACCAAGAGAAAAAATCATTTACAACACCATGGGGGTACTTTCATGTGCGCCAAAATGCCATTTGGGCTAAAGAATGCAGGGGCTACATTTCAGTGGGCTATGGAAATTGCTTTCTCGAATGAAAAGGATGTAATTATTTTGGTTTACCTTGATAATGTTACTATCTTCTCACAATTAGATGATGAGCACTTACATCACTTGAGAATAGTGTTTAAAAAATGTAGGAAATTCGACATTTCGTTGAATCCTAAGAAAAACCTATTTTCCATGGAAGAGGGAAAACTACTTGGGCACATCATCTCAAAATATGGCATTCACATTGATCCATATAGGATCGAAGAAATTCAGCAGTTGGACGTCCCAAGGAACAAAAATAGAACCAGTCATTCAACAGCGAGATAAATTTTTTGAGGAGATTCATCCCCAACCTCGCTGAACACCTTAGAGATATGACATACATGCTGAAGAAGGACAGTGAGGTAAGATGGTTAGAAGATGCAAAGAAATCATTCAATTCAGTCAAATTTTCTTTAACATGTGATCCCATATTGATCAACCCTGATTATACTATGGAATTCATTATCTTTTCATTTGCTTTCGAGCACTCCTTGGCTGTTGTCCTAATGCAGAAAAAGGATTCAAAGTCGGAGCAAGCAATTTCCTTTTTCAGTCGGACCATAAGAGATGCAGCGCTGAGATACAACATTATTGAAAAACAAGCTTTGGACTTGCTGAAGGCATTGAAATACTTTTGGGTAAACAACACATCAGACTTAAATAAACAATTGAAGTGTGCAAAGAATTTCAAACAACAATACAATATCAAATTCCAAAATGATTTTCTTTGTTGCCCTCATCTTCCTTATATGGTTGTGAGCCTTCCCTAGCCTTGGCCCACCTCATAACTGCGTTGCAGATGTGGCCACTAGTATCCATGAATATTGCGCTGTCTCTCCATGATCTCCATGATCTCTGCAATTAATCTCCACTCTCTCCATCATGTGTGCATTTAATGCACCACTTCCTCCATCACCGCATCATTAATGCTCTATGATTTTTCTTTTACTCCTCCACTATCTTCATCATATTCCTCATTATTCTCCATAATCTCCACTCTTCCTTCATTAATGAGCTACTCCACTACTCCATGATGTTGATCTACTATATACTAACCCACATTCACACAACAAAAGTGGATTTTATTCATCTATGGGATTTATGGGTCCCTCCACCCTTTTATTTACTTACTAAGCAAGAAAAAGCAAGAACTCTAATATTCCAATTAAATGATGGAAAATTGGGAA
Organism: Pinus albicaulis; assembly: GCA_034641835.2. Taxonomy (NCBI): domain Eukaryota; kingdom Viridiplantae; phylum Streptophyta; class Pinopsida; order Pinales; family Pinaceae; genus Pinus; species Pinus albicaulis. The sequence continues at coordinate 1,290,871,088 of CM076574.1, forward strand.
TATTATAGTCCTCCTCGCCAAAATTTTTCTTGTCCTCAAGCAACTGCAAAAGTGAATACTACAACAATCCTCTTCCCTCCAAATGGCATCCTCATATGGAATGTCTCTCCATCTGCTCCAATGTGTAATGAATGCCCAACTCCATATATGCCTCTCTAGAACGTCTATAATGGCTTCCAACTATATAGCTAGATGTCTCTCCTCATTGATGAACCTCCAAGTGGAAACCATCTATTGTTCCAGAGCCTCTTCTCTGCATGAGACATATGAAGTTAAGTGGTTCCTGCCCCCAAAGGAAAGTCCCAAATCATGAACTATCTCTCCGACCCATGCTACATGGAGTAGGATGTACCTCTCCCTGCTCCTATCACTGGCCCTAATGGCCTTGCTTGCTCCAAGCATCATCTCAACATTGTGCAAAATAGGAAACATAGACATAGGGGTTGACATGTGAAATGTCGAACCATAATCTCTCAATAACAGCCATCGCAACAATGCCTCTTGTTTCCATACTACCCCATCATCATATCAAGTATGGTGGCCATACTCTCCTAACAAAAGCCAACATAGTAAGGATTCCCATTGCCATCCTCCCTCCTCATCATGCAAGACATGGGAGAAAGTTAGCCCATACTCTCCCAACAGTAACCAAAGCAAAAATGACTCTTGCTGCCACCTCACCTCATCATCATGCAAGCCATGAAGCAACAACATACTGATTGACATGTAGAATATCACATCATCCCAACATAACCAAGCTCCCTGTTGCCACATCATCTAATAGTCATGTAATGTCCCAAACAAAAGCACATACATGGACATGTGATATGTCATGTGATGGCCAAACTCTCTCAAGAGTAACCAGCGCAACCATGCCTTTTGCTGCTGCATCATACCGGTATTATGCAAGGCATGGATCATACAAATATGAAATGTTGGGTAGTAACCATACTCACCCAAAAGAAACCAACACAACCATGATTCTTGTTGCCCCATATCATAGATCTGCAAGTAGCCTTCCAACCACTTGCTCATCATCCTCACCCATCCATCCAACTGTGGGTGATGAATCCTATCATGCTCCCGCTTGGTATCCACCTAATGGAGAATACCATCCTCCTCACTCTGATAATATTTTCACTCCATGATATGTTGAAGTGCATCCTCCTTGAGGTTGCTCCATGAGAAACTCTGATCGATGACCCGGTAGAATCCAAAATATTATGAATATGTTGTAGATAGAAACTTCTCTTTGAGTTGTGAGATTCTCATCAAGAAGGATTCATCCTAATAATGGAAAATACTATCCAACATAAGATGTATACCATCTATCATCTGTCCCTCCAATGCTTCATGAGTGAAATGGTCATCAGAATTCTCCAAGAATAGTTGGGCCCCCAACTCATCACTGCTCCTCAGTGATAGCGTTGCTGATCTCCATGATGGTGCATTTTCTGTCTCATGACCATGCACAATGCTGAAATCAAAGCCCAACATTGTACTGATTACGACTATGCTCATCCTATCTTCCGAAAATCCACACTTCAACACAAAGTGTTGTGTGTAGCTCAACACTGAACAAATAGGATGGCTATACATCTCCTCCTTGAGAAATTCAAGGGTCCTCTACGCAATGATAATTTGCTACTCCAAATCAACAAGGTGCTCTAACCCTTGGTTTTGCAATTGCCCTGATGGCATGACCCTACAAATCTCAAACTGAGGTGCTGAAATAATATGGGATGGAAATTTTTGCAAACCTTGGATAAACTGATACTTGGGGACATCTTGTAAGGCTACAAGAGTTCCTCCAACCGGTTCAATGGTGTTGGTTTGAGGGGTCTTGACCTACGTTTAGACTTGAGTTTTACCAACAAACCCTTGTACTATTGGCCCTTTCGGCAATGACCTGCTTGCACAAGTCAAGGTCTCACCCAAAGTAGTATGGGAGGGTGCCAGAACTAGGTTTCCGCACCCTGAGAGAGAGAGAGAGAGAGTTTAATGAAGCATGTGCCTTCAAATCTAGAACAGGCCTGCGTTAAGGAAGCCCTAACCAGAAACCCTTAACAATATACTTGGCTGGATAACTTGTGCAAAGCCCATAAATCATTAAATAACATGTTAATAGAAGCAATATGACCAAACTTAACCAGATCTATGCATTCATTACTCTTCTATTTATCACATCAATGTGCGAATCAATTAACTAACATACATAACTCAGAAATCAACATATAGCGCAACTCATAACAGAACACAGAGATATTCCACTATCAAAAAAATGTCTTCTCTTTCATTAATGCTTCAGATTCCACCTATAAACTCTTTCATACACCCGCGCACACAGCCAGTTGGGTCCACACATAGCAGGACTTAGGGTCTCCGTGCACACAACCAACATGAGCCCTTACCCAGACAAATTCGCACAACAAGTATCAAAACTCCAACATTCGCATCCATAATTAATCAAACTTAATTCTAGACTCGATTTACTCATCTATTTATACTATATTAGCCTGTGCTAATCTATGGTCTGTAAACCATGGTTTGCGGCCCTTGGTCTACCCTTTGAACCATTACAATTCATTAGGGGCTTTGAACCACCCCAAAGCCCCTGTGCCAGACTAAACTATTACGAAATATTACAAAATTACATAAAATTGCTGCTAGGGGACCCCGCTCCAACAGCCCCCCAACACAATCTTGTGACTCGTCTCGAGTCACAGCGACAGTGGGGTCTTCATCTTGGCTTGGAGATGCTTGACGACGACGTAAATGGTGGCAAGATGCCTTCACTCTGCGAGGCTGCGTTCCGCGTGATCGCGAACAACTTTTGGGAAGTCGGTCCTTCAGTAGCCGCAATAACACTATCCAATGTCTGGTTAATCTGCTTAACTGCCACGTCTAGCTCCTGTGAGAGCTTCAGTGCTTTGTCCGCCCAGGGCTTCAGATGTGTTAGTGTTAGAATTTGTATTTTTCCCTCAATGATCAAATATACTCTTTTCATATTCATATTAGGGGCCCCACTCAGAATTTTTTTATCAATCCACTAGGTCATGCAAAAAATTAGTCACTGATGGTAGCCCTAGTCCAAAAACATCACTCTTCCTTAAAATTCATTTTCTTTCTGGCACACTTCCATACCTTTCTGATTGTACATCATCCATAAATTAATTTCATGATGTCATGTCACCATGGAGTCCAGTCTTGTCAAGGTCATCATTATGTTTTCTAGGGTTTTCATGGTCCAATGAAAATCCATTCCATTTCATAAGGCCAGCAAGTAAAGGGTGATAAAATAACATCTCTTCACCATGTGAAGATGATTCGTAAAGAGAAATGCTTATTTCATCATGTAATTTTAATTTAAAATGTCAGTTTCATTCTAAGATGTAATTTTATTTGCATTCATGTAATTTTATGTCAATTCAAATGTAATAAGCACTCAGTTTCCCAAAACCTGCCAACTCAGTTCCACATGCCAAACAAGCACATGTAAAACTGCAAGAGTTTTTAGTTCATCGATTGATCAAATGTCAAAGGGAGTTGTATTTTCCCAAGGTTGCTCAAATCATCATTTTCCACAAGCAATAAACCCTAATTTTCTCTCCCAATGAGCTAGGGTTTGCTATGGAATCAATAAGTATGAGGTCATTTCAGCTCATAAACATCACTTCCTCATCATTTTTCAAGAAGTCATTCCGAGAGTCAAATTATTTGCCACTTATAGGGCCAGTTTTTCTTCAAAGTATGTTTATGATACAACATAGATGAATTTGATAAAAGAGAGAGATTTTTTTTGTCCATAATAGGTAAAAAAAGAAAAACCTCCTTCAGTTTTTACACAGGTATCATGGTTTGGGAGAAATGTCAAAAAATACATGTGCTACAAGAGGTTTTCTACACTTTTGGAGTGACCTTGGGAAAATCATTTTTTCTGCTAGTTGGAATGTCCAAATGAATTGCTTGATATGTCAAATGACACATATACTGGAAGATATTTCCAATGAGCTATCAGGAGCTCAATTTTGAGTTTAGGAAAGCCTCAAAAAGTTTCTTGCAACAACACACTGCATTTTTTCACCCTCATTCTGCACTTTTTGACCAATATTGGGAGAATTGATTTTTTAGGGGTTATACTTGATCATTTTCATTTCTTTATAGTTCCATTGTGTAGCCAAGAGAGATGTATTTCCGACGAGCTATCATGATATCAATTTGGAGTTCGGTAAGGCCTCCAAAAGTGGTTTGAAAACATGTGCTGCGCACGTGCTTCTAGGAGGGCACACTTGCTTTTGGGAGGGTGCACTTGCTTCTGGGAGGGCGCACTTGCTTCTGGGAGGGCGCACTTGCTTCTAGGAGGATGCACTTGACCAGAAAATCCTAGAAACTCATTCAAACTGCAAAAAATCCCTTCCAAAGCTTCAACAACCTTCTCATTGGCCTCAAGCAAATGAGTAATAGCTAATGCCATTATTTATCATCTCCATCAAGTTCATGTGTTGAGGTGTTGTGAATTTCATTTTAGAATTTGGTGTTTAAAATCGTTTTAAAACCCTAGTATTTCCCATTGCACTCTTAATTCCCAAAATCACATATTCCTACACCTTTATACCCTTCCTACATTGCAAATACCCATTCCTAAACCCCTATATTACAAAATTCCCTTTCCCTAACCCTTTTTCCCAAAACCCTAAGCCCTAGGTGCTACAACTACCTAGGCTCCTAACCCCAAAACTGTAAATAATTTCACCATCCTAAAATTTCACCATATCACTACTCCTTATCCCCTTTCCCATTTCATAAAATCCCTAGCACCATCTCCCTAAATTCCCATTTCCCATTCCTCATTCATAAGACCACTTTCTACCATCATCACACTTCCCTAGGGTTTTGAATTTAAAACATCATGGCAGAAGAAGAGAAAAAAAACATATAGTGAGGGAGAAGAAACAGAGGCTAGAAGGCCACATAAAGGGGGAATAATACTTATACTTGAGCCAAAAAGTACTACATAAATTTTGGCATATCCTATGGCAGTGACATGTTTCAAACATGTTGGCTGTTTTGAGTTCTATGATAAAATTCAGAGGGTCCAACACCATGCCACGTTGACCAGGATTTTCATATCCAACCTCCATGACAACCAAGTTACTCTAGCTACTATCACCTTTACTATTTCAACTGCCATCATTTCAGCTACCACTGGGATCCCAAATTTTGGGGAGAAATGGTTCAAGCACACTGAATTGGAGGAACAATACTATGAGCCTTTCATGAAAACAAGATATAAGAATGAGAAAAAGAGCTCTTTCCTTTTTTCCTTCCTCCTGGAAAAATATGCACCAATAATGAAGATAATCATGAATTACTTTTCATGCGAAGGTAAGTTTTCAAGACTTTATACCTATCACATTCGACTCTTAATGCATTTTACTAGGGTAAAGATGCTCAACATACCCTACTACCTTTTCCGAAGCATTGATAAGTTGACACTTATTGTCTAGAAAAGGGAGTATGGACATCAAATGAGAATTATTTTCCATCATTCCCTTATCAAAACCATAGTCCTCTATCATCTCAATGAACTAAACATTTCATGGAGTACCTTCATAGCCAATGATATATTTAGAGAGCCATCTACTTAGGTTGCACAAAATTTCCCTTCATCATCAACCATCCACTTCCATCCCTCCATCTCATCCCATAGCACATTCATCATCATCAGATTAGTCCCCTTCACCGATTTCACCTCCTTCATCTCCATTTCATCATGACATTGGATCACCTAGTAGGATTGAGGTCAGTGAGCCTAAGAGGGCTAATGTGGTTGAGGTTAAGCCATTGACAAAAACCTACCAGAGAAGTCATAGGCATGTGTTTTCTCCACACATAGTGGAAGGGGCCATTCCTTCTACATCAACAAAGCAGGTGGAAAAAGGCAAAGAAAAGGTGATTGAGGTAGAAGTTCAGGCAGAGGTTAGACATGAAGAAAACCTCATTGAGTCTGGGCATGATTTTGAGATTGCTGACCTAAATGAGGATGAAGATGACAAAATCACTAGTGCAGCCATCAAAGGAAAGGATGTCAAGATTAGAGAACTCCAGACTAATCTTGAAAGGGCCAAGTTTGTCATAACCTTCCTTGAGCAGGAGAACCAACAGTTGAAACCAAAGCATACCATTGATGAGGTGAAATTCATCACTACTCAAAGGGAGGCAGAAAAGGCCAAAGTTATGCTAGATGAGACACTTGAAAAGTATGGGTTGCTTTATGAAAAAGATGAACAAGCACCAAGAGGTAGACTTAGAACTAGAGGGCTGAAAAGAAATCTGGCTCTAGAAAGACAAAAAGAGGCTGAGCTTACTGATAAGTTAACCCTAAATGATCAACTTGCCATATTGATCAATGAAAATAGGGAGCCATGGCTTGATAGAGACAATAAGAATTTGGAGAAGCTTTTGGTAAAGGCTAACAGAGACAATGATGTGTTGAGGAGAAAGGTCAAGCATCATTCTCAAGAGGAGAAAATTGCAATGGCCAAGCTCAAAAGAGCCAATGCAAAGGTTGAGGCTTTGACCATGCTGGAGGAGAAAAGAAAGTTGCACATGCTTGCAGAGGCTTCACCCCAATCCTAGCCACATCATCACCCATAATTTCACCAATTTTGAAGATTTTTTGGTCATTTTGAAAAATCTGTTCTTTCTGCATTTTCATGGATAGTGTAATATCAAAAAATTGGTCACATACGCAGCGCTCTAGGCCCTGCACAATTTTTTGAGGCATCCAATGGCCAAAAAAAGACCACCATTGGATTCAAAATGATGAAGACATGAATCCTGTACATTTTCTAAAGTATTTGATGCAAATTGGTCAGTGAAAAGGGAAAAAAATACCCTAAATATAATGTTTCTTCCCCTATTTTGGCCTAGGCGTTGTGCATAGAGAATTCTTGAGAGAATGAAGTTTTGATAGGGAAAATGACCTTCATTTTGGAAACTTAAGGCATATCTAGAAACTAGACTTGAAGGGACTTCCAACAAGCTATCTTGGAGCCAATTTGGGCACCTACAAGTCAGTCAAAATCAGCCTTGAACAGGGAGGGCGCACTTGACACAACGAAGGTGCACTTGACCATTTGCTGATATTTTTGAAATTTCACTAAACTTTTGACTTTTGTCTTGGAAATGATGATTTCACTTATGTAATTAAGCATGGTAAATGTAAATATGATTTGGATAAGTTACCTAGGGGTAGATTCATGAGGTAAATATACTCATTAAATTCAAATGAATCAGTTTGAATGTAATTAGGGAGGAGTCACTTAGAGCTCCCTACACTCCAACTTTTAGTTCAAAATTTTGTGGATCTCTTCCTCACCTTATGGATTCAAACCTTGAGGATCAGTGAATGATGTTTTGATGTCTATATCTTCCCTTTCTTCACTCTTAGAAAGGTTTGGAATTAGTTTGGATGATATCTTATTGATCAAGGACTATTGTACTCAGTTTGTCTAGTTAATAAAGAAGAGTTGCAACTATTTTTTGGGATACATGTGGTATCATGTTTTCCATTTTTTTTCCTTCATTTTCATATGTTAGAATGTGTTTTATTCACGTTCATTACATCTCTATTGTATGATCTTTTTCAAGTTTGGTAGGCATAATACATGCTTTCTCATGCTCTATTTAGGGAAAGTTATCATTTTCCTTTGTTTAGGAAGAATACATCTCCCATGCTCTTCCTAGCTCCTCATCAGTCTTAAAACCATCTCATCACAATCATCTTAAAGTGTTAATCCTTATGCCTACCTTTCCCCATTGAATCTCTACAACCTTCTCTCATTTTCCCTGACCTAGCTCCCTTGACCATACTTTCATCCAGCAACCCAACCAAAATCAACTATCAAAAGCCCTAAACTCACACCTAGCCTAAAATCCTAATCCATTCAGCCTCCTAGGTTGTGTTTTGTGGAGAGAGCCCTCTCCAACTTGGTAGGGTTAGCTACCAAGTTAAAAGGTTGGTCTGTGGTCACCTCTATTGGGATTCCTTCTTCAGCCTTGGGAATCTAGCAGAGTGATAACAAGATGATCACTGAGGACTTGCTTCTTGTGGCAGAGCTCCTCGATCTCGTCCTTTAGAGCATGGCTGGTGCGAAGGCATGCGAGGCGTTGGGCTGCAACAAGGGTTGGCATGGTGGCTTCCATTTGCTCAAATTCCTTCTGTTTTTGGCACAACTCCTAGTTAAATTGCCAGAGAAGGGGGTCACACTGCACAATTGACCACAATTCCATGGCGGTGTCCAACAACTCGAAACCCTTGGAGATTCATGCCGAAATACTTCATGTTGCTTCCTTTACCATCATGGTTCACTGGGCTTGCACCTCTGGAGGGGTTTCCAGCTGCAGCTTGTCCTGCAACGCAACAATCTGTTGTTCCAGGTATGCTTTAACGGTTTGTACCTCTGTTTTGGATGCCTTCAACTCAGCCACCAATCCCTCAATATTTTCCTGCAGCGTAGTAGAGGCAGGAATTACTTTCGGAATGTATCCCCATAACTGGTCAATGAGGTGTTCTAACTCTACGTGCTGTGGGACTTCCGCGAGCTGTGCTGCCTGGGCTTGGGAAGATTCGACAGCCTTGGTAGTAATTATTTTATCGGCCTCACTCAGTTGTTGTTGTGCCCACATTTCTATGTTCTGGAGTTCATTAGAGATGAAAAAGTGGAGAGCGTGTAGTTTCCCACTCATTATTTTTGCAATGTCGAGGATGACCTAGGAACATGCTCATACTTGCGCGCACAGGGCTGGTGGTTCTACTGTCAATGCTGCACCCGAGAAGGGGAAATCCTACTTTCAGTTGCTGTGACAATGGATGAGGCTGGTAGGCTCGCTCGAATCAGCCTCGCCTGGTTCACGCTTGCTTGTAGGGTGTCTGATTTTAGTTAGAGCACCTACAGTCCGGACTGCAAATCCTCCACCGCGGCCTTCTGCTGATATTCAAGGGCATTCCATCGATCTTCAGATGTAGTGGTGACGACATCGACGATATTCTCCAGATCCTCCTCAGTTAAGGTAACTTCTGTGTCTCCCCTAGACTTGTCGCCCTTGCGCTTCTTTCACTGCCCTTTGGGAGGTTCGCCAATGCGCTTTGTTCCACGTGGAGGATCCACACCCTCCCCACCAAATCCACTGGTATCAACATTGTGTTGAAGCTCTTGCTCCGCCCCCTTGGTGGCATCCTTGGGGGTCTCCTTGGTGATCCTCTTTTCTGTGGAGTGCAACTCAGTTTCCTTCGCTATATTCGGCGAGACAATATCCTTGGGCGCTACATCCTTTCCAGATGTGCCCACTGTGACCAGGGCCGAGGATTTAAAGCCGAGCTTCCATGCAGGCGACCATGTTGTGATGACTTGATCGACCTCTGCCTCAGTGACCATATATGGGAGGTTGTACCACACAGGATCTTTGTATGCCCTGATCTGCACATTGTGCATGGTGACATGAAATTTAGTAGTGCACCTATAGTTCTCATACACTGTAGGTGACAAGCGCGGCCTAAAGTGTATCATTGTTGCCAGTGCACCATCAAATAACACCCAGAATACTTTGTTTTCCTTGATGTGCTACGAATCCTTAGAGTACCATAGGTTCGCATAGCGTGCTCCTTTGCATACACCGGCTTCAAGCTCAGGGAGCACCGCATCGTTGGGCATATTCCACGTGACCAAGGTGATCAATAGCAATAACAAGGAGTAGTAGAAAAGGTTACCCTGGTCCTACACCTCGCGCACATTATCTAAGAATTCTTCACACAGGTACTATGACTAGTTGTAACAAACCCCCTTATCGCACTGCCTTGCCAACTGGATAACATAGGCAGGGACGACTGATGGCCTACACTTGCGCATCATCTTACACCCATGCACACTCCTGGGTCAATGATGCTCTCCACTAAGAATCCCCGCTTGTCATGGTCCGCCTTATATTTTTCTCGAGCGCAGTCAATCACCTTCTGCTTGTTCTTCTTCCCAAAACCCTTCATGGGCAGGTCAGTGATCTTGTGGATCAGCGCAGTGTCAAGAGGGATGCAGCCTTGGATCCATAAGCAACCATTAAGGATCAACGAGAGAAAATACCGGATGGCCAAACTGGTGATGGCATACCGCCTGAAGTAAGGGATGCGCAACAAATTCAAGATTCCGAAGGCCTGCAGCCCGCGTGCCCACGACATTGGTTCCACCTTTGGCACATCATCATAAAAAACTCGTTCAAGATACAACTCTGGGGCCAGATCCAGAAATGTGTCTTCATTAGCTAAATCATGGTCATCAAATTTAATATCTAGAATGCTGCCAAATATTTCCCTGATGAAAGGGACCTCCTGCGGGACTAGTGGCATTTGGAGATATTTGCGAACAATATCTACATTCTTGGGGGTGCACACCGTCGGATTTCTTGGATTAACATGCGCTAGTAGCCATGAGAGTAGAGCTACCAATAGAGCTTCTTCCTAGGCCGACATAGGTCACTTGGAGGGATTGGGAGAGTGTGACTGGGGCACCTGCCTGGGGGAGCGCAAAATCCTAGGGGAGGTACGCGGCTTCGTCGAAGCCCACTTCATGGCTTTCCCATTCCCCTTCTCCTTACCTTGTTCTTTTCCTTTTTCTTTCCCATTTCACTTTCCCTTTCCCTTGGCTGGCGTGGACACGACCTCTTCAACGTCAGGGGTTACTTCAAAAAAATCTTCAGACCCTATCTCAGCGGAGGCGGTAATGGGTGATGATTTGGTGGGGTTAGAGGTAGTCATCCTTGCTCGGAATATGAATTTGGGGTTGCTGCTATAGGAAGGGTAGCTCGTCCAAACATATAGATGCTGTGTTTACAAGAAACACAAAATTCACAGCAAAACACAGGGCATAAGATCTTCAGAGAGCAAAGGAATCGATTAAGATTTGCGCCCCTTATTTTATAGGCCATTATGGGTAAAAACGATTTGATTATCATTAAATGCGACTTACCATCGAGACAACGATAAAAAATCCTCCAAATTCACTGCATTAGTTGCCATATACCCGCTCCATCCAATGGTAAAATCTCTTTTTCACCTATTTTTACTGTTCCAACGACTAGTTTTTCTACCTGCACACTACCCTTGTGCCTTCATTGCACCTTTCCGCATCTTCTTACATGCGTGCTACCACTGTGCTCCTGTTGCACCTGCATGCGCCTTCCCTTCCTAGTGCATGCAACATTCTTAATGCAAATACTCCGGCCGTATAGTCATTTGGTAGGCGCCGAGTTGTCCCTGTAAGGTTTCAGACGACTTCTATTAACGTACCCGGGCTGGTAGTCTCCGCGCAACGTAGCCAAACACACCGCACCACCATCTGTAATCTCTTGTACTATATACGGTCCCAACTAGTGTTTGTAGAACTTCCTGGGGTGGCGCACAAATTGATTGTCATATAGTAACACCAATTCGTCTTCCTTAAACACTTTCTGTCAGATGTGCCGGTCATGCCAAGATTTTTCCCGAGCCTTCTACACTTGCTGGTGAAATTTAGCAATAAACCGATGTTCTTCCAAGGAAACTAGCTGCGCCAAGAGCTCCACCATGATGTCAGGTTCCACCATGTTTTTAAAAGCAGCAATGCGCAGTTTGGGGACAATATATTCCATGGGCATGATAGCCTCTTATCTGTAGACCATCCTGAAAGGAGTCTTCCCGATCATTTTCTTTCATGTAGTCCTATAGGACCATAAAAATGATGGGATGCACATGTCCCAGTCATTCTGATCGACATTAAAGACCTTAGTTAGTGCATTCTCCAAAATTTTGTTGAAAGCCTCTATTGTGTCATTAGCTTGTGAGTGATACGAGGTGCCTTTTGCATGGTAGATCTGAAATTCTTCTATCAAACCTTCAATAGTTTCATTAACAAAATGCATACCTCAGATTGATCATTAAGATCTTTGGGCAGCCAAACCTGGTCAGAATATGCTCGAAGATGAATTGCATAGTAGTATCTACACTACAATCCTTTACATCCTTTTCCTCAGCCCATCTGGTTATATAATCAGTAGCAGTAATGATGTAACATGCGCCAGTATTCTTACCTGGGGGATCGATTGGTCCTACAAAGTCTATAGACCATTTGTCAAATGCCTAAAAAGCCATCTGAGGTTGCAAGGGCATTTCATCTATGTGCGAAGGCTTCCCAATCCGTTGGCATGCATCACAGGCTCGAAAGTGTGCATGTGCGTCGCTATGCAATGTGGGCCACCACAACCCCACCCTCAACACCTTCTGCATCGTGGCTTTCCCTACGTAGTGGCCTCCTACCACCCCTTCATGGGCCTTATTCAAGATAGCTTCTCTTTCATGTTCTAATACATACCTCCGCAATACCTCAACCACTCCCAACTTGTATAATTGACCGCCAATTAGAGTAAAATTAGCTGCGCGGGCCACCAAATCCTTTTTATGTTGTACTGAATAGTCTATAGGTGCCTTCCCAGTGGTCAAAAAATGAATAATGTCCACAAAGTTCTTGTCAACTACCTTGATAGAAAAAAGTTGTGCATCGGGTAATCCTTCTTCCAGACTAGTTAGCTCTTCCCCACTTTCAATTCGAGACAAGTGATCAGGTCCTACGTTCAGTCTTTTAGGCTTCAAAATAATTTCAAAATCATACTCTTGGAATATAACAAACATCTACAAATATTCCCCCCCAACACAGGCTTATTGACTAGGTATTTTAAAGACGAATGGTCAGTGAACATTTTAAAGTGTCCTCCCAATAGATAGTGCTTGTATATTTGCAGGTCATACACCATTCTCAATACTTCTCATTCGGTAGTAGAATAGTTGTGCTCTGTGCTAGAGAGTTTCCTGCTAACAAAAACAACTGGATGATCAATGTCTCCTTCGCCTTGCTATGCTAAGACAACTCCTAGGGCTATTCCTGATGCATCCACATGTACAAGAAATACCTTCGCCCAGTCTGGAAATATTAGAATAGGTGTAGTGACCATATTTTCTTTCAGCAGCTCAAAACTTTTTTGACACTCCTCATCCCAGAAAACGGATACATCCTTCTTTAGCAGCATTTCCATTGGCGCAGTGATCAAGGCATACCCTTGAATAAAATTCATGTAGTAACCTGTGTGCCCTAAGATGGAGCACAATTTTTTCTTCGTGTTGGGGACTGCTAAATTGATGATAACCGCGATCTTGGCTGCGTCAACCATCAATCCCTGCTGACATACGATGTGTCCTAAAAAAATCCCAAACGGTACGTATAATATGCACTTCTTCAGGTTCAACAAGATCTGGTGTTTTATGAAAGTATCTAACATCATGTGCATGTTCGACACATGCTTCTTCACCAATCCAAATACCATCCAATCATCAAAAAAAACCTCGAAAAACTTATGGATGAATTCTTAAATACTGCTACAACTACGCATGAGAAAATGGTAGGGGCGTCCTTCAGTCCGAATGGCATTACAGTGTCTTGGAAGGAGCCCCATTTGGTTGCGAAGGTTGTCTTGTTGCGGTCTTCAGGTGCAATTATGATCTGATGGTACCCTGAAAACCCATCAGTGAATGAGTATGCTTCTTGACCTCCCACATTATCTAGGATTTCATCAGAGAATGGCGTAGGGAAGGGATCATGCATGCAGGCATCATTAAGCTTGTGCAGATCTATGTAGATCCTTATCTCTCCTTTGGTTTTCTTTTCTTGGACCACCATTGGGCTTACCCAATCAGACTATTCTACCAGCTCAATGATACCTACGACCACCATCTTATCTATTTCCTCCTTGACTTTCTGCTTATACTTAGGGTTCAACTGATAGGGCTGCTACTGGATAGGACGTGCATCTGACTTCAAGGTGATTTTCAGGACACCCAGATATCTTACGATTCCCTTGAACTCAGAGAACTTTGTAGGGAATAGGTACTGATATTCGGTTAGCAGTGGTGCAATCTTACCAACAGTATCATCATCCTAGTAATCCCCAATTTTGGCCAACTTGGGCTGCTCCTCCGTCCCAATGTTGACTTCCTTCAACTTTAATGGTTTGGTAACATCAACTGTTTGCAATAGGGGTCCTGCAACTGCGCGCTCTCCTTCCGGCTCTAGGATGGTGATATTCCTAGGATCCTCATCACAACCCTCCACTAAAAAAATTCGACAATTGAAAATATCCTGCATCTACGCATCCCAAGCTGGTGCAGCACATTCTTTCCGAGGTAAAGACTCATCAACGACAGGAGCATCTATATCTTGCAGGGCTTCATCCAATTTCTCCATCCCTCCATCTAAACCAAATGTCACCATGAAATCCTTTGTCATTGTACCCCAGTGGTGAGTGTGTTGGTGTAGCCCTGCATCTAAATATCAGGTGGTGGGGATTGGTCCTAAGGCATGAATAAACATATGGACCCATTCATTCTAGGTCCTTTTATTCCATACCTCCATCCACATAGCCAAGTGCTTGCGTGGGTCCCCACGACCGGAAAAGAGCTCCATGGGTGGGTTGGCTGGAGGTTAAAATCGTAGGATCATCATTTTTCGGCATTCCTCCCAGTCCTGAAAAGCCCCCTTGTGGGTTTCCCACCACCCTGCAGGGGTCATGCACATAGCCAAGTCAAGTGCCCAGAATCTCCGTTCCTTAGGGATATCTGCTTCTAATGCTTTAATATATTCCTTAGCGCTACTAGAACCATAAAATTAAGGCAGTTATCTTACCTCTGAGGAGATGCATTAGAAGCTCTTCATGATCTTGAGGCACCGCAATGCAGACACGTCATGAAACCAGTTTTGCTAATTTTCTATCTCGCCATCCAAGTATGAGAGACATGAGCTATCTTTCTCCCAACAAAACATGACATCAGCGGTAGGGTTGATCCAATCATCATCCTGGGCAATTATTTTGTAAATATGGTCAACATCCTCCTCTTCGCACGCCGACTTTGTATATCATTCACCTTCCGCTGGATCCAGGGGGACTATTACCCGTGTACCATCATTCTCAAAGACCATGCTCCTTTTCAGATTGATGATACCTCCCATGTCAATAGCCCAATCCAATCCTAAGAGCGGAGGGTAAGGGTCCACATCATCCACAATCTGGATTACTTCGAATCTGCATAGAATTTAACTCCCTTAATGTCTACCACAACCTTCGACAACCTGCCTAATGGAATGATATTCTGCTAGTTAGCCACACGTAATTGAATGGTGGACCATTCCAGTTTCGGTTCTCCTATCCTTTGCCAGGTTTGTTTGGGCAGGACATTTGCATCAGATCCTAGATCCAGGATGACTTGGTCCATCTCATATTCTCCAATCTGCGCAGTCATATGCATCTCCCGACTAGTCATTTTCTTGTTCTTATAAATCTTATTCACAACCTTATCCTCCGTTCAGGGGGCTTCGTTTTCTACGCAGCTGTCTATTAATACTTGGAGATTCTCCATCGACTTCTGATTGTGTAGTAACTTCATACACGCTTGAAGGAATGGCTTAACTGCTTCATTTGCTTTCCGATCCACAAAAGTCCTCAAAGTGGATGCCTCGTTCATAGAAAAATCCTTCCTAGCTTCGATGAAGGTCCCTTTCTCTTTCTGCAGGTCTAGGCTTTCATTTTCGTCAGAGGCCTTCCTGATTAGCAGTTTGGCCACGGATTTTTCCTCAGCTCCTCCAGTGGAAATGCCACTGCGCGTAATTACATTGACACTGGGCCCATCATCGCGCGGTTCAGCCTTAACCCGTTGTACATTTTGCGTTGGCGTCTGCTATGTTTCCTGCATTTTAGCTATCAGTACATGACATTCTTCAATTACATGATCAAACTATCTGCAATACCTGCAGGATTGGTGCGCACGGTTCAGGAAGTCTCTTCCATAATGTCCAACATCCCCATAGTTGTAGAAAATTAGTTGTCCTCTTCCTCGACTTGCACTTCCGCCTCTCCCTCCCCCCTGCCCTCTTGCAGGGGATCCTCCTTGCCCGAAGGGAGATGCTAGTGATGAAGGGTCATCCTGCACCCTATATAGGTTCCCCCTATCTATCATCAGGTCATACGTTCGACAGTTGTGCTCATCTTGACCCACCGACGAGTAGAATCTGCACCACTATTGCTTTAGCTCTGGGACATAGGCACCTAATCGTGGGCAATGGTCTGTATCATGCCTTCCTGCTACCCGACAATTAGCGCACCACAGTGTGGGGGTACTTGGTTTAGTAATGTCTCTTGGGCGTAATGGACTTGGTCCCCCAACCTGCATATAATCTGACAATAGAGGGCATTGATCCTTAGTGTTGCCTGATACCCTGCAGCGTATGTACTAGACATCCGCACTAGCTTCTTTACCCAGATCCCTCTGCAAATTTTGAGTTTCTAAGTGCATCACCTCTAGATGGCTTTGGATTTGTAGCGCCCCAAATTGAGCATCGTCCTGCGGCACAACTTCTAGCTTCATGGAATCTCCAGGGCTTTCTCCTGTGAATCAATCTTCTGCTGACCCATAGGTCCACGTAGATGTGGTAATAGCATGGCGATGAACCATTCCTTATGCTGCTTTTCATCATAAGCAAATCCTCCATCACTGATGACTTTCTTCAACCGCTGGTCAGCTTCCCAGACAGACTCCGTAGGTCCTTGCTTAATATATTTAAACTCTACTACGCATTGAGAATATGACTTTGATTTTCAGAACTGCTTCTTCAGGGCATCCTTGATCTCCCGTATTGTAGGATTCACATGTTGAGTAATGTATCCCATGAGCCAATCCAGAGCCCGCCCTTCAAAGGCTATTGATAGCTGTGCTCTTTTTACAACATCATTATTAACATTCTATGCAGCCCACACCACTTTTTCCACGAACCAAAATTGATCCATGTCCTCATCCCCCACACCTTTAAAAGTGGGTAGCTTCATCTGTGTGGCCACATAGTCTGTAGGTGGCAGTGGAGGTGGGGTAGGAGGATTCTTACCCTTGTGCAATTTCGATGGTGGCGTAATCGGGGGACTGGTTTTTGTGTGCACGGTCCTACCTTTGTCTAGATCAGGTGGGTACTTTAGAGGACTATATACTGATCTATCCCCTTCTTGATTAACCAGGTAGTATTTACTGCTTCCAGTTGTGCTTTTGATCTGATCGGAGGTCATTCACTCGGTGTGACTGCATAGGACACCCTTTTCACACACTATCATCTTAATCAGTAGTGAAAATGTTTTCAAGAACTTACCCCTAAATCCTTTGAAAAACCTTCTCTCAACTTCAGAATAGGATACAAACTAATTGACTGCAAAATCAGTTACAAATCCACCCAAAACACTATCAACCCAGTGGTCTACAGTCCGAGTAATAGAGTTATTCACCTTTTCCACTTGTCGAATTAATTCAGGGGTCCACTGTGTGACCCGATCATCCTTCCAACAAGTTTGGAATTCTACTAACCTTGCAACCACTCCTACAGTTCATGTGCGAAGGTTACGAAGAAGATATCATGTACTTTTGTAAAAATATACTTATTCTTCCACTCCTAAATAGATAACTTCTTACTTCTATTTTCTTTTAGGGTAAATTCCTGGATCTGCTTTTCAAACCACTCTTCAAGTTCCAGTTTTAATGGCTACGAATGACCTTGTGGAATTACCCAATCTCTCTCTGAAAATTCTCTCGGTCCCGGAAACAGAACCATTTGTTGGTTTGAGGGGTCTTAACCCAGGTTCAGACTTGAGTTTTACCAAAAAACCCGTGTACTACTGGCCCTTTCAGCAAAGACCTACTTGCACAAGTCAAGGTCTCACCCAAAGTTATATGGGAGGGTATCGAAACCAGGTTTCTGCACTCCGAGAGAGAGAGAGAGAGAGAGAGAGAGAGAGAGAGAGAGAGTTTAATGAAGTGGGTGCCTTCAGATCTAGAATAGGCCTGCACCTAGGAAGCCCTAACCATAAACCCTTAACAATATACTTGACTGAATAACTTGTGCGAAGCCCATAAATCATAAAATAACTGGTTAACAGAAGCAAATGACCAAACTTAACCACATATATGCATTCATTACTCTTCTAAGTATTGCATCCACGTGTGCATCAATTAATTAACAGACATAACTTGGAAATCAACATATAGTGCAACTCATAACAGAACACATATATATTCCACTATCAGCAAAATGTCATCTCATTCATTAATGCTTCAGATTCAACCTACATTCTCTTTCATACACCCGCGCACATAGCCAGCGAGGTCTACACACAGTAGGACTTAGGGTCTCCATGCACACAGCCAGCAGGGGCCCTTACCTAGACAAATCTGCACAACAAGTATCACAAATCCAACATTCGCATCCAGACTTAATAAAACTTACTTCTAGACTTGATCTACTCATCTATTTATACTATATTATCCTGCACTAATCTACGGTCCGAAAACTGTGGTTTGTGGCCCCTTGGTCTACCCTTTGACCCGTTACAATTCATTAGGGGTTTTGACCCGCCCCAAAGCCCCTGCTCCAGACTAAATTATTACAAAATATTACAAAATTGAATCAAAATTTCTGCTAGGGGACCCTGCTCCAACAAATGGCTTCTTCAACTGCTTGTGACGGTGATCACAACTCCTATACTGTTGCACCAGTGTTGGTATCTACCTTTTCTTCCTCATTAATATGATGAATCATGCATGGAACTCCCAATGTCAAGAGCTCAAGACCATCTTGCAAATATGAAAGTGTTCTTTCTCTTGATGCAAGTACTTCTGTAGATGGTGGTGGTGGTAGTTGCTCCTCTTCCAGAGTGATAGTGCTGACATATTCCCTTTGCTTCTCACATACTTCCTCCTCAATATTGGGAAATGTATCTATGGAAAGTACTTCTGGTTTCCTTCTATAAAACTTCTTAATCAGCCTTTGAGTGAAGTCATCATAAGCAGTAACTCTTGCATGTTTTATATGGCTGAACCACCAATCCTTTGCTCCACCCTCAAGGTGCAGCACTGCAATCTCAACAGACTCTCTTTCTACTACTGGTTGTAGCTGGAAGAAATGATATAACTCCTTCATCCAATCTTTTACTGTGCTTGTGGATGATCCATCGAATGTCAACAATAAGAATCTATGCGTTCTTCTTCTATTGTTGCTGCAGGATCTCCAGTTTTCTTTGATTTGGATAAACTGTTGGAGAGTTAGATTCTCCTTGAATGATTTTGATTGAGATTTGTACTCTAAAAGGTAATTACTCAGAGCCTCATGCTCTAAGTATCCTCCATCTCCATGCCTTACATCTCCTTCTGCAAAGAAAGTGGACATAGAAGAGTGATGTGTAGCTCTTTGCATTACCGGTTTCTTCTGTTGCTGATAGGAAGTGCTTGGACCTTCCTCATTATGAAACCTTCTTGAGGTCTCTTTTTTTCTTTCACTTCTCGTTTCTTTCATGGTGAGATCCTCCATAGATCTGAAGAGAAGTGGGGCAAAACTCAATCCTTCTGCCTTTGTATACTTCTTCTTTTTCTACTTATTCTTCTTATTCTTCTGATGTCATGAAATGTATTTCCCACAAGCTGAGCTAAAGATCATGCTCTGATACCATTTTAATATTCCAAAATGGAAAAGACAGGAATATAGAACATATGCACAATTCCAACTACGGTAAAATAAGAATTAAACATGTAGAACTTGAAAAATGCCGGAATACATCAAAATATCATACATATGGGCAAAAAATAGTTGAACCATATCATTAAGGATCAACAAAAATATAGGTACATAGTGCTCCAAAAGGAATGCACTCAAGCCACAAGATGGCTGAAATACACTAAAGAAAACTAGCACTGGAAATGTTGTGCTACTACTGTTGTTGTTGCTGGAAACTACTGCTACTGTGATGCAGAACCATGTGTAGGAGGTTGCTGGAATGATAAAAAAGATCTGAAATTTTAACCAGGGATTCTACTTGAAAAACCCAGAAAAAACCAGAAATGGTTTGGCCAGATTTTAACTTTGGATTTTCAGCCCTTTTTGGGTTGCACACTGCACCCCTGCTGGCTGAGTTATGCACTCCCTAAAGAAAACTTCCAATATGGGGCTGAAATAATGATCTATCAGCTACAATAGCACCCACTCAAATCACTAATTAAAGGGCTTATCCCTTCTCCTAATCTCCAATCTAGAAGCTTGAGATATAGGTCCTCTTTCCTCTTCTCAAGTTGCAGCTGCACACTGCACAACTGCCGGAATGAATTGTGCTGTCAAGAGGGCTGAAGCTATAGCTTGATGCTAGGTGATGGAATATATCTCATATTTTATGGAAATGATCTCTCCAAAGTGAGGGAAAGAGCCCTCATAGGAGTACAAACTGAAATGCTTGGAACTTCCTTCCTCCCAGCTTAGATCTGCCTGACTGGACTATGCAGTTCCTGAAGGAACTGTTGCTTCATGGAGGTGTAATATGATGGCTTGATGCTTCATATCACAATTATTCTCTTAGAAGACTGAAATGGAATCACAAGGTGAAAGGATGAATCCTCCACCAGTTTCCTAGCTTGAATGCTAGAAACTACCTTCCTCCTCTCAAACCCTAAGACAAGAATGCATAATTCCTGAAGTTGTATGTGCTTTATAGAGGGGCTCAATGTGGCACCAATGCTGGATGATGAATTTTTGCTCAAAATAACCTTCCCAGAGTAGGCACTCGAAGTCCCTCGTGGGTAAGGGTAGGATTCCCGCTCGAGAACACCTGTGTGCTAAACAACACAACATACTTATCTAAACAGCTGAAGCATGCAAAGAAATTTCAAACAAAAATACAATATCAAATTCCAAACTGATTTTATTTTCTGCCATCATATTCCTTATATGGTTGTGAGCCATCCCTAGCCTTGACCCACCTCATAACTGTGCTACACTTGTGGCCACTAGTCTCCATGAAGACTGCGTTGTCTCTCCATGATCTCCATGATCTCTACAATTAATCTCCACTCTCTCCATCATGTGTGAATTTAATGCACCACTTCCTCCATCAGTGCATCATTAATGCTCTATGATTTTACTTTTACTCCCCCACTATCTCCACCATCTTCCTCATTATTCTCCATAATCTCCACTCTTCCTTCATTAATGGGCTTCTCCACTACTACATGATGCTGATCTACTATCTACTAACCCACGTTCACACAAAAAAGTGGATTTTATTCATCTATGGGATTTATGGGTCCCTCCACCCTTTTATTTACTTACTAAGAAAGAAAAAGTAATAACTCTAATATTCCAATTATTTGATGGAAAATTGGGAATATTACATAGGTATTAGGGTCAAAATCATAAAAATAAGTCATTTCACCATCAAATTTAGCATTGAAGAAGTAGTAATAGTGAAAAACGTTCAATAAAGGTTTCAAAAGTGTAATTTCATTTCTATCATGATGTAATATGTTTCAAAAGGTTCTAAAATTTGGAGTCCCAAATCAAAATGTGAAAGGACAAGGTGGGGCCAATAAAAACCAAAGAAGAAAATCGATTTCCAAGTTATTTAAAGACCAAAAGAGCATGAAATTTGATCATTCCAACTTCAAAAGACATCACTCCACCAATAAAGACCATTTTCACCCTCAAAGAAGCCATTCCTTGCCATCAAAGTGCCCATTTCCCTTCTGCGTTGCGCTTTTCACTAGCAGCGCTGCACTTTTACCAGAGTGTGCTGTGCTTTCTTGAAGGAGGAAAAAACTTCATTCCAATGGTTTCTACATAAACAAGTAGGTTCTAGTTTATTAGATACAAGTAAGTGGGTCCTTAAACTACCTCTTTTAACTTTGTTTCATGCTTGGAAAAATCAATTCCCTCTTCTAGGGTTTTGGTTGCATTTTCTTGGTTTCATAATCTCATTGAAAAATTACAAAGAAAAACCCTAAGTTTAAAGCTCTAATAACTTCACCCACCTTCCATATACTACCCTTAACATTTCCCCTCACCCCTATCCCTCATTTTCACTATTTTCCCACAAACCCTATCCTAGACTACACTTTCCTAGGCTAGGACCGTGTTTTCCCCTTTTGGACCCCTTCCCCTCACTCATTCCAAAAAAATTCACTTCTCCTTACTTCCTAACATCTATCCCTACCCCCCTAAATTTTACCAAGAATTTAGGAGACCCCTAACCCCTTCGTCTCCCTTCATTCCTAAAAAGTACCCAAATCCCTTGTTTTTCCCTACACTAAACCCTAATTACCCTTCCCATTGAGCTAGGGTTTTCTATTGATTCTGAAACCACTAAGCATAAGAGGCACAAATGAGGTTATATAAGCACTTATGAGCCCACTACAACAGATGAGATCATGTCTTCACCCTTCCTTAAGAAATCATTTCAGGATGTTGATTTCCTTGCCTTTTGCCAAAAGGTTCAGGAACTTGGTTTTCATGACAAAATTACCAACACTTTTACCACCAGTTTGAAAAGAGATAAGGTTAATATTACAGGGTTTATGTTCACTCTTTCAACATAGGCCATTGCCACAACTACAGGGATTCCAAATAATGGAGAAACTTGGTTCAAGAGTAGAGACCTTGACATTGAAAGCTAAAAAATGTATTTGAAACCTGCACACAAAGAAGCTCCAATAAACATCTTTCCATTTAGAAAGTTCCAGTTCAGTACCCGCGCCAATGGGGGAAATCCTTCAAAGAGGGCATGCCAATTGGCGCTCTGTCTCAGAGTTGCACTCGCGCCAGCCATTTTAAGGAGTGTTTTTAAAAAATAAATGGCGGAAGTTTCGTCCTAACCAATTCATAAACTGGCATCTAATTTGAGTTGGGAGGTTTGGCTCTGGATCTCCATGTAGAGGAAGTGGTTTGCCACCTATCATGGAAACTTCCTTGAGGATAGGGCCAATCCCATGATTATAGGGATCCCAACTCCCCTTCCTCCATCTATAAAAGCTTGCTCATCTCCTTTGCAATCTAGTCTCCAAGTTCCCAAGAGCCATCAGATCCTTATGCTGCAAGAGCCTTGATTCATTCCCTTAAGGCCAAATCCAAGCAAGGAGATTATTTTCGAGACATCCGAAGAGAGAGGCTTGTCCCATCCCCGATAGGCTTTTTCGAGACATGTTCCGTTGGTGACCTTCCGAAGGATAATTCAGCGTCAGAGCCAGGCTGTATCCTCCTTTGATTGATTAATGATAAGCGACTATTGGTTATGGTT
This sequence comes from Pinus albicaulis, assembly GCA_034641835.2. Taxonomy (NCBI): domain Eukaryota; kingdom Viridiplantae; phylum Streptophyta; class Pinopsida; order Pinales; family Pinaceae; genus Pinus; species Pinus albicaulis. The sequence goes on from CM076574.1 coordinate 1,290,894,308, forward strand.
CCACTCCTGTTGTTGATTATGATGATGAGTTATGTCTTCTCTGACTGACATATAGTTGCATATACTAGATTTTACGCTTGCGTTTGTTGTGTTTCTTGCGTGTGCAGGTGTCCGGTCACGGAGATCGTGAGGATCGTGATCTGCCAGAGCTAAGGAACGGGAGCACTACTTTCTCTACAAGCGACAACGTTGGATTCCAGGTAAGCCTCCATTGCTAGTTGGTTTATTTGCAATTAGGAACCTGCACTATAGCATGTGACGATTGTTGCTAGACCCGGTCTGGGCTAGTAGGGATCGCCTCTGTCCGCAAAGGGGATTTACCTCCACAACACCTACAAATACACACGGCTATTTAATATTATACAAGGAAAAAGGTCTCCCAAATCAGGATCAAGCAAGTGAAGAAGAAGCTATAACAAACCCTAATGAGGCAAAAAGAGAAGGATGAGATTGACTTGTTGGTTGAGGCCTCCATCATAGCTTGACACATCATCACCTGTTTTCATGGATCAATTTTGGGTAAATTTTGAAGAATTTTTGTGAATTTTTTGTTTTTTGTGACTTGTGGCCTAATTGGAAATACCAACTCAGCCAAAAGCGCAATGCCTTGGCATTGCGCTTTTTCCTCATACCTCCAAATGGAAATTTTTTTATATTGATGGATAGATATTAACCTACACATGTCAACTATACAATTTTGGTGCCTTGTCAACAAACTGGTTGGGAGAAAACGCCCCAAAAACATGAAAAAATTCATTTCTGCCATTGTTTTGGAGTAGGTGTTGTGCTTTTGGGAGTAACTTTCGGAGAATGAGTTTTTCTCTATCTTGAGGTGTCCATTTTTCTTGATTGAGGCATATAATGACAACTAGACATCCTCATATTTCCATTGGTTCCTTCAGAGTTGGATTTGGAGCAGTGGAAGGCCCTCACAAGTCCTCTCAAAGGTTGGCGCTATGCTTTTGTTTGGAGGCGCCGCGATTTTCTAGAGTGGCACTGCGCTTTTGCTTGTTATTCCAATTTTTTAGGTCCCTATATTATTAGTATAGTCTCTTATTGTTGTTAGTGTAACCCCCTTATTGTTATTTTTGTACCCCTGTTACCCCCATATTGTTATTATTGTGCCCTTAAATTATTATTGTTAGGCTGGCTAGGATTACATTGTGGCCCCACTAGGATTACATTGTGGACCCATGGACTCCTATATATAGAAAGGAGGTTTTGTCAATTATATCATCCAAAAATTGTTCATTTATGTAACATATTGGAGGTTTCCCCCTTGAAGTGGCTGATTTATAAGGCATTGATCTATATTTTCTTCTATTTTTGGAGCTGGTTTCACAACATTTGGTATCAGATCTTTGGATTCTAGGGTTTCACTGCTCCAAATAGGTCATCGTGGAATTTCCCCTATAACATTTTTCTACGAAGGTTCAGAAGCTAAAATGTTTAGATCTTGAAGAAAAAATCTGGAGGAACATGTTCAGAGCTTGGTTTGCAATATTTTTGGAGATATGATATATGGAAGTTAGGGCTTTTTCAGGCTCTCGAATTTCATCTCAAAGAGGTGATCGTGGGAAAATTTTCATAACTCTCTCTCTGAGCATCGGATTGGAATGCGGTAAAATGTGGCCACAAGTACATGGAATTTAATTTCTTGTCTATCAATTTGAGAGCTGAAGGAAGAAACAGTGACACGTGGAAAGTCATAAATTTTTTCTCTGCTGAACCAGTCCATAACTAGGTCATTGTGGGATATTGGACATAACTTTATCTTAAAGAATCCAAATCTGGTCAAACCTGTGGCAATGGAAATAGGATTTAGAGGGCTGCCATAGGGCCAAATTTCAGATATTTAAGATCCAAAATCACAGAGATAATTTAGTTTCAATATCGAGCTCCTCAAAAGAAATAAAAAGGTGTGTATTTTTTTCCAAATTGCATAAGTCTTGTGTAAAAAATCAGTTTGAAGTGATTCCAAGGGCCTATTGAGCATATATTTCAGTATTGGGTTCTGAAATGCCTCCTAAAAAGAATTAAACACTCATTAAGCCCTCAGAATACTCTACTATGAATCATGAAGATGAAGAATTGCAACATGATCTATCAAAATTACAAGAGCAAGTGCAGCAAATTTCTCTCTCGCAAAGAGTAACAAAAAATGAAATGGAAGTTTTGAAGAAAGGCGTGGAAGCAAAGATGGATGGTTTGAAGAAAGGCATGGAAGCTAAGATGGATGGCATGGAAACTAAGATGGATGGCATGGAAGCTAAGATGGAGGACATGGAAGAAAAAATGAAAGACAACATGGAAAACATGAAGAATGATCTAAAAGCAGATGTCAAAGGTTTGACAAAGTTGATACAAGAAATGATTCCTACTGGTGAAAAGATAGTAGAGGAAACTCATGATGAGAACAAAATAAATGTTAATCGTGATTTCATAAACTATAATTTTGGATTGAGGAACCACCATATTCCAAAGATGGATATGAGGAATTTTGATGGCAAGGATCCTGTAACATGGATACTATATATGGAACAATATTTTGATCTCAATAATGTGCAAAACACACAAAAGGTACGCATTGCAAATTTACATTTAGAACAAAATACATTTGTATGGTATCGATGGCTTTGCTTCCGTAACAAAATTGTCACTTGGTCAATTTTTACGAAGGAAATGATAGCACATTATGAGGATACAAAGAGCAACACCTTATTTAGCCAATTGATAAATCTCAAACAAAAGGGTTTAGTGGCGGAGCACATTGAGGACTTCCAAAATTTGAATATAAGGGTAACTGATATTACAGAGGAACACATGATTTATGTCTTCATAGGGACTTTAAAGGATAACATCCAACATGAAGTTTGCATTTGGGAACCTGATTCATTGGAGAAGGCATTCAGGTTGGCAAGAAAAATTGAATGTAAAGTTATGGTGACAAGGAAGCCTACGATTCACATCTATAAAGATGGAAGTGTTGCTACTCCTATAATTCCACAACATACAAGGTTGACACCACAAAAATTGGAAGAAAAAAGAGCAAAAGGGCTTTTCTATAGTTGTGATATAAAATACACTAAAGGTCATAAGTGCATTGAGAAGAAATTATTTTAAATAGATTGCGAAGAGGAGGAAGAAAATGTAGAAGAAACTTCAAAAGTAGAGGATATGCACCAGGCAGAAACCCTAGAAGAAGAAGAAATGAGTCCGACCATATCATGTAATGCATTGGCAAGAATTACCACTCCTCAAACTCTCAAGATAGAAGGACATATCAAGAAGAAAAAGGTAATAATGTTGATTGATTCGGGTAGTACCCATAATTTTATTCATTGTAAGGTAGCCAAGGAATTGAATTGTTTCCTATACCCAGCACCAGAATGTCAAGTGATGGTTGCAAATGGAGGAACTATAAATTTCTTTGTAAAATGCCATAATATCAAGCTAGCCATAGGGGAATATGTATTTAATAGTATAATTCTTTCCATTCCAATGGGAGGTGCTGATGTTGTACTAGGAGTACAATGGTTACAATCTTTGGGGACGATAGCTTTTAATTTTCAAGAAATTTTCTTGAATTTTTTTTTGGAAGGAAAGGAAATCGAATTACGGGGTATCTCAGGGAAGCCAGGAAAGATAATAAGCTCTAATGTCATAAAAAAGCTTCTAAAGAAAGAAAAAAGGGGCATAATTGCACAATTATGGTCACTAGAAGTTCCAACATCAAAATCATCTATTTCTCTAGATCTCCAAAAAGTCTTGGACAATCATTCCAAGGTGTTTGATACTCCCAAAGGACTCCCACCTATTCATGATCATGATCATGCTATTCATTTGATTTCAGGAAGTGTTCCTCCAAACATAAGGCCTTACATATATCCTTATGTCCAAAAGAGTGAAATTGAACGTATGATTGCAGACATGTTAGAGGCTGGTATAATTCAACCTAGTCAAAGTTCTTTCTATGATCCAGTAGTATTGGTGCACAAGAAATATGGATCATGGCGCATGTGTCTGGATTATAGGGAGATCAATAAGCTCACTATTAAAGATAAATTTCCCATTCCTGTGATTGATGAATTATTGGATGAATTACATGGAGAAATTTATTTTACCAAGTTGGATCTTCATTCAGGATATCATCAAATTAGAATGAAGACTGAAGATATTCCGAAAACAACATTTCCAACTCATGAGGGTCATTATGTAGGAATTTACAGGTGGTAAGTTCAGATCAAGAACCAAAGGTCACCGGCCACAAAAAAATATCTGACGGCCCACAAAACGTATCACAAATCAAGACACCAAGATAATTGGTTAAAACCCCTCAAAGAGGGAAACAAGGCTCCATGCCTGAGCCAACACTTAGCCACTTCAGGGAATTTATTAATATAAAAGAAAAATTACATATGTTTCTCTCATAAACGGTTACCGGACAAATGACCCTCCATGCTCTTTAAATAGAGATCATGGACCAATCGGGTGTTAAGCCATGGATCAAGTGCCGTTAATACCGAGGTGAGAGATAACCATCGGATCAATACAAATCGTGACCGTCGGATTATAAGTTACAAATGTACATGGAAAAAAAACACACTTTACCTAACTCTACACTAGACTAAGTTATTCTTAACTATTTCCTATGTGTCGAAATATCCTAACATCCCCCCTTAAGAACAACTTGGGATAGGATTGAAGGATTTACAAAGGTGACACAAAATGAGCCTATTTCCTATGTGTCGAAATATCCTAACATCCCCCCTTAAGAACAAATTGAGATAGGATTGAAGGATTTACAAAAGTGACACAGTAGGAGAAGGAAGGAGGCATTAGAGCCTATCCCCCCTTAATGACAACTTTCCTAAACTCCAAGCATGGATCAAAGTTTGGTAAACTTCGCTTTTGTGAGAGCCTTCGTAAATATATCGGCTACTTGATCATTGGTCGGACAATACTGCACTTCAAGAACATAATCATGAATGAGCTTTCTGATGAAGTGTATGTGGAGTTCGATGTGTTTCATAAGCTGATGCTAAACTGGATATTTACATAGCTGAATGGCACTCTGATTATCACACCAAAGTGTAGTTGGATGTTGTTGATGGAGACCAAATTAAGACAGGATCTGACGAAGCCACATGGCTTCCTTGCTGGCTTCAACTGCACCACGATACTCTGCTTTTGCTGAAGAAAGGGAGATGGCACTTTGTTTCTTACAAGACCAAGTAATAGGTCCTAAAACAAGAGTGAATACATATCCTGCAGTGGACTTCCGATCATCTGGGTCACCAGCCCAATCAGAATCAGTGAAACCAATCAACAAGGGAGATGCTCCTGCATTGTAATGAATCCCGAACTAAACTGTACCTCAAATATATCGAAGTATTATTTTAGTTGCTTTCTAGTGAATTTCATGAGGTTGGTGCATAAACCGAGCGACAAGACCAACGGAAAAGGAAAGGTCAGGACAGGTATGGGTTAGATACAAAAGTTTACCAACAAGTTGACGATATAAAGTAGCATCAACTTTAGGGGTAGTACAAGTGACTTAAAGCTTGACTCCATACTGAAAGGGAGAAGGGGCTGGCTTACAGTCTTCCATGTGGAAGTGGTGTAGAAGATCACATGCATACTTGGACTAAGAAAGGGTAATGCCTTCCTTGGATTGCAAGACTTGAAGACCAAGGAAATAATGCAAGTGTCCTAAGTATGTCATTTAAAACTTCTTTTTGAGGCTAGAATTCACATGGTTTATATGGTTTGGATCACCACCAGTAAGGATAAGATCATCAACATAAAGAACAAGGATGGTGATGGAATTACCCACTTTCTTGGTGTAGACAGTGTTGTCAGAATGACCCCTAGAAAAGCCATTATCTAAGAGAAATCTATCCATTTTGGCATACCAAGCTCGAAGGGCTTGTTTGAGACCATAGAGAGACTTCCTAAGGCGACAAACAAGGCTGGATTCTTTTTGGATAAAGCCAGGGGGTTGTTCCATGTATATTTCTTCATGCAAATCTCCATGTAAGAAGGCGGATTTAACATCCATCTGATGGAATTCCCATTTAAAGGAGGCAGCAAGGGAAAGAACAAGGCAGATAGAATTCATTTTTTCAACAGGGGAGAAGGTTTCAATATAGTCAATGCCTTAAACTTGTGAAAAACCTTTAGTGACAAGACGAGCTTCATGTCTATCCAATTTTCCATCTGGTCCAAAATTTTTTTTGTAAACCCATCTGCATCTTGTTAGCACCCGAATTGGACCCCAGGCTGAAAAGGGAAAAACAGGATAACAACTAAACCACGCTCAGCCTTGTAGCTAGCCCTACAAGGACAGGAGAGGGCTCTCTCCGTGAAAGGATATTCAATAAAGTGCAATAATAATATGATATTAGGCTATGTATAATGATGGGAAAAAAGGTTTTAATAAAATGAATTAAATTTTCAGGGATGTGGATAAAAGGGACAGTTGAAACTGAGGAATTAAATCAGGACACAGGGTATTTCATGGGGCAAGGTAGGCAAGAATTTTTTTAGCAATTAAAGTTTAATAAGGATGGGATGGTAAGACTGGTGAGAAGCTGAAAAGGGCATAAGTAATGGATCCTTTTCAAACAGAAGAGAAAAACACAGAGTATGAATGATTTCCCAAGGCAGAGCATATAAAATGGATTCTACCTTTCTATCTTGAAAGCATTCAAAAGGAAATGTTTATGGATGAGAGGTGAAACATAAAAATTTACATATGAAACAAAGGAGAGAAAAAAATGCTAAATCTCATCTCACATGGATCCCACAAATCAGATTTGCATCTCTTATTAATCCCTGTCAAACTGTACAATGGAGCGCAGAGTGTTTTTCCACACTATTCCCCTACTGATGAATTACCGACTGCTTTACAAATGATTTACAATTACAATAAATAAGCTGAAATGTGGGAACATAGATCCACGAAAAGAGGGAGCTGTTTAACAACTCAGAACTAAAATCTGAATATGGCAAAGAGAACCAACGTTTTGCCTCTGAAAACAAGGAACAAAAATACATTTTGACCCTTTGAAAATTCGTTGTTATACTGAATGAAGGAAAAATAGGAAATCCAGAAACATATTTCCTATTTTTCTACTGTTGTAAAAATATATGTTTTAAATAAGTTTTCTTAGCCTTTGACTGTTGCTTTCCATATTCCGTATGAAGAAAACCGAGTTTTATAAAATACTTTGAAATAAAACTGAAATGAAATAATGCTTTCAGTGAAGGGAAAAAATTAATCTTGAATGGGAAAAAGGGAAAGGAAGGAGGCGGGGTCCACGTTATAATCGCAATCGGAATAGGAGGGCAGAAGAGGAGATACAATATAAAAAGGAGTATATAAAACAATGATATGCGATAGAACAATCGCAATCGGGATCGGAGGGTTGGACATATTATGGGAACAGGGCATATATGAAAACTCCGATGCGATGGGCGTAGGTCCGATGGGGTAATCATCAATGGAGAAAATAATAATGGTTTTTTGCCTTTACAAAGGGAGGAAATACTTTGCATATAAAAGGGCGGAGGGCTAAAGTGGGACCGGGGTAATCAGTGTGATCGGAATCGGGAGGTCGGGAGGGGAGTATAACATAACAAATTTCAATACCTCCGATGCGATGAGGATGCAGCGATTGGGAAAAACCTTTGTATAAATAAAATAAAACAAAATATAATTTTACAAAGGGGAAAGTTATTTTGTAATGAACAGGCGGAAGATTATATAGTGGGCCCGGGGTAATCGGTGCAATCGGAATCGGGAGGTCGGGAGGGGTGTATAACATAACAAATTTCAATACCTCCGATGCGATGAGGACGTGGTGATTGGGAAAAGCCTTTGTATAAATAAAAATAAAACAAAATTTAATTTTACAAAGGGGAAAGGTATTTTGTAATGGACGGGCGGAAGATTATATAGTGGGCCTGAATGTCAATCGGAATTGGGAGGTGAAAGGGGAGCGGGAGCGAAACAATATATGGAGACGCCGATTGCGATGGCCCGATCGCTTATGGGCCGTCGGATTGGGGGGCGTTGATCAACGATCAGGATGTGCATCGCAGGGGGTCAATTGGGGTTTGCCATCAGAAGCCGTTTAATACAATCACATCGAAAGTTGGGTGATGGGCCAATCGGGCACACTTACAAAATGTTCTGATGTGATGGGAAAGGGACTTAAGGTGGCGAAGTCTTATAATATGAAACTTTGTTATAAATTTTTATTATAAGGTTTGAAAGTATGGTGGGGAAGTGGTTTGGAACAAATCCCATATTTGTTTTAAATAATTTTATAATGCAATTTTATAATCGGAGGGAGAAAAAAGGGATTTTGTAAGGAAAAATAAAACTTTAAACATAAAGTTTAAGGGAAAATGGGAAATAGGGATTATTTGAGGATATAGGGGAGTTTTACTTCACTTAAGCATAAATTTCAATCCAGAAGTCAGTTTTGAGAGTGCAGTATACCGTTGGAAAGCTATTTCCGGGATCGTTTTGATGGATCTTCTTGGAAGATGATTTGGCACTAAACATGCTATGGAAAATTTCTCTTAAGGCAGGGTGATGATCTTGTGGAGATGGCAGCTTCTGAAATGTGACTTATTACATAGGCTGACATGAAATTACATAATGAATGATAATAAAGGAAAAGTATCATGTTTTCACCTCAAAACATTGTTTTGAGGTGAAAATTACATCAAGCTGAATAAAATATTTCTTTGATCTTCCAGGTGCTGTTGTCTTTGAGTTTATTGACTTCCCTCATGACCTTGCTGATATTTATTGACACTTGACTTATCCATTTGACCATGGTGAGATCCTATAACCTAATGAGACCCATCCTATGACCTACTGACATGAATCACAAAGTGAAAGTAGCTCGTGGCTAAAGACCATAGAGAGGAGAATCAACAAGATTCACATGAGGGAAAACTGATAAAAAAAATTACTACCATCAATGAATCCATGATCTAGCGGAATGGTGAAATTTATTGGTATGGGACTCCTAATATGAAAATGCAAAAGAGAAATTTTGATCACTGATGGCAGTATGACTAGACTGACACTAACATTGGCTCCAATGGGGATGGTAGATCCTTAGAGGTGCCAAGAACACCGTAGACCAAGTAGCCTTATCCATTGGCCATGGAATCAAAAACACTAAAAACGGACACAATGCAGACTGAATCTGACTCAAGACTATGACTAAACTTAAAATTTGAAGCTTGATGGTAGTACATCACTAAGACTTGAGGGATTCAAATCCCGATGACAACCACCTGTGTTTTTTGAAAACCAAAGTACCATTAGGCTATATCAAAATGCCAGTGTAACCAATCAAGCAAATGCCTCCTTGAATGATCCTCCTAATCATATACTCTAGACAACAATAGATACTTGCAACTGGGCATCCAAAAACATAGTTGACCATGATCTCCTTCATCACTGAATAATGCAATAAATCACCTTCACTACTGACTGCAATAGATTTGCCACTGGATCTTGAAAAACATGAAGGTTTACTTCCTGCTGTACAGACAAGATGTCCATTTCTCTTGATTCTGATCTCTCTTCATAATATACCTGAGTAAGAGTGTGTTCCTGGTCTTCAAAAAATTCTGAACAAGTAGGTGAGAAAATTTCCTCTTGAAAAAAAATTTCAAAACATGAAAGTGTTGATAAGGTAAATCCCCTCTGCGGACAGAGACGATCCCTACTAGCCCAGCAGGGGTCTAGCAACAAACAAACAATGCTATGATGCAAGCTCCTAGTTACGAATGGAAAGACTAGGAATAGAAACCTACCTGGTTTCCAACGCTATAATCTGAAGAAGAAGTGTCCCCGTCCTTCAGCCCTGGCAGATCACAATCCTTCCACGATCTCCGCGGATGAACACCTGCACATAGAAGAAACGAACAGATACAAGCATAGGAACCAGCATACGTAACTAAACATCGGTCAGAAAAGATATAACTCGCATTAACATGATGGAAAATGGAGTGGAACCATAATCATAGTCATCTATTAAGTAATAAACGAATAGAAGTTACAACCAAGTTCTGACGTCGCAGCCTCCTTCGAACGGGTCTCTGGTCGTCCACGTCTCGCAAAGCTCGCCAAGGAAAGGGAAAACCTCTCCAGAGTCTCGTGACAATGGTCTCCTTACTTGAATGGGCCTTAAGGGAAAGAGAGGATTCTTTACAGCACAAAGGCACTTAGGAATATGGAGATGCAAAGCTTCAGCACTTCAAGCCTTTCAGCCTTTCAGCCCTTCAGCCTTTCAGCCCTTCAGCCCCTTCATCAATGGATGAAGACTATATTTATAGAGGAGAGGAGGAGGTTGGGATCCCTACAATTGTGGAAGGGAGGCCTTATCCTTTGGGAGGTTCCCCATATGATGGAAACAAGAGGCCAAAGGAGGAAGGCCGTGGTTATTCAGGCGAAACCTTTCCCCGATGACTCATCCACGGTTGTCGTAATCAAACTTACTTTTTAAAAAACTTTCCATAAACAGAGTGGCTGGCACAACATCGTACGTAGCGCCAATTGGCACAGGCTCGTGTTAATTTTCCCCCATTGGCGCGAGTACATAACGGGCTACCAGCGCCAATGCAAAAACATGTGTTTTTAGGGGTCTGCTCAGGAAATGATAAACAGAAGAAATGTTGTCCTCATGGAAAGGGATGCAATGAAGTTATTTTCAAGGCTTGACATTGCTCACAGGTCACATAATGGGTTCTCCATTGTGCGGGACGGGGAATGGTAAGGACGGTGATAAATTACTGTGTAACAGATGCCCCCTAAAGCATGAGGCCCGAGACAGAGAGAGGGGTGAAATGCTTTACGAGAACATGTTCAACTGAAGGCCCGCCGTCGGAAAACCTGCGCAGAAAGATACAACTGATATCTCAAGTACATGGTATATATATGGTATGGACGCAGCCATCCGAAACAGAGTATGCTTTAATCCGGATCCAGGGTATGGGCGCAGCCATCCAACTAAGATCAAACAAATAGACTCAGGTATGGTCGCAGCCATCCAATCAGTGAGTCATGTACATAATGATAATAATCCACAATCGCAGCCTGGATTACAACAGACACAATCCAGGGTCTTGCGCTCCATCTCGACCCAACAAAGTACAAGTTCAAGCATGTGAATATGTGAGCTGAAGTCAAACATGCGAGAACATCGTCTGATTACCAGCCAATGATGAAAGCTGTTAACAGACGCGAGAGAAACCACCAATAATGAAAATGGTCCCCAAGGTACTAAGGCACAATCTACGGCATGCGAATAAATGAGTTGACGTCGAACACCCGCAGAATCACTCGATCGGAGGCCAATGATGTAAACCTCACGTCGAATGCGACGAACTTGCCATTGAGGCATGCAGGCTCCAAGGTACCATAGGGAGTCTCTAGACCAACTTCCTGGATAATGAGCTGAAGTCGACAGGAAGTGACCTTGATCGAAGGTGGGCCATAATGTTTCCCACATCATCGACACGAGACAGAGGAACATGGTGTTTTGTTGTGAATCAGAATCGTATGAGAAACATAGGAAGGTTGATATTTGCAGAGGCCAACTTCTCTTGAACATATGAACGGCACGACAATGGACTTGGCAGTATTTGACATCAACGAATCAGAGGTCATGGTGACGAGGCAGCGAACAGATGAGAGGTCAAAAGAGATTACCCAAACCCATGGAGGCAAAGTTAAGCGGCGAGATGAGATGTCCCCAACCCGACACGAATGCAGACAAGTGCCATGTTCAAGAGCGACATACTGCCGATGACAACGATGATGGTTCCACTTTTCCCCCACCATTTCTGGCGAGTACCCTAGTTATTTTTGATAACAAGCTTGAAGGGGATAGCATATGCTTGTGATATAAGTCCGCCCTTCGGGCGAATCCATCCTAGTGCATTTAACGAGTCCTAGGAAGGAGGAACTCGGAGAACGTCATTTCGACTAGATCCGATGTCATCGTGGTTTAACGAGTCTGAACAAATAAGAACTCGCGCTTTTCATGTTTAGAGTTTGAAAAGACAGCGGAAAAGAAAACTCCACAGTGTCCTTCGTAAATAGTTTCAGACATCCAAAGGTAGAAAATGAAATATCTAAAACTTCCTTAGCTATAGGGCTAGGGTATTCCTTTTTCGTAAGTAATCTATCCCAACCTGAAAAATGGGTAAACGTATACTGGGTAGATGTCGTTTCGCGTCCACTTTAACGAGATCGAAAACGACAAGGGACTCGACAATATTTTCAATTTTTAAGAGTTAGAAAAGAGCTTAAAGGTGACTCCTCCTGGAGGGAACCAGGAAGGGGGCGTGGCAGTCACCTGTCTGTGAATATGGAACTGTCAAAAAAGCAAGGTCAACACAGTCAACAGGCTAACAAGACCACTCATAGCAGCGGTTCCTCAGGAACGGGTAAAACAACCAAGTGAAGGCATATGATCGGCCAAGCAGATAGTGACAATGGAGTGAGAAAACCAAGGCTCATCTGGTAGAAACAGGCTGATAAAATGACCATCACAAGAGGTAAAATGGGCAAGGTTTCATTTTTACACAAGCTTGAAATCAGAAAACTCTGCTTGAAGTTGGTTTCATTTTTACACAAGCTTGAAACAAAGACAAACTATGCTTGAAACCGGTTTCATTTTTACACAAGCTTGAAACGGAAACAAACTATGCTTGAAAAAGTAAGCATGCCCCCCAGCATGGTGACTCAATTCGAGGTACATGCCCCCCAAGCTTCAATCCATATGAAAGGTAGATGGAGTGAAGGTTCAAAGTACGAGATCTAAGAAAGACTCGACTGGGATTTTACGAGAACTAAACAAAGACTCGAATTGAACAGGAACGTGTTTCATTTGTTAACGAGGTTGACACACAAAAAAAACTATCCTCAGGACACCCTTATTTCATTTTTTTAAAGGAGCTTGACACAAGACAAGGAACTCTGCTCCGACAACCTTGGTTCATTTTTTTAAGGAGCTTGACACAAGACAAGGAACCATGCTCCGAGGACCTGGTTTCATTTTTTAAAGAGCTTGAGACAGGGAGGAAACCGTGCTCTAACCGACTTACATCAAAATGAACAAGAAGGCGGTGCTTCCAAGAGTTCCACTCCTGATGGAAGGAAAACATCCTGGAAGTCAGGACCCAATGCCCCCAGCACCTGATGCACGACGGCATCATCACTGAGCACAGGCACGGGGTAGGTAGCCACATAGTTGACCCGCGGTGGAGCAGATACAACGGGTGGATAGAAACTAGGAGGGGGTGATGGCAGACCAGATGCCATATTAGGACCAAAGAACGACAGCTGATCAATGGTCACGATGCGTCCTTCATGTGGAAAGCACATCACGCGAAAGAGGGAGGAGACAAGTGCTCCCATGGCATAAGTGTAATCGCGCCCCAACAACAGATTGAAATCCAAGGGGCCTGGAACGACCATCACGTCCATATGGACGGTTTTACCTCCCAAAGTAACAGGTAACCTTGGAAGGATCCCTAATGGTTGACTCGTTCTTCTATTGAATGTCAACAGATTCTGCGTAACAGGTGCAAGCGGCGGCGAACCGAAAGCTTGCCAGGTAGTCGAGGATAGAATACTAACAGAGGCACCTTCGTCTATAATGGTGCTGGGTACGACCAGACCAAGAGCCTGTACTGTGATCTCGAAAGGCACGTAAGACGAAAGGCGGAATCCCGCAAATCGGTTCCAATCAAAGGAAGCGACCAAAATACTCGGAGGGGATACCATCGACATGCGAAGGTCTTCCCTTGATGTTACGGTAGAAGAAGCATCCTCCATAACCTCCATCTCGAAGGTGGGAGGGGTATCCTCCGGAGCCTCCATCATGGGAGGCGGAGGAGTAGCTTCCTGAAGTACAGGGACAGGAGAATATTTCTCCAAGTCCGAAGAATCTGAAGAGATCAGAAGGACATGGGGGGTGTGAGATCCACTCTCGACAGAAAAGACCTGGTGCACTGTGGACGGGGCTAGTTCAACCGATCCTACGACCAATGGTTGGTCAGGGACGGATTCGTGAATTTGAATTTCTGGGGGAGTGGGATCGACCAAGGATGACTCTTGACCAATCATTGGATCAGCTGGCGGAGGACTCGAAGAAAGCCAATTATAACCAGGTGGAAGGCGTGGTGTAGAACCGGTCGGGTTGTCCAAAACTCATTTGGCTTCATCCATATAAGGACAAAGGTGAATGGCATGATGTCCTTCACACAACTTACAGGGATTGGTGATCTTACCCTGCTTCTTAGAGTTCTTATCAACAGCAGCTGAAGACGTGCCCCCAACTTGACTCCCGGAAGCCAAAGGCAATGGTGGATGACCACTGGACCACTCTTCAAGAACCTTGGGAATGCCAGGGCAGTCTCGAAGAAGATGGTCTCCCGTGCACAACATGCAAGGGAACTTGACTTTCCGCGGAGGGTTGGAAGGTTTATCAAGAGGAGACTTCTTAGGCGCAATAGCTGCAGAGTTAGCCTCTCCTTTATCAGACTTCTTCTTCGTTGTCTTCTTCTTCTTCTTCTTAGCCACCTGGTTACTTGAATCCAGACTTTCACCAGGCGAAGTAGAAGAGGAGGACGCAGAAACAGGCGAAGAAGGGGAGAGGTCCACCTTGGAATCAACATGAGGTTGTTCAGGTGGAGAAACTGATTGAACAGTAGTGGAGACATTCGGGACGACAGAGGTTGAGAACAACCAAACAGGCAACCCAACAGTTAACCCAGGAAGGGACAACGTCGCCATGTAAGGAGCACCAACATTTCCAAAAGGAGGAAAATGACCAGGATTCCCTTCTGAGGGGATTCCTTGGTTGGTGAACTCTGAAAAAGTTGCCATCAAACTCAAAACCACAGACGGGCTGAAAACGAGTTAAGGGCACACGATCAAACGGTCAACAAGCAATATCTAAGCAGGCGTGTAATCGTGGGTGATTAATTTTACCGCATTGAAAAGTAAGAAACTCTATCGTTTCATATTTTAAGAGTCAAGAAACAATAGAAAGATGACTCTATCTCTTTCAGAGTTGACACAAGCGTGAAAGGACAAGCGCTTGACGGTCTTTTCAAGTTTAGGGAGTCAAAAAAGACCAAATGACTGCTCAGGAAAAACTAGGCACAAAGGGTGTACCAAATATCCGTGAACTGCAATATACACCTTGGTTTCAATAATGAAACAAAAATCGACCAAGGACTTTCCGTACGTGCAGGAAATCTCCCCGAATGCTGTGTTCGGTGTATCACGGGTATAGGGCGGCAGACTCGGCTTCCTGTGGATAAAGGATTGAAAACCTAGAGGGGTCTCCCTTTATATACGCGATGGTACGGGGAGCGCAAGTCCGTACTAGTGCTGTCTAAAGCCAACAGGCGAACGACAGCTGCTAGGTTTAACGACGCCGGAACACGTCTCTAGCCTAGACTTCCTAAATATGTTTCGTTAAGTTCCAATACTGCCTTAGGTTAATTGAATAAATTTTACAGTTGATCTTCAATTAAGTTTCAATTTTCAGGCCCTATCGTATGTAGTGTCTCAAAAGACGCCTAAATGCAAAGCTACATGAGAAAAGAAAAATTTCCAATTCGATGAATGCTATCTAGTTAAGGGAAGAGCTTCAAACAATGATGCAACAAACAACAAAACTGAAAACGAAACTTTTCAAAACTAGATGACTTTCACTATCCAAAAGTATTCTAAAACATTCAACGAAGCGAATTATGCAATGTAATCTATGCAAAATTCTTTTTCCGAAAACTATGCAATTGTAATCTATGCACAATTTCCTTTTCTTTTCAAATGATAAGAATGCACTTAATGCATTTTTCGATGAAACGAGAATCTACTTAATGCATGCCTTTAACAAAAGAGAATGCACTCAAAGCGATTTTTAGTTTTCAATCACTAAACAATGTGATCTAAGTCCAATGATGAATCTCAAAAACACTTTTCGATGCAATGTGATCTAATGCATTTAAACGAAAAGAAAACTATGAGACGAAAACTAAAAGAACGCGAATCTTCTTAATGAAGGATGAAAGCAAAAGGGATGCAAACAAACACTAAGAATGCAATCGTTGTTTCAAAATACTTGGTGACAAAATCCCTCAAAAGTTGACAAGACATATGCGGTCAAACACAAAAAGGACTTCCAAAGCAAGAGATCAAAACAAGGCATTCATTCCCTTTCACATCAAACAATCATAGAAAGAAGACATTCCAAACAATGAGCAATGTAATCTATGCTCATACAGAGGAAAGGCCGGAAGGGAAAGACACACTAGTGAAGGATTTAGGGAAAAAATCTTCAAATTTCACACATCCTGAAATTGGCTTGACTTGTACATGGACAACTAGCGCCAAGTGGCGCGACTTGTACATGGAAAACTAGCGCCAATGGCCAATTGGCGCGGGTTGCTAACTGAAAACAAGCGCCAATTCCTGAAAATGAAAAAACAAAGAATTTCTCCCAACCAAAACCAGACTTCCCACTTCAAGCTGAATCTAAAACAAACCCAGAAGCAAAGTACTGACCAACATAAAATTCCGAACAAGGATAACCCTACCACCTACAGGAAATGGCGCGACTGTCTGGCTGTAATCTGCGCCAGACAGGGGATGGCGCGAGTAATGAACTGGCAACCTGCGCCAATTGGCGCGACTGTCTGGCTAGAAACCGCGCCAATCAAACCAACCATGAAAAGATGAAAATTCGGAAAAATAGAGGTCAGATCTGATACTCTGGGGCTGAACCAAAAGCCAAAACACAAGAAGAGCCCAACCCAGAAGGTTCATCAAGCAAGGAAAAACGATCAAAGCGAAACAACATAAACGAGACAAGGAAAACCGGGCGATCCCCAGCGGAGTCGCCAATTTGTTGAGGAGGTAAATCCCCTCTGCGGACAGAGACGATCCCTACTAGCCCAGCAGGGGTCTAGCAACAAAGAAACAATGCTATGACGCAAGCTCCTAGTTACGAATGGAAAGACTAGGAATAGAAGCCTACCTGGTTTCCAACGCTATAATCTGAAGAAGAAGTGTCCCCGTCCTTCAGCCCTGGCAGATCACAATCCTTCCACGATCTCCGCGGATGAACACCTGCACATAGAAGAAACGAACAGATACAAGCATAGGAACCAGCATATGTAACTAAACATCGGTCAGAAAATATATTACTCGCATTAACATGATGGAAAACGGAGTGGAACCATAATCATAGTCATCTATTAAATAATAAACGAATAGAAGTTACAACCAAGTTCTGACGTCGCAGCCTCCTTCGAACGGGTCTCCGGTCGTCCACGTCTCGCAAAGCTCGCCAAGGAAAGGGAAACCTCTCCGGAGTCTCGTAACAATGGTCTCCTCGCTTGAATGGGCCTTAAGGGAAAGAAGGGATTCTTTACAGCACAAAGGCACTTGGGACTAGGGAGATGCAAAGCTTCAGCACTTCAAGCCTTTCAGCCTTTCAGCCCTTCAGCCTTTCAACCCTTCAGCCCCTTCATCAATGGATGAAGACTATATTTATAGAGGAGAGGAGGAGGTTGGGATCCCTACAATTGTGGAAGGGAGGCCTTATCCTTTGGGAGGTTCCCCATATGATGGAAACAAGAGGCCAAAGGAGGAAGGCCGTGGTTATTCAGGCGAAACCACTCCTGATGACTCATCCACGAAGTTGTTGTAATCGAAACTTCGCCTCTTTTAAAAAACTTTCCATAAACAGTGGCGGTAAATAGTAGCAACATCAAGGTGATGCGCCACTGAAAGTACTGTTAATTTTCCCCATGCGCGAGTACATAACGGCTACCAGCGACATGAACAATGCAAACATGTGTTTTTAGGGGTCTCGTCAGAAATGATAAACAGAAGAAATGTTGTCCTCATGGAAAGGGATGCAATGAAGGTATTTTCAAGGCTTGACATTTCTCACAGGTCACATAATGGGTCCTCCATTGTGCGGGACGGGGAATGGTAGGGACGGTGACAAATTACTGTGTAACAGAAAGATAGGAAGAAGAATCTGAATGGCAGTTCAGAGTGCTCTGGTCTTCTGTAGTCCAAATATATTGTTGATCATATTCATATAATATACCAACCAGATTATCATATTTCTTATCACATTCATCAATCAAAAGAGAAGAAACTTCATATGACTCTTGAAATCCGAAACTGACATTCCTATCATCTACCAAAGATTCATGCAAAGAAAATTTTTCGCTTACTTGTTTTTCGTTGAGGGAATGGATTACCTCCTCGTGGAGACTCTTTTCCGATGGAATGAGAACACTTAGGTCTATAACTTTGTTTTCTTTATTTGATGTGACCTCAACCATATAACTCTCCTTTATGGGATCTGGAACAACGTATTCTTCATCACATTTTAACTCTAGATCTGGCTTAACTTTATCACTATGTGAGATTGGAACATTCTTTAGCTGCACCTCGTCCTTTATTTCAATCAGATCTGAAATAAAACTTATTCTTTCATCATTTTCAGCTGTACAAAGATCTTCAACCTGCTGGTCTTGACAAGTATCCTCTAAGTTTTTAGTATGCTGCTGAAATGGATTTTCATATAGTGCTTCCATGATTTCTTCGTCCATGAATTCATCATCTCCATAAAAATCCTCAAGATTTTCAATGAAAATATTAGCATGTTTACAACAATTCTACACTAGGATTAAGGATGGACAAGATTCTTTATACCTTTCAAAGAATATGGTATGAAAATATTTTAAACAATAAATAGAAGCAGATGGAAAAATTTCATACCAAGACTGAGCTTCATCTTCCAGAGTAGCCATGAACATATTCATCAAGCAATCTTCACGAAAATCAATCTTTAATTTATGCACATGGATGTGAAATCTCACCAGATGAAGAGCAACATCCTTATCTTTCACATTTTTGAACATAGGAAAATTTCTTTGCCAATCTACCTTGGGAATTTTGTTTGGGAAACCTAGAATGTGATCTCGGCTCATGGGAGCATACCTTCTTGCAACACTTGCCATCTTAAAACAAAGATCTTAAAGCTACTGATCTTCTTGCAGTGGAGTCACCATGAAGTGTTGATTTCTGGATTTTTCAGTGAATGGAGTCACCAGGTGAAAAATTCAGCCTTCATATGCATCTGATTGTTGTTCACCATCAACAATCAGATCTACACTTTATCTTTCTTTACTGGGGAAGATATTACTGGGGTGATTTGTCTTTATGCTCTTATATTTACGACTGTGGAATAAGTGGCTGTAGTTATATTTATTTCTAACAGCGTTTTAACAATGTTCGCCGTGAAATAATATCCAGACCTTTAAACAAATCTTTATAATTTAATGTGATATTGGGGAACACACTAAAAATACTGAGAAAACCTTATCACTCCGGTCGAAATATCAAAACTTTATAACAATGGCGCGATCCTTTTTAAAAAAATCAACCTTCGAACTTTATACTATAGAATTCTTTTGTTCTACCAACGCGACATATATTTTATTCAGCAGGGGCCCACACATCCGTATTCCACCTTTTTATAAATAAAATCAACATTAAATAATATCAAACCGCCTATTCATACCTTGAATTATCACTTGTGCACTTTACTGCGTTAACATCATCAGATCTAGCGCTCTCCAGATCGGATGATCCTTGTTGATTTCACGTTTTTTCAAAGGCCAAAGTTTAACAGCTGAGAGTTGCGTGATATGGGTGGTTTTTGGGTGATGACGTGCCCAAAACTCACTGGATCGCGTTTTTTTTGCAGTAGTTTTGCTCTGGGCAAAAGCGGTGCGAAATGGGTGGTTTTGGTTTCCAAAACCCACTAGTGGTAAATCAAACTGAGCTTTGACTTTAGGCTTTGACCGTGGTTAAGCGCTTTAACTCCTTGCGTTAATTAGGGCTAGGTCCCACTAATATTATTTCTCTGCCAACAATAAAACTAAGCTTTTTACTTCAACCACAGAGATTTGTAAAGAACCGTCGCGTTTTGTATAACCAAGGTTTAACCTTAGCCAAAGTTTTCGAACATTCTTTATTCACACAGGGCCTAACTATGATTTCACTTTGAAAACAGAATAAACACAGTCAATGAGCGCCGAGAAAATAAGCTCGCAGACAGTCAGATCAGGGTATTCCCCAGTATGGTCACCAGAGATGTTAGCACCCGAATTGGACCCTAGGCTGAAAAGGGCAAAAAAAGGTAACAACTAAACCACACTCAACCTTGTAGCTAGCCCTACAAGGACAGGAGAGGGCTCTCTCCGTGAAAGGATATTCAATAAAGTGCACTAATAATCTAATATTAGGCCAGGTATAATGATGGGAAAAAAGGTTTTAATAAAATGAATTGAATTTTCAGGGATGTGTGGGATAAAAGGGACAGTTGAAACTGGGGAATTAAATCACGACATAGGGTATTTCATGGGGCAAGGTAGGCAGGAAATTTTAGCAATTAAAGTTTAATAAGGATGGGATGGTAAGACTGGTGAGAAGCTGAAAAGGGCATAAGTAATGGATCCTTTTCAAACAGAAGAGAAAAAAACAGAGTATGAATGATTTCCCAAGGTAGAGCATATAAAATGGATTCTACCTTTCTATCTTGAAAGCATTCAAAAGGAAATATTTATGGATGAGAGGTGAAACATAACAATTTACATATGAAAAAAAGGAGAGAAACAAATGTTAAATCTCATACCACATGGATCCCACAAATCAGAGCTACATCTCTTATTAATTACTGTCAAACTGTACAATGGAGCGCAGAGCGTTTTTCCACACTATTCCCCTACTGCTAAATTACCGACTGCTTTACAAATGATTTAAAATTACAATAAATAAGCAGAAATGTGGGAACATAGATCCACGAAAAGAGGGAGATGTTTAACAACTCAGAACTAAAATCTGAATATGGCAAAGAGAACCAACGTTTTGCCTCTGAAAACAAGGAACAACAATACATTTTGACCCTTTGAAAATTCGTTGTTATATTGAATGAAGGAAAAATAGGCAATCCAGAAACAGATTTCCTATTTTCCTGCTGCTGTAACAATCTCTGTTTTAAATAAGATTTCTCGGCCTTTGACTGTTGCTTTCCATATTCCGTTTGAAGAAAACCGAATTTTATAAAATACTTTGAAATAAAAATGAAATGAAATAATGCTTTCAGTGAAGGGAAAAAATTAATCTTGAATGGGAAAAAGGGAAAGGAAGGAGGCGGGGTCCACGTTATAATCTCAATCGGAATAGGAGGGCAGAAGAGGAGATACAATATAAAAAGGAGTATATAAAACAATGGTATGCGATAGAACAATCGCAATCGGGATTGGAGGGTTGGACATATTATGGGAACAAGGCATATATGAAAACTCCGATGCGATGGGCGTAGGTCTGATGGGTTAATCATCAATGGAGCAAATAATAATGGTTTTTTTCCTTTACAAAGGGAGGAAAGACTTTGCATATGAAAGGGCGAAGGGCTAAAGTGGGACTGGGGTAATCGGCGCGATCAGAATCGGGAGGTCAGGAGGGGCGTATAACATAACAAATTTCAATACCTCCGATGTGATAAGGACACGGTGATTGGGAAAAACCTTTGTATAAATAAAATAAAATAAAATTTAATTTTACAAAGGGGAAAGGTATTTTGTAATGGACGGGCGGAAGATTATATAGTGGGCCCGAATTTCAATCGGAATTGGGAGGTGAAAGGGGAGCGAGAGCGAAACAATATATGGAGTCGCCGATTGCGATGGCCCGATCATGTATGGGCCGTCGGATTGGGGGGGGGGGGTTGATCAACGGTTAGGATGTGCATCAGAGGGGGTCAATCAGGGTTTTCCATTGGAAGCCATTTAATATAATCGCATCGGAAGTTGGGCGATGGGCCAATCAGGCACACTTACAAAATGTGTCGATGCGATGGTAAAGGGACTTAAGGTGGCGGAGTCTTATAATATGAAACTTTGTTATAAAGTTTTATTATAAGGTTTGAAAGCATGGTGGGGAAGTGGTTTGGAACAAAGCGCATATTTGTTTTAAATAATTTTGTAATGCAATTTTATAATTGGAGGGAGGAAAAGGGGATTTTATAAGGAAAAAATTAAACTTTAAACATAAAGTTTAAGGGAAAATGGGAAATAGGGATTATTTGAGGATATAGGGGAGTTTTACTTCACTTAAGCATAAATTTCAATCCAGAAGTCAGTTTTGAGAGTACAGTATACCGTTGGAAATCTATTTTTGGGCTCTTTCTGATGGATCTACTTGGAAGATGATTTGGTGCTGAAAATGCTGTGGAAAACTTCTCTGAAGGCAGGGTGATGATCTTGTGGAGATGGCAGCTTCTGAAATGTGACTTATTACATAGGCTGACATGAAATTACATAATGAATGATAATAAAGGAAAAGTATCATGTTTTCACCTCAAAACATGGTTTTGAGGTGAAAATTACATCAAGCTGAATAAAATATTTCTTTGATCTTCCAGGTGCTATTGTCTTTGAGTTTATTGACTTCCCTCATGACCTTACTGATATTTATTGACACTTAACTCATCAATTTGACCATGGTGAGATCCTATAACCTAATGAGACCCATCCTATGACCTACTAACATGACTCACAAAGTGAAAGTAGCGCATGGCTAAAGACCATAGAGAGGAGAATCAAAAAGTTTCACATGAGGGAAAACTGATAAAAAAAATTACTACCATCAATGAATCCATGACCTAGTGGAATGGTGAAATTTATTGGTATAGGACTCCTAATATGCAAATGCAAAAGAGAAATTTTGATCATTGATGGCAGTATGACTAGACTGACACTAACACATTTGACAAGTTTTCTTCCTTTTGGAAGAGGAACAATATCCCAAGTATTGTTTACCAATAAGGAACGATACTCTTCATTCATAGCTTCATCCCAATCTGGATGACCGGAGGCTTCTTCAAAGGTTTTTGGATCAATTTTTTCTGGAACTTGAGCTAATAAGGAAGAAGCTCTTTTGAACTGAGAACGTGTACTTCATCGATCGGCAGGATCACCTGCAAGAGAACCTGCTGCATCCCGAGTAGAGTAGACCCATCTTGGAAGCGTGGAGTATAAGGAACAATTTCACGAGTTGGAGGAGGATTTTCATCCTCGTTGTCATCATCTGAACTAGAAGGAATGCTATTAAAAATAGAAGAGAGAGAGAGAGGTGGCACATATGCTGAATCAGGCTCGCAGGCCAAAGGTGGCACACCCGCTGAACTAGGCTCGCAGGCCGATATATTTTCATCAAAATTTACATCTCTTCTAATGATTATATTTTTGGATTTTGGTTGAAGAAGTCTATATCCTTTGACATCTTCAGAATATGCAACAAAAATACATTTTTTTCTCTTAGGTTTTAAGACTTTATGTTTCACATCTGGAATATGGGCCCAAGCATCACTTCCAAAAACACGAAAGTGACTTACATCTGGTTTGATTGAGCTCCAAGCTTCTTCTAGAGTTATATTCTTTAAAAACTTAGTAGGAGTGTGATTTACTATGTAATTTGCACAGTTAATGGCTTCTGCCCAAAAATTGAGACCAAGTCTCTTAGATTGAAGCATACAATTAGCCATTTCTTTTAAGGTGCGATTATTCCTTTCAGCTACACCATTTTGTTGTGGAGTATAAGGAACAGTATGTTGCAATTGAATGCCATGCTTAGTACAGAAGTTGATAAATTTGTTGTTAACATATTATCCGTCATTGTATGATCTTAACTTAAGAATTTTATGTCTAGATTGTTTCTCAACAAAGGCCTTAAAGGCCAAGAACATGTTAAAAGCTTCACTCTTGATTTTTAAGAAATATACCCAAGTGCATCTGGAAAAATCATCAATGAAAGTTAATAAGTACTTGCAACCAGAGAAAGAAACAACAGGAAGTGGGCCACATAAATCACTGTGCACAAGCTGCAAAGGGGCTGAAGCATGCCAAGAGGTTTTTCAAAACTATTCCGATGATTTTTTCCATGTACACATCCGGAGAAAACACCATCTCGGCAAGATACCATAGGAAGGTCCATCACCATATTTTCCTCACATAGAGTTTGAAGAGAGCGATAGTTTAAGTGACCAAAACGCTCATGCCAAAGTTTTCTCACATCATCATTATGAGCAACAATAACAGAGGGAAGATATGATGACCCAAAGTTGTCAAACTTATACAACCTTGTGGAATCATCAGTAATGTCAGTAGCCAAAATGTGTTTAGGATCTTTGAGATCCTTGATTACAACATCATGAGGTGAGAATTCTACTATTTTCCCTTCACCTGAATGAGTTATCTGATAAACAAATAGAAGGTTGCATGACAAGGTAGGAACACATAGTACATCATTAAACTGACCATTATCTAGATGAATGGTTCCAGATCCTACAACACTAAGACATATATCATCACCAAAATAAATATGTTTGGTGTTACAATCATTTAAAGAAGAAAACATGGATTTATTTTTAGCCATGTGTTAAGAAGCTCCAGAATCAATGAGCCACTCATGAGAAGGAGAAGAAGAGGATACATTTAATGCATAACCAGATCTTGATGCTTGACAACCACAAGCAGAAAGTGCCATGCCTGAAGATGAAGGTGAAGAGTGCTCCAAATTGATGTTGTGCTTCTTCATTGATGCTTCTAAGGCTTCCATATTCTTTAAAAAATTGGGCTCTATATGGCCATCCCGATTGCAAAAGTTGCAATGTCTATCTGTATTCTTCCCTTTGTTTTGATTTGCCTTATTATTTTGGTGATTTGATTTTTCAGTTTGCGGCTGAAATTTCTTAGGGCCCTTGTTTGGTTTAGGACCATATTTTTTAGGATACTACTTCTTGGGATTATTATGAGATGGCTGTTGTTAGGTTGCTAAGGCTTTCTTAGAATAATTTCTAGCAGTCATAAGACCAAGGTGTAAAAGTTTTTCTTGTTCTCTTATCAAAGAATCACAAAAGGCATCAAAAGAGGGATTCTTGAAGGTGGTTCTTGAAGAAATGATGGCTTCTCTGGTGGAATGGAAGGCAGAAACAAATACAGAGTATGCAGAACCAAGCTTAGAAAGAATGCAATATATGAGGCTACCATCTTCCTTTTTGATCTTACAACCTTCTAAAATAATTCGGAGGGTCTTAAATTTGGACAAAAAATCTTCAATGGAGGAGAAATTATTGGGGTCCAAAGTAAGCAACTCATTTTCAAGCTGGTGGGCCCGGATTTGATTTTGAACGCCAAAAATAGTTTTTAGCTTTTCCAGAGCCTCATCAGGGATGTCAATGTCAAGGATATGAAATCGAAGCTCTTGAGCAATGGACATTCCTATCAACCCTCGTGCTTGATATTGTTTATTTTCCCATTTAGCAGCTTTATCATAATCAGAAGGTTTAGTTTCTTTTCCCGTGGCTATTCTGTAAAGCCCTTTACTTCTAAGCATATCTACCATGTGAGGTAGCCATTGGAAATAATTGGTGCTGTTAAGAATAACTGGGCATGCACTTTCCATTTTTTTTTTTTTTTAAACAAATCTGAGAAAATCTGAAACTGATTGCTCCAATGGAAAGATCTTGAAAAATTAGGACATTTCAAAAAAACGGCTCGAAAAACGGCTTCCGGATGAAGAAGTTATGCCTTTTGAAATACCTGAGTTGTAGATGCAGAAAAAGTTACAGGAACGAGATGAAGTGTGGCTTTAAAAAAAAATAAAAAATTCCGCGCCTTTGAACAAAAACTTTTTACAAAAGAAGCTTGAGAAGGAGACTTGAACCCAAGACCTCTATTCTCATAAACTAACCCCTCACTAAGTGAGATAGTAAAAGGATTATGTTATTTTAGAAAGGAGGAAGGGGGTATTATTATTATTATTATTATTATTATTATTATTATTATTATTATTATTATTGGGGGTGGTGTGCGTGCCTTTTCCTGCACAAAAAAACGAGCAAAAAAAATGAAATACAAAGCCTTACGGCAGAATGTTAGATTCTCAATTATCCTTGCCAGCAACTATCACTTTTTTCACTATTTCTGATTTCTCGAGATCACACAGAGACGCGGGGAAAGAGCATACGTAGCAAAAAAATCCCTTTTTCCGGTTTCTGATTTGCCGAGATCGCACGGAGCACACAACAAAGAGAATACACAAAGAAGAGGGTATAGATCTGACAAATAATTAAAACCTTAATACAGAAAAAAAATCAAAATAAGCAGAACTATTAACAAATATAACTGCAAAATAGATGCTTTATACCTCCAGATCTAAACTAACATAACTTGGGCAGCTGAAACATTTTTCGCATGAAACGAAAGGCATTCCTCACTGTAACAGATGCTCCGGACACAACCAAGCAGTTCTCCAAGCCCAAAAATGTTCATAAATAGTAGATCTAAAAAGCGACATTCGCATGCAGTCAAACCGGCTTCGGATTTTGATCAAAAACCGATGCGGCCCTCAAAATAGCTTTGATACCATGTAGGAATTTACAGGGTAAGTTCTGTAGATCAAGAACCAAAGGTCACCGCTCACAAATAGATCACAAATCAATACACTAGTATAATCACGTGGTTAAAACCCTCAAAGAGGAAAACAGTCCACACCCTGAGCGAACACGACCACTTCAGGGAATTTATTAATATAAAAGAAAAGTTACATATGTTTCTCTCATAAACGGTTACCGAACAAATGACCCTCCATGCTCTTTAAATAGATATCATGGAACAATCGGGTGTTAAGCCACGGATCAAGTGCCGTTAATACCGAGGTGAGAGATAATCGTCGGATCACTACAAATCGTGACCGTCAGATTATAAGTTACA
This sequence comes from Pinus albicaulis, assembly GCA_034641835.2. Classification (NCBI taxonomy): domain Eukaryota; kingdom Viridiplantae; phylum Streptophyta; class Pinopsida; order Pinales; family Pinaceae; genus Pinus; species Pinus albicaulis. The sequence continues at coordinate 1,290,921,224 of CM076574.1, forward strand.
AATGTACATGGTAAAGAAACACACTTTACCTAACTCTACACTAGAATAAGTTATTCTTAACTATTTCCTATGTGTCGGAATATCCTAACATCCCCCCTTAAGAACAACTTGGGATAGGATTGAAGGATTTACAAAGGTGACACAAAAGGAGCTTATTTCCTATGTGTCGAAATATCCTAACATCCCCCCTTAAGAAAAATTTGGGATAGGATTGAAGGATTTACAAAAGTGACACAATAGGAGAAGGAAGAAGGCATTAGAGCCTATTTGAATTTTTGGTCATGCCTTTTGGCCTTACCAATGCATCTTCTACATTTCAAGGGTTGATGAATTCCATTTTCAAACCCTTCCTTAGAAAATTTGTGATATTATTTTTTGATGATATACTAATTTATAGCAGGTCTTGGAAGGATCATGTTCAACAAGTTGACAAGGTGATCAAACTATTGGAGGAGAAACAATAATATGCAAAAACATCCAAATGTTTCTTTGGATACAAGAGGTGGAATATCTGGGTCATATTGTATCTCACAAGGGTGTTAAGGTAGACCCTAAAAAAATTAAAGCCATTAAGGAATGGAAGTCCCCACAACCATAAAGTAGTTGCATGGATTTCTCGGGTTAACAAGGTATTATCGCAGGTTTGTTAAGAATTATGGGAGAATAGAAGAACCTCTAACAACATTATTGAAGAAAGATGAATTTTCATGGACTCCTGAAGCAACTAAGGCCTTTGAACATCTTAAAGAGGAAATGTGCCTAGCACCAGTCTTAGCTTTGCCAGACTTCACAAAAACCTTTGTTGTGGAATGCGATGCCTCAGGAAATGGAATTGGTGTTGTTTTAATGCAAAATGGAAGACCCATTTATTTTGAAAGTCATTCAATCAAAGGAAAGTATTTACAAAAGTCTATTTATGAGAAGGAAATGTTGGAAATACTACATGCACTAAATAAATGGAGACCTTACCTAATGGGAAGACACTTCAAGGTAAAAACTGATCATGATAGTCTTAAACACCTTTTGGAACAAAGACTATCTTCAGAAGAGCAGCAAAAATGGGTCACAAAGATGTTGGGTTATGACTTTGAAATCATCTAGAAAAAAGGGAAGCTAAATGTTGTTGCCGATGCACTCTCAAGAAAGGATGAAGAGGTGGAAGCATTACTTTGTTCCATTTCAATTATCCAACCAGATTGGATAACTGAAGCAAGGGATGAATGGAAGAAGGACGAAGAAGTGTGGACTCTCATTCAAAATTTGCAGCAAGATTCTAGTACATATGATATATTTAGTTGGAAAAATGATTCCTTATGGTACAAAGATCGCTTATATATTTGCAAGAATTCCCAACTAAACAAAATATTCTTTTGGAATTGCAGACTTCTCCTTTAGGAGGACACTCGGGATTTTAAAAAACTTACCACAGGGTGAAGAAATAATTTTTTTGGGATGGCCTTAAATCTTATATTCAAAAGTTTGTGGTGGAATGTTTGGTTTTCCAGAAAAATAAAGTTGAGACAATTAAGACCCCGGGTCTTCTACAACCTTTATCCATTCCAAGTCAACGTTGGGAGGAGATTTCAATAGATTTTATCACAGGTTTACCTAAGTCTAAAGGAAGGAGTGTCATCATGGTGGTAGTTGATAGAATTATCAATTATGCACAATTTTGTGCATTATCTCATCCATTTAAAGCAAGTACAGTTGCTACTGCATTTATGGAAACAATTCAAAAGCTACATGGAAACCTGAAGATTATTGTAAGTGATAGAGATCCCATTTTTTACAGGAAATTTTTGGACGGAATTATTTTCTTGTTTGGGTACTCAACTAGCTCATAACTCATCTTATCATCCTCAATCTGAAGGTCAAACAGAGATAGTGAATAAATGCTTGGAAGAATATCTTCGCTGTTTTGTATCTGATAAGCAAGCACAATGGGTCAAGTGGTTACCTCTCGCTGAATGGTGGTATAACACTTCCTTCCATACTGCAGAAAAAATGACCCCATTTATGCTACTTTATGGATATCATCCACCATCCATCACATCTTCTTTAAGGGAAAATTCTAGGGTTCAAGCAGTGGAGGATCACATCGAGCATCAACAAGAAGTTCTCCAACTCTTAAGGGATAACCTAAATTTGGCACAAAATTGAATGAAACAACAGGCAGATCAACATCGCAGTGAGAGAAGTTTTCATGTGGGAGACTGGGTATTTTTATGGCTACAAGCATACAAACAAATTTCCCTCAAGCAAGATAAGAAGGATAATAAATTATTTCCAAAGTACTATGGTCCTTACAAGGTTTTGCAAAAGATTGGTACTATGGCATACAAATTGAAGCTTCCTGCTTCTTCGTGAGTGCATCCAGTTTTCCATGTTTCTTGCTTAAAAAAGGTTATAGGGGACAAAATTCCAGTTCAAACAATATTGCCAGAACTTGATGAGGAAGGAAAAACCATATTGGAACCTGAAGCAGTCACGGAAACAAGAACTTGACAACTACGAAATCGATCAATTTCACAGTATCTCATCAAATGGAATAACTTACCCACTGAAGATTCTACATGGGAGGATGATAATTTTATACAAAAGCACTCAGAGCTACTCAAGCGTTGAGGACAACACTTTTTTGAAGGAGAGGTGCATGTTAGGTTCCTATATTACTAGTATAGTCCCTTATTTTTGTTAGTGTAACCCCCTTATTGTTATTGTTGTACCCCTGTAACCCCCATATTTTGATTATTGTGCCCTTAAATTATTATTGTTAGGTCGGCTAAGATTACATTGTTGCCCCACTGGGATTACATTGTGGCCACATGGAATCCTATATTTAGAAAAGAGGGTTTTTCAATTGTATCATCCAATAATTTTTCATTTATGTAATGTATTGGAGGTCACCCCCTCGAAGTGGCTGATTTCTAAGGCGTTGATTTATCTTTTCTTCTATTTTTGGAGCTGGTTTCACAACACAATTTCTGAGTTTTCTTTAGTCAATATTAGTTTTTATGATGTAATTCCTCTAGTTTCAAGATGAATTGATATAATAGAAGGTAAATGGATTTGTTAGAGTCATTTTGATGTAATTTTGGACCTCATTGATGAGGATCACATCAGTCAAAGTCTATGAGGATTTGTTTTAACCTACCTAATCATTAGGGTTTTGTTGATAAATTCATGTGAGCTATTCCTACACTGAGGGATTCGACCCCTGAGAGAGGGGAAATCATTTTTGGTCTATATGTATGTTGTTTTCAGTCTATCTAAAGGTTGGACATTAGAGAGTGGAAGTCTTGTAGCTTTTACTTCATCAATTATATAGGGAATAAAAGGAAAGTTGCAGTTATTATTTAGAAATTCTTCTGTTGTGAGTTTGTGATAATGTTTTCTCTCTACTATAGATTTATATGAATGGTAAATTAGTTTCCTTACCATATATTTTCTCTTCAGTGATTTTCCTAAAAGGTTTTAAACAAAATTCTTTCGATTAAGCTCTATTTTATTAGGAATCTCATGCTTGTGTATTTTGTCTTCTTGTGAAATGAATTCATGGTATACATGCTCATTTTGATCTTCTTGTTCATTCAACCCTACACCACATCGACCAACCTTTAAGCTATCACAAAATCATGCATACCCTGCTCCTCTATATCTCTTGCAACTGAAACCTTTGAGTTTTGACCTACTTCCTTGATTTTCACTCCTAATCCAACAAAAAACCCTAAATTTCAAACCCTACAGGAGCTGAACTACCTAGCATAAAATCCATTCTTCCTCCAAGAAAAAATTGGCTGTGATCATAAAGAGATCCCTCTCTAGTTTGGTAGGGCTAGCTGCCAAACTAAAAGCTTGGTTTGAGGTTACCTCCGTCGATCTCCTTTCAACCTTCGGATATTGTGGAGGCTAACAATGTAGAAGCTTATGAAAGATACTTTTAATTCAATGATGCGTAAGGATTGATTATGATATTTTAAATATTAAATATTAATTGAGTTAATACTTTGGTTATTTCTGAATCCGATAGTGTCACATTTGTATAAACATGCTCAGATACATTTAGCTTCACATTCCATTGATTGCATATCCAATACAATGAGAAAATGATGAAATTATAATTACAACACCATGCACATTACTATGAATTTTCTGTGTTAAGTACAAAATCAGATTTAAGGTTCTTGCATTCAATATTGTTGGTGTGAGATTATGCATTTCATTTACAAATTTTAAAGTAGTGTTTCCAGATTTTTTTTTGTGAGTGATGTATTTAGATTGAATTATATATTGTAGATTTAAGGATCGATTAATTGATAGTTTAAGAACTATTCATAACATAGTCATTTCAATTCCTTGCATGCGATTTATTTGAATTATGGTTTGATCAGCATTAGAATAGATCATAGGATTTCTCTCTTTTGTTTTATAGAAGGTTCTATAATAAAATAATTAACTGAAGTTGCCTTTTGGTGTTCAAGCTTTGTAGAATTAAAGGTGTAAACCAGATAGGATAAAGAGATAAGTTTCAATGCTTATTGATTTGTGTGATCCCGACAGTTAGATTAGTTGCAGTTGAATTGTTTTGAGAAAGAGTATATAATATAATTATTTGTTTTGAGTTGTAGATTTCAATTCAAGTTATTTTTAAGTATTGAATCAGAATGCCTAAGTTATGATAAAGTATGTCTTAGGTTATGATATTTTAATTTTTGAGCGGATTTAAGATTAGTTGTTTGTTTTCTTTACTATTTGAATTAGTCAAGTTATGATCTAAATAGAGTAGTGATTAAGGTTTGGATTTAGTTTGATAATCCTCTTTGCTTCAGTTGTGATTTCATACTTAAATAGTAATTTGGTTTCTTACTCTAGTTTAGGTTAGATGATATGATCCCGTGTTAACTGCACTTGTGCCTCTACATCTTACGACCCCAAATTGATAATTTAGTGTTGGAATTATAACACATATAATTTCCTAAACATTTTTGATGCCGTTTCTGGGGAGGTGCTAAAGCGATTAGAGGCTAGTTTCTTTCACAAGTTTTTTGTGTGATCTTAGTTGGAGGACAAAAAAATGACTGAGATTTTATGGTAAGACGTGAGTGAAGAGCCACACATCAACTATGGTGGGGTTGCTCCAAAGTTTGGTTGTCTAAGTAAGAAATTTTGGCGAGTTTTACTGAAATTAGTTTTAATTAATTTAGATTAAAATTTCAAGCTCTTTAAAGCTAAAAACATTTTTGGGGTGTTGTAAGAACCCCTTTGTACTAATCCATATTGCAAGACAGAGATCATCAACCAGCAGGATAAATTCAGGAATGATTAAGAGATTGAATAATTTCCCTCGAAATACTTTCTCAAATCCTAGCAGTAGCTAGGATATCTGCCTCTCAAGAAGAGTTCATCCCGACCACATTCAGGAAATTATCTATCTCTCCACAACTAGGAAAGCATTTGGAAGTCTCCCTTGATTCCTCTTGCCTATCTAAAAAGGAGATCGAGAAATCATGTACCAAATTTGATGGTAATCATCCAATTGAACTTTAGATCGAAGAAATTTCACCATGCCCAGCAGCAAGCCTTGTACGCATTTCGGAGACCAACTATCCAAGTTTTCCTAGCATGACCAAGGAGGAATTTCAAAGTGGGCCAAATGAAGAAATGGGCCAATACCACCAGGATTACATCAAGAATTGGATCCAAATCAAAATCCAGTCCAAGTACCACTCTCATCTTCAAATACTCTTTGTATCACATCTTTCAAAGCTAATGATTTTTCATGCTTATGTGCATTCTAAATTTTATATGTTAAATATGGGCATGAATATATCTTTGTACCTGATCCGCAATGGCTCTATTGGAAGTTATCTTTCACTTGAAGGAGGATTCATTTCCTTTATTGTAGTAGGAAATTTATTATTGTAATAAATAAATAAATGAAAATAGTAAAGAGAAAAATAAGTCCTTTTGTGAAAACCAACTTGTCTGGCGCAACTGGATAGGGTCTTTGCTTGAAAACCAGGTAACTGGCAGGCAAGCTTCCCAATAAAGTTTTTAAATTTGTATGAGTTCTTAAAATAATGTATATTTTAAGTTATTATGTTCGTACTCGAGTTGGTTGATGTGGAATCGCTTAAGGCCCACCAGCCAACAAGCCTTGTCCTCTCGACATCAACACATTATCTAGGATTAAGGTTAGGGTTAGATAAGGTACCTAGGATCCTACATGCCTTAATGGTAGGTATCCTTGTCATCTACTAAGGAAATACATCAACGTTTCTTTGTGGATGAATTCTGCAGTCCATTTGAATTCAAAAAATCCATTCATGGCTAATAGAATGTACCTAGTGCCTTGATTTCCATTGACATCAAAGGTGGGAGATCTCACATTGGTTAATGACATCCTGAATGTTCATTAATCCAATGAATCTTTCTTATGTTCGACATCGACATCATTTATTCACATATGAAAGATTTCACATGGTGTGTAGCAGTTGAAGATCATGTTTTGAGATTTCAACAAGTTTGCAACGGTTTGTATCTTTGTATCAACATTTCCATTTCTCATTTGCAATAGTCTGTTTGTTTCAATAAAGGATGCCCTATCACAACATGTTAAGTAATTTCTCTTGGTTGCATAGGGACATGCAACTCCCAAGGCATGGGGGATATGGGGATGTTTATCATCTTTTTTAGCCTTCAGTTGATCCTTCAGTATATCTGAATCAACATCCATTGCAGCTCTAGTGCTTCCTCTCAAATCCATATTAGTACACATCAGTTCTAGTTCATTCTCCACTTGATCTTTCATAGAATATTGTAGCACCAACACATCAAAGTAAAGGTAAACCTAAGGTAAATTGGTTTAAGATTCTTTAGTTAATTAAGAATGCAAGGAAACATGATGGTTAACCACTTTCCACTTCTTATATTCTATCTTTCATCACCACTATCATCCACCTCCATCTGCAATCCATTTTCATAATAAAGTGCATAAGTTCTCTAATAAGGCCATATGAATGAAAACTAGATCACAGTGGTTTAGTAATGAAAAGAAACAACCATAATTCCTTCTCTTCCTACATCAGAAGGATTCATAACATGTGGGAATGCTATTTTCATTCTTTTTTTTTCCATTTAAAGGAGTGAAATTTGTTCCTCCAGATTGGTTACCACAGTGGAATTGTACTATTTTTATCACAAGTCTACAATAATATCACACAACGAATATTATATTCTGTGACAAAGTCGACATCAAAAGATGGAGTCATTGTTGCCCAGAACAAGAAGAACCACATATAAACCTTGGTCTTAGAGTATGAAAGTATTTGTATTAACCATTACCATTGTCACTTCATGATTCACGACATCCCTCATCCCTTTCTTATCCACTTATTGTTTGTCCTCAATTAGATCACTCTCCACTCTATGGAAGTCAAATATGAATAGTGTTAGTCCACAAGAACCAAACCTTCCCAAAGTTATGATGTCATAAGATATATAAATGAGCAAGGTATTTGTTTGCATGAGGACATGAAAAATCACAGACATGGGGGGGGTGTTGAACCTCTGAAAAGCCCTCATTTTCACCATATAAAATTACCATTTATAAAGCATATTCCTGCACTTTCTACCATATTCATATTAATTTTTCATAACTCTTGCCTAAAACCATCCTTTTCATCTCATGGTTAAATATCATAGTTTTATTGTGTTTTTAATGTCTTAAGGATGATTTTACCATGATTTACTAATGACGGGTTTTCTAAGTTCATTTGTCGTAGGGTTCCATAGCTGGAATTCTCCACAAGTCAATTAAACTAGTTGTTGCAAGTAGAGTATAAAATATCCAATTTGGAGCTTGGAAGTATCGACACGCTTCCAGGGAAAACCAAAAAAGTTTATTGTCAAAAATGATGTTATAACACTTTCGCATGAGTTGGATTGCACCCAGTTTACACATGTGTTCCTATAGAAGAAAATTAACAACTCTGCTCAAAATCTGCACAGTTTTCAAATTGCCAAGTTTGACCTTGCTTTGTGTACAACCAGAGGTGAATATGGAAAATCTGAGAAAATGGGGTTTTTACCAATAAAACACATTATCTATAACCAAAAAATTTTCTCACATTTTTCTTTGGTTCAAAAATTTCATGCGGGTCTTTAAGGCAATTTCATAAAAAAACATTGTTCTTCCAGAATTCTAGAATCTTGCAAAAAGAGTCCAAGAACCAACTTTAGGCATGATTTTGTGAGGAGATGGAATGGAATGAGACAAATAAAAGAGAATTTTTTGTTGAAAATATAAAAAATCAGGTTCCCTCCAAACTATTTTCCAAAATTCGCCATGGTTAGGGAGATATGCCAATATCGTTGAGGCCAATTTGTTAAAAATATGCAATTTTCTAGAATTAAGGAAAATGACTGATTCACTTTGTAAATAATATAATGGCTTAGCCATGGCCTGTACTGTTAGTTCTTGGAAGGAGGAAGGAAGGATCAAAGGATATAAATTGTATGTAATATGTAGCTACAATAATAGGAACAACAACGATAAAGTATACACCATTTACATTATGAACCATTAATACATCATTTTGATTTGGCATCAATATTTGTAAGTATTATGGTGTTTTATTTCCGAATAAAATTGAGTTAATATAAGTTTCTCCAAGAGTGGCAAGGGCCCACCACACCTGGAAACAAGTCTTGCAATCTAGTGTAGATCTTAGGATTGCGTTTAATTAATTATTTAGCAATGTAATTACTTAGATTTCTGAATTATTATTTTTGTTTTGTACTTAAACCTGCACTCTATTTTATAAATCTGAATTGAAAGGTAGATTTAATTTCTCAGTTGGTATAGATCAGCAGCGATTTCGTTAAGGAATGAACTTTGGCATGTCACTGTTTGCCTCATACAATTACATCATGAAGAAGCTTATGAAAGGAACTATTAATTCAAAGACACGAAAGGATTAATTATGATATTTAAAATATTAAAAATGAATTGAGTTTATACTTTGGTTATTTCCGAATTTGATAATGTCACATTTGTATAAACATGCTCAGATACATTTATCTTCACATTCCATTGATTGCAGATCTAATACAATGAGAAAAGGATGAAATTATTATTACAACACCGTGCACATTACTATGAATTTTCTGTGTTAAGTACAAAATCAAATTTAAGGTTCTTGCATTGAGCATAGTTGGTGTGAGCTTATGTATTTCATTTAAAAATTTGAAAGTAGTGTTTCCAGCTTTGTTTTGTGAGTGATGTCTTTAGTTTGAATTATATATTGAAGATTTAAGGATCGATTAATTAATAATTTAAGAACTATTCATAGCATTGTCATTTCAATTCCTTGCATGATATTTATTTGAGGTATGGTTTTCTCATCATTCGAATAGGTCATATGATATCTCTCTTTTCTTTTATAGAAGGTTCTCTAATATAAGAATTAATTGAAGTTGCCTTTAGGTTTTCAAGCTTTGTAGAATTGAATGTGTAATCTAGATAGGATTAAGAGAATCAATTTGCGTGATCATGGGAATTAAATTAGTTTCAGTTTAATTGTTTTGAGCAAGAGTAGATAATATAATTATTTGTTTTTAGTTGTAGATTTCAATTCAATTTATTTTTAAGTATTGAATCAGAATGCCTAAGTTATGATAAAGTATGTCTTAGGTTATAATATTTTAATTTTTGAGCAGCTTGAAGATTAGTCGTTTGTTTTCTTAACAATTTAAATTAGTCAGGTTATTATTTAATTAGAGTAGTGATTAAGGTTTGGATTTAGCTTGATAAGCCTCTTTTCTTAAGTTGTGATTATGTACTTAGACATTAATTTGATTTCTTACTCTAGTTTAGGTTAGATGTTCTGATCTTGTGTTACCTATGCTTGTGACTCTAAGTCTTACGATCCCAGATTGACAATTTAATGTGGGAATTATAACACATAATTTCCCCAACATTTTTGGCTCTGTTTTCGAGGATGTGCTAAAGGGATTAGAGCATCGTTTCTTTCACAAGTTTTATGTGTGATCTTAGTTGCAAGATAATAAAAGGGAGGAGAGTGTATGGTAAGACATGAGTGAAGAGCCACACATCCACTATGGTGGGGTTGCTCCAAAGTTTCGTTGTCCAAGTAAGCAAGTTTGGTGAGTTTTACTGCAATTAGCTTTCATTCATTTAGATTAAAATTTCAATCTCTTTAAAGATAAAACATTTTTGGGGTGTTGTAAGAACCCATTTGTACTAATCCATGTTGCCAGATAGGTATCATCAACTAGCGAGAGAAATTCAAGAATGATTGGGAGCTTGAAGAATGTCCCTCAAAGTAATTTTTAAAATACTAGCAGTAGCTAGGATATCTTCTTCTCAGGAAGAGTGCATCCTGATGAAATTCAGGAAATTATCTATCTCTCCACAACTAGAAAAGGATTTAGAAGTCTCCCTTGATTACTCTTTCCTATCTACAAAGAAGATCAATAAATCATGTACCAAATCTGATGGGGATAATCCAGCTGAACCTGAGATCGAAGAACTTTCACCATGCCTAGCAACAAGCCTTGTATGCATTCCGGAGACCAATTATCCAAGTTTTCCTAGCACGAACGAGGAAGAATTTTAGAGTGGGACAAATGAAGAAATGGGCCAATACCACCAAGATTAAGTCAAGCATTGGTTCCAAATCACAATCCAATCAAAGTACCACTCTCATCTTCAAATAATCTTTGTATCACATCTTTAAAAGCTGCTAATTTTTCATGCTCATGTACATTTTAAATTTTATATGTTAAATCTGGGCATGAATATATCTTTGTGCTTGGTCTGCACATGGCTTCATTGGAAGTTCTCTTTCACTTGAAGGAGGACATATTTTCTTTAGTGTAGTAGGAAAGTTAGTATTTGAATAAATAAATAAATGAAAATAGTAAAGAGAAAAATAAGTCCTTTTGTGAAAACCAGCTTGTATGGAGCAACTAGACAAGTACTTTGCTTGAAAACCAGGTAACTGGTGAGCAAGGTTCCCAATAAATATTGTAAATTTTTATAAGTTCTTCAAATCATGTATCTTTTAATTTATTATGTTTCTACTCAAGTTGGTTGACGTGGGATCCCTTAAGGCACACCTGCCAACAAGCCTTGTCCATTGGCATAAACACATTGTCTGGGATTAAGGTTACGGTTAGATAAGGTACCTAGGAGCATGCATGCCTTAATGGTAGGTATCCTTTTCATCTACTATGGAAATACATCAACGTTTCTTGGTGGATGAATTATGCAGTCCATTCGACTTCAACAAATCCATTCATGGCTAGTAGAATGTACATAGTGCCTTGATTTCCATTGACATCAAAGGTGTGATATCTCACATTGGTTAACAACATCCTAAATGGTTTGTAATCCAATGATTATTAATTATGTTTGACATCGACACCATTTTTTCACATATGAAAGATTCCACATGGTGTGTAGCGGTTGAAGACTATGTGTTTTGACATTTCAACAAGTTTGCAGTAGTTTGTATCTTTGTATCAACTTTTCCATTTCTCATTTGAAACAGTCTATTTGTTTCAATAAAGGCTTCCCTATCACAACGTGTTCAATCATTTCTCCTAGTTGCATAGGTACATGCAACACCCTAGGCATGGGGGAGATGGGAACCATCATCATCTTTTTCAGCTTTTAGTTCATCCTTCAGCATATCCGAATCAACATCCATTGCAGCTCTAGCGTTTCCTCTCAAATCCATATCCATATACATCAGTTCTAGTTCATCCTCAATTTTATCTTTCGTGGAATCTTGTATCACCAACACATCAAATTAAATATAAACCTAAGGTAAATTGGTTTAATATTCTTGAGTTCATTAAGAATGCAAGGAAACATGATGGTTAACCACTTTCCAATTCACATATTCTATCTTTCATCACCACTAACATCCACCTCCATCTACAATCCATTTTAATAATACAATGCATAAGAGCTCTAATAAGGCCATATGAATGAAAAGTATATCATAGTGGTTCACTAATACAACACAACAACCATAATGCCTTCTCTTCCTACATCATAAGCATTCATAACATGTGGGAATGCTATTCTCATTCTTTTGTTGCCATTTAAAGGAGTGAACTTTGTTCCTGCGGATTGGTTACCATAGTGGAATTGTACAATTTGTATCACACGTCTATAATATTATCACATGAAAAAATGGTATATGCTGTGACAAAGTCGACATCAAAAGATGAAGTCATTGCTACAAAAAACAAGAAGAACCACATATAAACCTTGGTCTTAGAGTATGAAAGCATTTGTATTAACCATTCCCATTTTCACTCGATGATTCACGACATCCCTCATACCTTCCTTATACACTTAGTTTTTTTCCTCAATTAGATCGCTCTCCACTCTATGGCAGTCAAATATGAATAGTGTTGATCCACAAGAACCAACCCTACCCAAAGTTATTATGTCATAAAATCTATAAATGAGCAAGGTATTTCTTTGCATGAGGATATGCAAAATCACAGGCATGGGGGGGTGCTGGGCCTAAAAAATCCCCTCATTTTCACCATATAAAATTACCATTTATAAAGCATATTCCCGCACTTTCTACCATATCCATATCCATTTTCCATAACTCATGCCTAAAACCATCCTTTTCATCTCATGGTTAAATATCATAGTTTTATTGTGATTTTAATGTCTTAAGGATGATTTTACCATGATTTAATAATGAGGGTTTTTCTAAGTTCATTTATCGTAGGGTTCCATTTATGAAATTATCCACAAGTAAATTAAACTAGTTGTTGCAAGTGGAGTATTGAAATATCCAATTTGGAGCTTTGACATATCGGCATGCTTCCAGGGAAAATCGAGGAAGGTTATTTTCCAAAATGATGTTCTAACACCTTCCCATGAGTTTTATTGCACCCAGGTCACACTTGTGGGTCTCTAGAAGAAAATCAACAACCATGTTCAAAATCCACACAATTTTCGAGTTGTCAAGTTTGACATCGATTTGCGTGCAACTGGAGGTGAATATGGAAAATATGAGAGAATTGGTTTTTAACCAATATAAAACATTATCTATAACCATAACCATTTCATAGGATTCAATTTGGTTCAAAATTTATACCCGTGTCTTTAAGGTAGTCTCATAGGAAAACATTGGTTTTCCAGAATTCTAGAATATTGCAAAAAGAGTCAAATAGCCAACTTAGGGCATGCTTTATGAGGATATATAATTGAATGAGAAAAATCCAAGAGAGGGTTGTTTTGAAAATATAACAAATTTTGTTCCCTCCAAACCGTTTTCCAAAATTCGCCATGGTTAGGGAGATATTCCAATGTCTTTAAGGTCAATTTGTTAAAAATATGCAATTTTATAGAATTAAGGAAAATGACTGATTCAATTTGTAAATCATATAAATGGCTTAACCATGTCCTGTATTTTCAGCTCTTGGAAGGAGGAAGGAAGGAGTAGAGGATAGAAATTGTATGTAATTAGTAGCTACAACAATAGGAGGAGCAACGATGATGTGTACATGATTTACATTCTCAACCGTTAGTACATCATTTTGATTTGGCATTAATATTTGTAAGTATTATGGTGTTTTATTTATAAATAGAATTGAGTTAATCTAACTTTCTCAAGGAGTGGCAAGGGCCCACCACAACTAGAAACAAGTCTTGAAAACTAGTGTAGATATTAGGTTTGTGTTTAATTAATTAATTAGCAGTGTAATTACTTATATTTTTGAATTATTATTTTTGTTTTGTACTTAAAATTGCACTCTGTTTTATAAATATCAATTGAAAGGTAGATTTCATTTCTCGATTGGCATAGATTAGCAGGGATTTAATTAAGGAATTAACTTTGGCATGCCATTGTTTTCCCTCATACAATTACATCATGCAGAAGCTTATGAAAGACAATTTTAATTCAAAGACATGTAAGGATTGATTATGATATTTTAAATCTTAAAAATGAATTGAGTTTATAGTTTGGTTATTTCCGAATCTGATAGTGTCACATTCGTATAAACATACTAAGATACATTTAGCTTCACATTCCATTGGTTGTAGATTGAATACAATGAGAGAAAGATGAATTTATAATTACAACACCGTGCACATTACTATGAATTTTATGTGTTAAGTACATAATCAGATTTAAGCTTCTTGAATTGAGTATAGTTGGTGTGAGATTATGCATTTCATTTACAAATTTGAAAGTAGTGATTCCATATTTGTTTTGTGATTGATGCCTTTAGCTTTAATACTATTTTTCATATTTAAGGATCAGTTAATTGATAGTTTAAGAATTATTCATAGAATAGTCATTTCAATTCCTTGCATGAGGTTTATTTGAATTATGGTTTGATCATCATTGGAATAAATCATAGGATATCTCTCTTTTGTTTTAAAAAAGTTTCCCTAATAGAAGAATTAATTGAAGTTTCCTTTTGGTTTTCAAATAGAATTGTAGGTGTAAACTAGATAGGATTAAGAGATAAGTTTCAACGCTTATTGATTTGTGCAATCCCGGGAATTAGATTAGTTGTAGTTGAATTTTTTTGAGAAAGAGTAGATAATGGAATTATTTTTTTGAGTTGTATATTTCAATTCAAGTTATTTTAAAGTATTGAATCAGAATGCCTAAGTTATGATAAATTATTTCTTAGGTTATGATATTTTAATTTTTGAGTGGTTTGAATATTAGTTGTTTGATTGCTTTAATATTTGAATTAGTCAGGTTATGATCTAAATAGAGTAGTGATTAAGGTTTGTATTTAGTTAGATAAGCCTCTTTTCTTCAGTTGCGATTATGTACTTAGGTAGTAATTTGATTTCTTACTCTAGTTTAGGTTAGATGCTCTGATCCTGTTGTTAGACACGGTCCTGTCAGTCCTTCGTCATTGGTCTTCAAACATGTCGAAAAATGCCTGCAGGCTAGAGGAAGGTTCAGTAAGTTTTTATTTTTATGTCATCGTCAATAATGCGAGATTGATTCTTCTTCAAAACACTGTTTTGAAGAAGAAATCATCAGATGTATCTTTTCACCATGTAGTTCCTTAGTTGCAGACGCTGGTTCTCCTTGCCAAAGTTCGATGTTAATTATCCCTGCAAGCAGACAAAGGAGCCATCATTTAAATTCAGGAAATCAGAGAAGCAAAAATTCATGAATAGAATAACCACTAAATTTGGAGGCCAAGCTTGTTTAGCAACATCAAGCCGAGGGAGCATAGGTCGTCATAATCTAGCACCACAACATTGTATACGGGTGTTCAGAATAAAGATATTAGCAACTTTAATGGCATATTTCCTCTTCATACGTGGACAAGCGTTATAGACTGTAGTATACAGACCACAAAATGAATTGGCAATGCAGTCAATGGAAGCCTTGACAGCAAGCAGTTGGAAAGAATCATCCAAATACCGATCCATTCTTTATTGACCACGCTAAGTATCACAGATCAAACAATAATTGGTAAGGTTACAAGTGATACCAAACACGATTCATGGATAAGGTTATAATCGATACCAAGCAAAAATTCATTCTGGAAGCTTAGTTCAAAGATAAGCAACAAGTCTTCCTGCATGGTGTAGGGAGGTAATAATTGATACCAAAGATTAATACAATCTTAAAGCTTAGGTGAAGGGGTTGTAAGTTGACAAAGAAGGCTCCACGTAAAGAGTGAGTGGCTCTCGTTTTTGGATCTCGTTGTGTAAAAGCAGATTATCAGTGAGCAAATTTTAGAATTAGGAGAAGCCACCACTGCTCTGTAATAATGCGGGTCAAATCCAAGGTAAATTTGCCATCAACCTGATCGTGGAATGAAGAAAGCAATGGTTATTGAAAATTTATTGGAGGGAGAAGCCATGTCTGATCGGACCCATCTCTGTGGCTACCTTCTTTTCTTAAGAACAGGATACGTATTGACGACTCGCTCTGAGTATCTATCATCAGATGTGATCGCTCCGAGTATAGTCATAGTAGATATTACTATTACAACTGGAGCTGGCAGAGGAGGCGCGCTACGCACAAGGGGTGCGCTACGCATTAGGCTTCATCCGGCCTGTGCAAAATAGCACGCGCGCAGCGCACATGCTGCGTGCAGCGCACTGGGTAAGCGCGCTACGCGTATAATCTCAGGGCCAGAAAATTTCTCTCCTTCGCTCAGATCCGTGCCAAGTTACTTCATTTGCCTGCAATGTGTTCAATTCATTGCTTGATGACTTGCCTCTACCAGAAAATGAGGTGTCGTCATCAGTCTTGGTTGCAACATATTCTCCTCCTGCTGCACAAAATGCTAAAACTCTGCTTGGAAGCTCCAAATCAAGTATGCCTTACGATATGGAGAAAATATTGTTAATTCTCATTGCTTCTGACAACCCTGGTCTTCAGGTTTGTGATCCAAATGGTCGTTGGTATCTCATAGATAATGGATTTGGGGATATTTTGTTGTTAACAGGTAGGGCACTTGGCCATGCCACTGCTGGTCTTCGTCATGCTGCTTCATTTCGAGTAATTCCTGATTTATCTTCAGGTGCTGGGATGGGTGGAAGGACATCGTTGGCTTTTAGGCTTATGCTGCAAAACAATGCAATATTAAATTGTTCTCCAATAGCAGAAGCCGGCCATGTTATACCTCAGAGCTATGTGCCAATCACTGTGAGCTAGTTTATGGATGATTTGACAGTTGAAGAGACTAGAATGAGCAATGGTTCAGACAACACTTTGGAAAATAGGAGTCGTGCCATCATTACGGAGTGTTTTGTCAGATCCTTTGTTTGGTGCTTATCTAGAGGATGCTCTTGTTTCTCGGTGTGGACATTCATTTGGTGGTGCCATGCTGAGGAAAATTTATGAAACATCAAGATGTACAACATGTGGGACAAACGTAGAGGTGACATCGTTGGTTCCTAAATCATAGTGAGATTTCTAAATTGAATGAAACTGCAGCTGTGAAAAATGGAAGGAACCGCCTAAAGCTAAGACAGTGAACAGAGTGAGGGATTTGGTTGATCAACAATTTGGCCAAAATCTTCACTTTTTCTGGGGAATCTTTGCAACAAAGAGGATGTAGAGGAGGTTTTCTTTTTTTTTTATTGGCCAAAGTCGATGCTGTTTGTTGGATTGAAGGCTGTTGGTGAAAGTCAACAACCGCAAAGCTAAAATTAAACAAAGATATCAACTACAGCAGAAGAATAGGATTCGATTTCCTATTTATGACTTCAAATTTCCTAATTCAAATGGTCTAAGCTCCAGATTTTGCCTATTCATCGGTCATCAAGCAGATTCAAGTAGAAAAAGGAGCGCTTTTCTATCTTCAGAAAAGCGGATTGGATTTTAGTCTTGTTTGTTTAATGATGATAAAACAAATCCCTTATTTTGATCGATTGGTTTTTTTCAGAGTTGGGTTTTATTTATTGTATTGTAAATCAATTGTAAGGGGGAGAGTTCTGGCAGAGCCGTGGGAGAAAAAATTAGAGTTTCATTGTACAGTTCAGCAGAGAAATAATGGAAGGATACAACTCTGATTCATAAGATCCCTGTGGTGTGAGTTTAGCGATGTTTTCTCCTTTTGTTTCATATGTAATATCGTTATGTTTTACATTTCATTTCATAATCATTTCCAATTTGAATGTTTCTAAGTGAGAAGGGTAGAATTCAGCTTACTGCTCTGCCCTAGAGAAGCGTTCATGTTATGTGTTTTTCTTCTGTTGGAAAGGATTCATCACACATGCCCTTTTCAGCCTCTAAACAGTCTTCACATTCCATTTAATTTCAATTTAATTGTTAAATTTCACTCCTATCTTGCCTTATGGAATAATCTGTGCCTTTGATTAAATCTCTGCTCTTGCTGTCTTGGCCCCATACAGCCCTGAAAACCCAAAAATTTAAATCAAACCCCATCATTTATTAAAAACCTCATTCATATCTATTTACTAGCCTAAAATCAGTTCCCATTCTAGAGTCATCTCGCACCCTATTGCTCATTTTATCGAGATTGACTGGAGAGAGCCCTCTCCTGTCCTCGTAGGGCTAGCTACGAGGCTAAGCTTGGTTTGATGTTGCCTCGAGTTTTGCATTTTTCAGCCTGAGGCAGATTCGAGCGCTAACATAGTGGCAACCATACTGGGGAAGAATTGGTTTGCTTGTTGATGTTATTTGTTTTATAAGCTACAGACGGAGTCTGAAGTCACGCCAGGTAGCCTTCGAACTGCTCTTGCTCTGCGAGTGCATAGTAGATAAACGCTGCTTCAGTCGATCTCCGGTCTAGCTTGTAATCGTAACACTTAACTTATAAATTTCCCCAGTACATGTATCAAGTTCAGATTTGATGGTTGATGGTGGACAACGATCAGACATAAGAAGGCTGAAATCATTCACCTGGCGATTTCATTCATTGAACAATCCAGAAATCGATGCTTCATGGTGACTTCACTGCAGGGAGATCAGTAGCTGTGAGATTTTCAAGATGGACCGAATCACAAGAAGATATGCTCCCATGAGCCGAGATCACATCCCAGGTTTTCCGAATAAGATGCCCAAGGTAGATTGGTCAATGAGTCTGCCTACGTTTAACGATGATGGTAAGAAAGATGCTTCTTTACATCTGGTTAGATTTCAGATGCATATTCGCAAGTTGAAGGTGTATTTTCCTGAAGATTTCTTGATGAAGATATTCTTGGCCACTCTAGAAGGTGAAGCCCAATCTTGGTATGAAAATTTGCCGCTGGCCTGAATTTACTGTTTAAAGGATTTTCATGCCTTGTTCATTGAAAGATATCAAGCATCTTATTCATCATTAAATTTAGTTCATGAATGTTGCAAACATGCTCCTAGTTTTATTGAAAGCCTTGAGAAATATTATGAAGATGATAATTTCATGGATGATGAGATCATGGAAGCTCTGTACGAGAATCCATTTCAGAAAAATGAAGAGAACCTGGAGGATACCCATCAAGATGCTCAGGAAATTTTGTAGCAGAATCAAGATCAGCAGGTTGAAGATGGCCATATGGCTGAAAATGATGAAAGGGAGAATGTCATTTCAGTTCTGCCCACAGAAGACAGCAGCATGCAAGTAAGTCCAGTGCTAATTTCAGAATGTGATAATGTCAGGACAGCTATTTCAGTTCTAGATTCAGTTGTGCTGAATCCTGAAAAGGAGAGCTCTGCTGTTGAGATCATAGACAGAGTTTTGGATTCAGATGTTCATGAAAAACAGAATGAGATCTTTGTACAAGTAAGCGATAAATTTCATTTCAATAACTCAGTAATAAATGATAATTTGAATGCCCTGTCATATGAAGATAATTACTGTTTAAGCAGAAGAAAACAAAAAGCATTGTCTCCTTTGTCTGAAGATGAGATAGATCTACTTTTGAGAGGTCTTGTTACAGCCCAAGCTACAGCAGATTTGCAGTGCACACATAGTCAGGAAAGTGTCGGTGAAACTTCTTCCTCTTTTGAAAAAGATGACTGTCTTGTAATCAATTTTGTAGATCAGCAAACAAATAATTTTTTCTTTCACAAAGATGATAAGGTTGTCATGTTTGATAATCTTGAAGATTGTTTTTTGTTTAAGAATGACCTAGATCATGAAGTTGAGGAATATATGCCAGAATTTCTCATGGTCAAGGAACCTACAGCTAACACTCAGAAGGCAGATACCTCTCTGTGTATTTCTATCCCTTAGAAATCAATTGTCCTTTCAGATCAGAATGGAGTGAATACTTGTATTTTTGCAGCTGGATCTCCAGATAAGCCAGTGCTTCAGGATTTTCAAGATCCCTTCAGCATTCTTCTGCAAGCATTAGAAAAGATAAATATTGCCTGGTTCATTATCATAAGCTTTGGTTTCAGCGGTTGTGTTGAGTTGCTTACAGGTTCATCATTCCGCCTACTCGAGGAGAGTAAGAGCAGAAATTTGGGGTGTAGCCATCTGATAGATTGGTTACATTGGAAGGCACACTACACATAATTGTACATATCACATCAATATGCAGGTGGTTGCCATCATGATTTTAAATCCTGATGGACTGCTGCCCTTTTTCAAAAGCTTTTGTTTTAATTCAGTCATTTCAGTTTGCATCGAGTCAGTTTGAGTCGATTTTCCAGTTAATAAGTTGAGTCATCAGTCTTTGTCGTTTCTTCAAAATAATGATTCCATCGCCCAATGGATGGAGGCATTGTCTGCTCTCCCAAAGATCTGCTGTTCTTGGCACCTCCAAGAAGCGGCAGCTGCCATCCCCATTGGAGCCAATGTTAGACACGGTCCTGTCAGTCCTTCGTCATTGGTCTTCAAACATGTCGAAAAATGCCTGCAGGCTAGAGGAAGGTTCAGTAAGTTTTTATTTTTATGTCATCGTCAATAATGCGAGATTGATTCTTCTTCAAAACACTGTTTTGAAGAAGAAATCATCAGATGTATCTTTTCACCATGTAGTTCCTCAGTTGCAGATGCTGGTTCTCCTTGCCAAAGTTCGATGTTAATTATCCCTGCAAGCAGACAAAGGAGCCATCATTTAAATTCAGGAAATCAGAGAAGAAAAAATTCATGAATAGAATAACCACTAAATTTGGAGGCCAAGCTTGTATAGCAACATCAAGCCGAGGGAGCATAGGTCATCATAATCTAGCACCACAACATTGTATACGGGTGTTCAGAATAAAGATATTAGCAAATTTAATGGCATATTTCCTCTTCATACATGGACAAGCGTTATAGACTGTAGTATACATACCACAAAATGAATTGGCAATGCAGTCAATGGAAGCCTTGACATCAAGCAGTTGGAAAGAATCATCCAAATACCGATCCATTATTTATTGACCACGCTAAGTATCACAGATCAAGCAATAATTGGTAAGTTTACAAGTGATACCAAACACGATTCATGGATAAGGTTATAATCGATACCAAGCAAAAATTCATTCTGGAAGCTTAGTTCAAAGATAAGCAGCAAGTCTTCCTGCATGGTGTAGGGAGGTAATAATTGATACCAAATATTAATACAATCTTAAAGCTTAGGTGAAGGGGTTGTAAGTTGACAAAGAAGGCTCCACGTAAAGAGTGAGTGGCTCTCGTTTTTGGATCTCGTTGTGTAAAAGCAGATTATCAGTGAGAAAATTTTAGAATTAGGAGAATCCACCACTGCTCTGTAATAATGCGGGTCAAATCCAAGGTAAATTTTCCATCAGCCTGATCGTGGAATGAAGAAAGCAATGGTTATTGAAAAGTTATTGGAGGGAGAAGCCATGTCTGATCGGACCCATCTCTGCGGCTACCTTATTTTCTTAAGAATAGGATACGTATTGACGACTCGCTCTGAGTATCTATCATCAGGTGTGATCGCTCCGAGTACAGTCACAGTAGATATTACTATTACAACTGGAGCTGGCAGAGGAGGCGCGCTATGCACAAGGGGCGCGCTACGCATTAGGCTTCACCGGCCTGTGCAAAATAGCACGCGCACTACGCACATGCTGCGTGCAGCGCACTGGGTAAGCGCGCTACGCGTATAATCTCAGGGCCAGAAAATTTCTCTCCTTCGCTCAGATCCGTGCCAAGTTACTTCATTTGCCTGCAATGTGTTCAATTCATTGCTTGATGACTTGCCTCTACCAGCAAATGAGGTGTCGTCATCAGTCTTGGTTGCAACATATTCTCCTCCTACTGCACAAAATGCTAAAACTCTGCTTGGAAGCTCCAAATCAAGTATGCCTTACGAGATGGAGAAAATATTGTTAATTCTCATTGCTTCTGACAACCCTGGTCTTCAGGTTTGTGATCCAAATGGTCGTTGGTATCTCGCAGATAATGGATTTGGGGATATTTTGTTGTTAATAGGTAGGGCACTTGGCCATGCCACTGCTGGTCTTCGTCATGCTGCTTCATTTCGAGTAATTCCTGATTTATCTTCAGGTGCTGGGA
Organism: Pinus albicaulis; assembly: GCA_034641835.2. Classification (NCBI taxonomy): domain Eukaryota; kingdom Viridiplantae; phylum Streptophyta; class Pinopsida; order Pinales; family Pinaceae; genus Pinus; species Pinus albicaulis. The sequence continues at coordinate 1,290,943,190 of CM076574.1, forward strand.
TGGGTGGAAGGACATCGTTGGATTTTAGGCTTATGCTGCAAAACAATGCAATATTAAATTGTTCTCCAATAGTAGAAGCCGGCCATGTTATACCTCAGAGCTATGTGCCAATCACTGTGAGCCATTTTATGGATGATTTGACAGCTAAAGAGACTAGAATGAGCAATGGTTCAGACAACACTTTGGAAAATAGGAGTTGTGCCATCATTACGGAGTGTTTTGTTAGATCCTTTGTTTGGTGCTTATCTGGAGGATGCTCTTGTTGCTCGGTGTGGACATTCATTTGGTGGCGCCATGCTGAGGAAAATTTATGAAACATCAAGATGTACAACATGTGGGACAAACGTAGAGGTGACATCGTTGGTTCCTAAATCATAGTGAGCTTTCTAAATTGAATGAAACTGCAGCTGTGAAAAATGGAAGGAACCGCCTAAAGCTAAGACAGTGAACAGAGTGAGGGATTTGGTTGATCAGCAATTTGGCCAAAATCTTCACTTTTTCTGGGGAATCTTTGCAACAAAGAGGATGTAGAGGAGGTTTTCTTTTTTTTTTATTGGCCAAAGTCGATGCTGTTTGCTGGATTGAAGGCTGTTGGTGAAAGTCAACAACCGCAAAGCTAAAATTAAACAAAGATATCAACTACAGCAGAAGAATAGGATTCGATTTCCTATTTATGACTTCAGATTTCCTAATTCAAATGGTCTAAGCTCCAGATGTTGCCTATTCATCGGTCATCAAGCAGATTCAAGTAGAAAAAGGAGCGCTTTTCTATCTTCAGAAAAGCGGATTGGATTTTAGTCTTGTTTGTTTAATGATGATAAAACAAATCCCTTATTTTGATCGATTGGTTTTTTTCAGAGTTGGTTTTTATTTATTGTATTGTAAATCAATTGTAAGGGGGAGAGTTCTGGCAGAGTTGTGGGTGAAAAAATCAGAGTTTCATTGTACAGTTCAGCAGAGAAATAATGGAAGGATACAACTCTGATTCATAAGATCCTTGTGGTGTGAGTTTAGCGATGTTTTCTCCTTTTGTTTCATATGTAATATCGTTATGTTTTACATTTCATTTCATAATCATTTCAAATTTGAATGTTTCTAAGTGAGAAGGGAAGAATTCAGCTTACTGCTATGCCCTAGAGAAGCGTTCATGTTATGTGTTTTTCTTCTGTTGGAAAGGATTCATCACACATGCCCTTTTCAGCCTCTAAACAATCTTCACATTCCATTTAATTTCAATTTAATTGTTAAATTTCACTCCTATCTTGCCTTATGGAATAATCTGTGCCTTTGATTAAATCTCTGCTCTTGCTGTCTTGGCCCCATACAGCCCAGAAAACCCAAAAATTTAAATCAAACCCTGTCATTTATTAAAAACCTCATTCATATCTATTTACTAGCCTAAAATCAGTTCCCATTCTAGAGTCATCTCGCACCCTATTGCTCATTTTATCAAGATTGACTGGAGAGAGCCCTCTCCTATCCTCGTAGGGCTAGCTACGAGGCTAAGCTTGGTTTGATGTTGCCTCGAGTTTTGCCTTTTTCAGCCTGAGGCAGATTCGAGCGCTAACACCTGTTATACTTGAACTTGTGCATATAAGTCTTACGACCCCGAATTGATAAATTAATGTTGGAATTATAACACATATAATTTCCCCAAAATTACTTCAGTTAAATTCATACAAGTATTTTACTGAAATTGAAATTCAATTTTCTCCTAATTTAATTAAGGAAAAAATAAATTAGGAATTTATTGCTTCATTTTAAACACTCCCTCTCAACAAGAAATGGATTATCTGATACCCTGATCCTTCCTCTAGGGAACTCAAATTTACCTCTTGAAAATGCCTTTGTCAAAATATCTGCATCCTATTCCTCTTAGGAATGTATTCCAGCAACATGATCCTCCTCTGTATGCAATATCATAGATGGTGATACTGGATGTCGATATCCTTGGAATGATCATGAAAAACATGGATTCTCAGAGAGTTTGATACAACAGTAATTGTCACAGTAAATCACTGTAGGATTCATCTCCTGACCAAATAACCCAACAAGAATATTTCTCATCCATATATCCTCACATGTTGCTTTATTTGTAGCCATGTACTATTCTTGTCTGAGCTGAGTGCAATAGATATCTGGCTCCTAATGTACCAAGAAACTGCTACTAACCCATCACTGAAAATATTTCCTAATGGGTTATTATTTTTTGATGGAATCTTTTCCCAATATACATCTGTGAAGCCTTGTATCTTCACTCCCTTTATCTTCCAGTACCAAAGCTCAAATTGAGTAGTTCCTATGAGGTATCCCAACACATGCTTTGTTTCCTTCCAATATAATTTGGTTGGATTAATTTTTTCTTGACTAAGCAGGTTAATTGTATAACACATGTACAGCCGTATGTTCACCAAATACATAAGTGAACCCACAAGCTACCTATAAATGGTAGCCTCTACTACCTCTCCTAAAGTAGCATCTTCCTTCCTCCAATTCCATGCTAGAGGAGTCTCCATGGGTTTGCTACTCTCCATGTGAGACTTCTTCAATATTGCATTGGAATACTTTCCCTGAGAGACAAATAGTTCCCCATGTCCTTTCCAATTTTCCAAGCTAGGGAATTAATGAATGAGCCCCATGTCCTTTATCTTTAATTCTCTTGATAGACCCTCTTTGCAATATTTTATCAACTTCTCATCGCCGGTTAAAACTAAATCATCGACATATAATACTATAATCAACAATTTACCTTCAACAACAATATGGTAAAGGTTTGCATCTGCTTCAATTTTGGTGAAGCCCAACCTGGTGAAATATATGTCGATCCTGGTGTACCAAGCGTGGAGTGCTTGTTTCAATCCATACAACGATTTATTGATTATGCACACATGTGACTCTCTATCAAAGGTCTGAAATCCTTGTATTTTCTCATTGTACACCTCTTTCTAAATCACACCATTAAGGAATGTTGTATTCACATACATCTAATGTATCTTCCATCCCATCTGCATTAAAAGTGCTAGAATTGATATGATTGAAGATTACCTTGCTATTGGAGCAAGGGACTCCTCATAGTCAATTCCCTCCACTTGAGAGAAACCCTTCGCCAAAAATCTGGTCTTGTGTTTCCCGATACTTTTCATTTACTTCTTTCTTCACCTTGTAGATCCACCTGAAACCTACCACTGACTTGTCCTCCAGTCTTGGGACAAATTACCAAGCATTGTTTCTGATAATGGAATCATATTCCTCTACCGTGGAATTAACCCATACTGGTTGTTGCACTCCTTCCTCAAATGAGGATGGCTCACTCTCTACAAGCTCGCTCATCAAAGCCATGTAGTCAGTGTACCTATCTGGTGACCTCCTATTGTTGTACTGTGATGTGGGTTCTCCCACATTCTCTTTGGCATCATGCAATAATTTTCCATCTTCTCTGGAGTGCTTCCTTCCATATTTGGATGTCTCTACTTTAGTGTGTGTCTCCACTCTCTGTTCCTCTGTTTTTGGCTACTCCACAACTTCTTGATGTTCTTCCTTTGGAGCTAAAAGATCTTGATCTGAATGCAACTGAAGCTCCCTCTTAACAGAAAACCACATTCCTTCTCCTCATCAAAATTCACATCTCTCCTAACAACTGTCATCCTGAGAGATGGCATGTACCCCTGATAATTGTGAGGTTTTTATCTTTACCCCACAAATATACTCAACACAGTTGTAGGCTCTAAAATTTTCCTTGTATCCTTGGAAACATGAAATTAAATTGATTATCCAAGATCCTGAAGTGTGACACATCTAGTTTCTTCACTGAAAATGCTTCCTCTAGTGTACTCATCCCTAGAATCTGATGAGGACTCTTGTTCTGCAAATAAGAATTTGTGTTGCATGCTTCAGCCCACAAGTGTAATGATAGGCTCTAGTCATGCAACATGGCCCATGAAAATCCCATATACTTATTTTTTCCTCTCAGTTGCTCCATTATACCATGGGTTATTGGGTGCTATTAACTCCCATTAAATTCCTTCCTTTGCACAAACGTTATTAAACTCATTCACCACATATTCTCCACGGTTATCACTCTTGAGAGCCTTCACTTTCCTGCTACTCTCTTTCTCAACAAGTGATTCAAATTCAACAAATTTAGAGAATGGATGGTATTTATTCTACATGAAGAAGATCCAACACTTTCGTGAGAAATCATATCTAAATATAACATAATAATTTTTCTTGGTCATGGAAGTTGTCGAGAAAGGTCCACACACATTCGAGTGAACTCTTTCGAGGACAGCTTTTGCTCTACTGTCCCAATCATGAAAGGTGGCTTTGGTGTACTTCCTAAGTGTATACGCTTTGCATGTATCTCGTTGCTCTAGTGCACCTTTGGGAAGTCCTCTAAAAATCTACTGCATGATTTTCAAATATCCATGGTGAAAATGGACAATTCTCCTATGCCATAACTCACCCATGTCTCGTCTATGCACCTTCTCTGCTTTCGTGCTCAATGATGCATACTATTCTACATCCAATTTATAAAAGTTCTTCACTCGAACCTTGATCCGCTTCACTTTTTACCTAGCGATGTGTCTAAGGAAATATTTTCCTTTGCTAAATATCACATCGTAGGCATGGTCTTCCAACATACCAAATGAAACTAAATTATTCTTCAGACTGGAAACATAAATGTCATATTTTAATTTGAAAGGGGAGCCAAAATCCCTATGAAAAGTAACTTTACCAACTAATCTCACTATACCTTCCATCATCTCCCATCTCGATGTTCATCTAGAGGTCCTTTTCCTCAAAGTCACTAAAAAATTATTTGTTGCAAATCATATGGAACGTGGATCCATTATCAGGATACCATACACTACCCATCACCGAGCTCACCATACAAGTGATGAGGGTGAAATAAAGTTCGAAATATGGAGCCAAATATTCACCTCATGCTCCTCCCGAGGGCTTCATACATGCCTTATTGTGTGGACACTTCATGGCACAATGCCACAATTTATGATAATGAAAGCACTTGATTTTCGACAAGTCTTTCTTCTTTCCCGCCTGACAAAATTTTTCTTTGGATTGGGATTTCTTAATTTTCCCTTTCTTTTTCTTTCTAGATAAGGAAAAAATATCCTCATCATTACACTTGGATGAGGTTCCAAGTTTGGTGTTCCTCCTTATCTCTTCTTGCACGAAGTCAAACCATAATCACCCCCAATTCGGTAGGTTCTCCCTCACATTTCCTAAATCCTGGAAGTTGTGCCAGCTCTTGGGAAGGCCTAGAAGTGTTAGGCTTACCAGATCCTATTCTACAAACGTAATCCCAACACTCCCAAGATCATCGCAACATTAGGTGAACTTTCTCCAGTACTATATTATTGTTTCTTCCTTTTCCATCTTTATCTTCCGAAGCTTGTCCTTCAGTGCCAACTTCCTATGGTCACTGTTGTTTTGAAACATGTCTATCAAGGCTTCAAAAATTTCATATGGAGTATCCTTCTGTTGGAGGTTCGAGACAATATTATCTTGAAATCCCTCCAATATGATCCTCCTTGTCTTTTCAACACACTTCTTCAATTCTGCTAGATCTTGAGCATCAATGATGGAGGATTATGAATATACTTATCTAAAAATTCCTTCAACCCATTATCTTCCAACACTACCTCCATCCTTTCCTTCTAGGAAATATAGTTCGAACTACCCTCACGAGCATATTTGAGTCTCACTCCATAGAAAGCCATACTACTAGCTCTGAAGAATTGATCCTCCAAATTTGATTCACCTGAAAGAAAACTTTGAATTTTCTCTTCTATTGTGATTTAAGCTCTAATACCATGTAAGAATTCCTTGTATATTCAAAATTCTTATGAAATTTATCTAAACAAAAATACTTGAATCTACTCTACCAACTTCGGAAAACAATTAATGATCATGAAATCATAACACATACATGAGACAAGATTCAATCACACATTAAAAAATGATTTTCTGGGGGAAAGAAATAACTCAAATCCCCTTCCTATCTTTATTGCATTAGTTAGAAAATAGAGAATAAATACAATGGTTCCTTAATCTCGAGCAACCTCTGTACTAGTGTGATCTATCTCACTACTTCACAGACTAGCACTAGTCAATACTTAACCAAATACAAGCCTTCCCAAGTACCTATTACCTTATGTTGTTTCTCAAGGAGTTACCCCCCTATTAATTAGGGAAATCCAAATTCTGAATTGCGTAATCCATCTAGACCCTTCTCTGACTGCATGCACCACCTGTATAATTTGGAATTGTCTATAACTGGTATTACACTGCCATTGAACTCCAATCTCAACTGGGTAACTCAATTTATTTGCATGCATCAATTATTATGGGCTAATTTCTAAGCTAACTGGTTGATCACAAAGTGATGCACCCCACTACTGGATCTTCCACTAGTTCTTAATCAGTTAGAACTAGTTTAAGTCACAATAACTCATATTAATTTAAACATATTACTAGAAATTAGCAATCAATCATAAATAAACATAACTCAAGTGTATCCTACTTGAATGAGCTTATTTAACTGAATGATAAGTTCCATATCACTTCAGTTAAATTCCTCTAAGTATTTTACTTAAATTGAAATTCATTTTTTGCCTAATTTAATTAAGGAAAAATCAAATTAGGAATTTATTGCTGCATTTTCAACAACCACCAAAGCAATATGCTCAATAATTTGCAAGGTTTATGAAAGGAGAAGTAAGGGCTCAAAGGATTCTCATAGAATCCATCAAGGATTCCCTCATTCCATATGTATATAAACTAGAAAATTCAAAAGAAATATACGACAAACAAGTAAAGTTGTTTTCCGTAAGTACTATAGGAGAAGTTATCTCATTAAGGAAAGAATTCTAAAAAATAAGGATTTCAAAATAATAATGAATAGCCTGATACCTTATGAGGATATCTGAAATAAGGCATCAACTTCAAGATCTGGGAGAAATAATGTCTGACAAAGAGATGACCACCGTATTACTAACTGCATTACTAGAGGTATGGGACAAATTCACATCAAGCATTTATGGGAAGAAGCAAGCCACTACATTCAAGGATATATGGTCAATATGTAATATTTAAGAAACTAGAGTAAAGGAAAAAAATGATGAGGGATAAAATGAGAAATATCAAGCATATGCTACAAAAAAATAAGAAGGAAAATTTAGAAAAATTGGTTCTCAGAAAAAGAAGAAGAATATGGCTAAAATTAAATTTTATGGATTTCAAGAATATGGGCATTAAAAGATAGATTGTCCTAAGCTTAAGAAGAAAAAAAAAATGGGAAGAGAAGAAGCCTATATCACTGTAGAAGTGGAGGAAGCTAAAAGAATAAATCCAAGACAAAGGAAGTAAAACATATCTACTATGATTGAGATAGTCTTCCTCACCTTGTTCTTTTCGAGTTTTTTATTTCAAGTCTCCAAGGAGCACGATAGGATGAATTACGAAATAATATAAGGATTGAAAGCAAGATCTCATGACATCGTCATTAAGAATCATGGAAAATAGCTGAAATAAAAGTCTATGGCAGTCACCTATGGAAGTATATAGCTCTTGGTAATATCATTATAAGCATAAGTGGTACTTATGGGAAAAATGAAAAATTCATCTAGTACAAATCTCATCATACATCAGTCAAAAGGAAACATTTTTTGAATAATGATACTCAAGATCCTTTGTTGGAATATTCATTGGAAAGCTCATCGATTAATAGGAAGCAAGTGTTTCATCAAGGATCCAACTCGTAGGAATTTATGGGATGATGGTATGATGACAAAAGAAGTGAAGCAGGTCAAGGAATTGATGTCATTTCAATCGAGGAAGTTGTTGAAGGAATTCTAGATGACCTAAAGGAAAATGAGGTATGTATGCTTTTAGTTGATAATATAAGTCATGTCGTTATGGTTGTAGGAAACATGGATAAATATCCATATCGAGAGCATGATCAAAATAAAGGATATCCTCCTTTGAAAAGATACAGTAAGGCATGGGTTACACATTGGCTAAATGAAATCAAAATAATATTTCCTCATATGAAATATGAGATGGTTGAAAATAGTTGTAGTAACTCTGACTGGAAGTTCCTAGAAAAGGAAATGGGTGAAAAAGGAAAGGAAGATATCATAAAATTTGCAACTATAATAGCAATCAACATCAAAGGACTTGAATATTTGACTATGATATCTCCATGAAAGTTATAAAGACTTGACGAATTCTGAAAAAGAAAGATACCCTTGACAGTATATATCATTTGGAGATGTGTCAATATGTATGCAGGATGTTGATGCAAACAAGAAGATGTCATGATGAAAAACCATCAAAAAGGTAATTTTGATTAAATGTTCATTGCTTAGTTTTTTATCTGCATGGCCTTATGCAGGGTTGGAAATGGAAGAGTTGTATATGTCTTCCATAATGTATGCCCATGTATTAGGATGAAAGGACCTTAAGGAAACATGGCATGAAGGAGGGCCATATATGAACTAATGGATCACTTTCCAATGAAAGTAATTATGACATGATTGACATGACTCATGGATGAAATTTATGGATGGTTTTTACTCTACAAAGAAGTGATGAAAGATGTAGACTCTATAAAATATAAGAAATTCATGACATCTAAGGAAATATAGTTCGAAATACCCTCACGGGCATATTTGAGTCTCACTCCATAGAAGGCCATACTACTAGCTCTGAAGAATTGATCCTCCAAATTTGATTCACCTGAAAGAAAACTTTGAATTCTCTCTTCTATTGTGATTTAAGCTCTGATACCATGTAAGAATTCCTTGTAGATTCAAAATTCTTATGAAATTTATCTAAAAAAAAATACTTGAATCTACTCTACCAACTTCGGAAAACAATTAATGATCATGAAATCATAACACATACATGAGACAAGATTCAATCACACATTACAAAATGATTTTGTAGGGGAAAGAAAGAACTCAAATCCCCTTCCTATATTTATTGCATTAGTTAGAAAATAGAGAATAAATACAATGGTTCCTCAAGCTCGAGCAACCTCTGTACTAGTATAATCTATCTCACTACTTCACAGACTAGCACTAGTAAATACTTAACCAAATACAAGTCTTCCCAAGTACCTATTACCTTAGGTTTTTTCTCAAGGAGTTACCCCCCTATTAATTAGGGAAATCCAAATTATGAACTGCGCAATCCATGTAGACCCTTCTCTGACTGCATGCACCACCTGTATAATTTGGAATTGTCTATCACTGGTATTACACTGCCATTGAACTCCAATCTCAACTGGGTAACTCAAGTTATTTGCATGCATCAATTATTATGGGTTGATTTCTAAGCTAATTGGTTGATCACAAAGTGATGCACCCCACTACTGGATCTTCCACTAGTTCTTAATCAGTTAGAACTAGTTTAACTCACAGTAACTCATATTAAATGAAACATATTACTAGAAATTAGCAATCAATCATAAATAAACATAAATCAAGTGTATCCTACTTGAATGAAATTATTTAAATGAATGATAAGTTCCATATCAGTTCAGTTAAATTCCTCCAAGTATTTTACTTAAATTGAAATTCATTTTTCACCTAATTTAATTAAGGAAAAATCAAATTAGGAATTTATTGCTGCATTTTCAACAACCACCAAAGGAATATGCTCAATAATTTTCAAGGTTTATGAAAGGAGAAGTAAGGGCTCAAAGGATTCTCATAGAATCCATCAAGGATCCCCTCATTCCATATGTATATAAACTAGAAACTTTAAAGGAAATATACGACAAACAAGTAAAGTTGTTTTCCGTAAGTACTATAGGAGAAGTTATCTCATTAACGAAAGAACTCTAAAAAATAAGGATTTCAAAATAATAATGAATAGCCTGATACCTAATGAGGATATCTGAAATAAGGGATCAACTTCAAGATCTAGGAGAAATAATGTCTGACAAAGAGATGACCACCGTATTACTAACTGCATTACTAGAGGTATGGGACAAATTCACGTCAAGCATTTATGGGAAGAAGCAAGCCACTACATTCAAGGATCTATGGTCAATATGTAATGTTTAAGAAACTAGAGTAAATGAAAAAAATGACGAGGGATCAAATGAGAAATATCAAGCATATGCTACAAAAAAATAAGAAGGAAAATTTAGAAAAATTGGTTCTCAAAAAAAGAAGAAGAATATGGCTAAAATTAAATTTTATGGATGTCAAGAATATGGGCATTAAAAGAGAGATTGTCCTAAGCTTAAGAAGAAAATAAAAAAATTGGAAGAGAAGAAGCCCATATCACTGTAGAAGTGGAGGAAGCTAAAAGAATAAATCCAAGACAAAGGAAGTAAAACATATCTACTATGATTGAGATAGTCTTCCTCAACTTTTTCTTTTCGAGTTTTTTATTTCAAGTCTCCAAGGAGCACGATAGGATGAATTACGAAATAATATAAGGATTGAAAGCAAGATATCATGACATCGTCATTACGAATCATGGAAAATAGCTGAAATAAAAGTCTATGGCAGTCACCTATGGAAGTATATAGCTCTTGGTAATCTCATTATAAGCATAAGTGGTACTTATGGGAAAAATGAAAAATTCATCTAGTACAAATCTCATCATACATCAGTCAAAAGGAAACATTTTTTGAATAATGATACTCAAGATCCTTTGTTGGAATATTCATTGGAAAGTTCATCGATTAATAGGAAGCAAGTGTTTCATCAAGGATCCAACTCGTAGGAATTTATGGGATGATGGTATGATGACAAAAGAAGTGAAGAAGGTCAAGGAATTGATGTTATTTCAATCGAGGAAGTTGTTGAAGGAATTCTAGATTACCTAAAGGAATATGAGGCATGTATGCTTTTATTTGATAATATAAGCCATGCCGTTATGGTTGTAGGAAACATGGATAAATATCTATATCGAGAGCATGACCAAAATAAAGGATATCCTCCTTTGAAAAGATACAGGAAGGCATGGGTTACACATTGGCTAAATGAAATCAAAATAATATTTCCTCATATGAAATATGAGATCGTTGAAAATAATTGTAGTAACTCTGACTGGAAGTTCCTAGAAAAGGAAATGGGTGAAAAAGGAAAGGAAGATATCATAAAATTTGCAACTCTAATAGCAATCAACATCAAAGGATTTGAATATTTGACTATGATATCTCCATGAAAGATATAAAGACTTGACGAAGTTTGAAAAAGAAAGATACCCTTGACAGTATATATCATTTGGAGATGTGTCAATATGTATGTAGGAAGTTGATGCAAACAAGAAGATGTCATGATGAAAAACCATCAAAAAGGTAATTTTGATTTAATTTTCATTGCTTAGTTTTTTATCTGCATGGCATTATGCAGGGTTGGAAAGGGAAGAGTTGTATATGTCTTCCATAATGTATGCCCATGTATTAGGATGAAAGGACCTTAAGGAAACATGGCATGAAGGAAGGCCATATATGAACTAATGGATCACTTTCCAATGAAATTAATTATGACATGATTGACATGACTCATGGATGAAATTTATGGATGGTTTGTACTCTACAAAGAAGTGATGAAAGATGTAGACTCTATAAAATATAAGAAATTCATGACATCTAAGGAAGGAGTTATACAAGAAGTTGGTTATCCCATGATCTCCACTTGAAGAGTTGTTGGAAGCAATTCCTTGGATAGGAGGAAGTTTGTTCAAATCCCTAGTTAAGAAGGAGCTTGGGTACATTCCTTCAGTGGAATGGGTATGTTCTCCCTAAGTTGAGAGGCATAGATAGAAACATAATTATTGTTTTCACTTGGGGAGACAAAATGGAGGATTGGGTAAACAATTAGAACCTGATACTTTTTAAGGATGAGTTAGGAAATCCAAGATAAGAGTAAAGAGTAGTCATAGAGGACCGATATTCTTTAAGGACTGGGAATCCAAGATAAGAGCAGTCCTGGTAGAACACACCATGAGATCATGGGTGGGGTATGTTCCAAGAGAGACAATGATGAGATTGTCTATACATAACTTGTCTCGCCAGCATTGAGCTCTAATGTTGTGGAGATATAGAGATTTTAGTCAAGGCCTTTCTATGTGAAAATGTTGGATGATATGATTCTAAACATATGGGCTACCAATTTGACTCTTATTATTAGAATTTTTCAGTTTGAGAATGCCCAAGTACCTCATGTAGATTATGAATATCTCCCTAGTTAAGAGGGAGTGCTGAAATATGTAACTAGGTTCAGTGTTTATACTGACATGTGTAATCCATGATTTTTTGTAATTAATGTAAAGATGAAAACAAAATTGTTTTGTAATGCTTGAGTCATGATTTTCATGCTCAAGGAATTTTATTTTATAGCTAAATCTTCCATTGTGAGTTTTTAGGGTGGGTCATAAAGTCATAAAGTGTATTGAGTCAATGTCAAAGATTGAAGACCCATTTGGGCATATTACACATTATAAAAGAGATTTTGTTTGAGTCATTAAACCTCCAAGGCCATTTCACAAGAACTCCTTGAAGTCGTCCTAAAAAAAGGAATAAAGATGATTCTGGAATGGCATGTCAGCCTAGGCACAAGGTCAAGTCATCCTATATCACATGGATAATCCACTATATAAAGAGAAACTCAACATCACTTGAAGGATAATTTGGCCAAGCATTTGAAACAATAGAAGAAGCATGAGAATCACAAGGAGAGAAACCATATAACCATTGAGAAGGAATGGACGAAGAGCAAATAATTTGATACTTTTTTTGGGTCATCTTCCTCACACATGTGACATACACTAGGGTTTCTATAGTAGGGTTACACTAGCCCTTATAAAAACCCAGTAAAGGGTCATGAGACCATCAATCTTGCTAGACGAGGTTACAAGGAGAGGTCCTCGAAACAAGTGAAAGAGGAACACATCATAAAGGCCCATAATTCATCTAAAAAATGTGATTTTGTAGATGTTTCAGGAAACTGAGAATTGTATATCTATGGAGGAGGGCTAAAACAACAGAATAACCGAAGTTAGCAGTGTTAGAAGTTAGTTTGACTAGTTTTGACTTTGTCAATAAGGAGAAGCAGTGAAAAAGGGTATTGTGACTTGGTATTGGAGATGTTGTTGTGTCAAGGGTCTTGATTTTGGTCTTGGTATTCGTCAATTGAAATCTCTATAAGAAATATAATTCGTTTTGGTTTTCCTCTCAAATTCGAAAGGTTTTGGCCCTGGATGGTCACCCACATTCTGTGTCACCTTAATTTTTATGATTTGGTTGTTGCTTAGTGAAAAATAACACCATAATAACCTAAGTCAAGTGAAAAACCTAATCTAAATAATTACAAATCTTTCACAAGAAGTTATCATTAAAAGATAAATCACCTAGAGCTAATGCCTTAGATTTTTCAACATCGACCAAATCCCGTTTTGGCCTTTCTGGTAAAACAAAGCTTGACATACGCATGAAAAATATTAGTTAGGCAAAAGATTACAAGCCTGTGTGCGAGAAACACTTCAAAGCCTACATCAAGTGGGCAAAAATAGGAAACAAATGGAATTCTCACACATACGACTTAGAGAAATATGTAATTTGTGACATTATTGGTGCCCCTATAGTCATAGTCCTTCGAGGGATGAAAGAGGATGTAGCTAAATACCTCATCATCATGTGCCACAATGGAAATATTTGTCTAGATCATCCACATTCCATTTCTGGAACTAACATACATTGGATAAACATGCTTCCTTACAAAGGAACCAAGGTGGCTACCACTACATATGTAAATGACTGGCATACAAAGCTCGCCGGAGGCACTTCAGGAAAGAATTTCCGTGGTTTGGTAATTGGACAAATCCAAGACCCGTTGGCTATATGGGTATGCATGATTGTTACTATATTTCTTACTTGAGTAGGTCAAGCCTCAGATGTCAAGCTTACAATTCTTGAATCTATCAGAAAATTTTCAAAATTTGGAATTCAATACAATTGGGTCGACCATGTAGATGATCTCATCAAATATAACTTCCATGATTTCTAGAATTTTGGTAAGGTTATTCATTTTCCCTCTTTGTTAATATGGATTTCCATGAAGTAAAACCCACTAGTTGGGGAAGAAAAATTCACAAGGAAAGACACACCACTGATGAACAATTTTAAAAAATTTTCAAGTAACTGGTTGAGGAAACTCCAGTCCCAAGGACCCTGTGAAAATTTTAGGAATTACTTATTGAACATTAAAAATAGTTCTAATAAATGGAGGGTGCACCATCATATCCGTCGAGACCTTATTTCATGTTCTCATATTCAAATTTGGTCTTGATTATATAAAAGCTTGGTACAATAATTCATCATAGGTCGATCAAGAGGAACTCCCCTATCATCCCACTATTGACGAAATATTTGACGAATTACGTCATCCATAAAATACCAACTATGTTATCCCAATCACAGTCTTTTAACCCTCCCATGACATTATCACTCCTTTAAGGGATGGTGAAATCTAAGAAGAATACTAGGGCACCCTATATATGTAACCCTTCAAGGTTTATCTGTCCACACCCTTACTTGAGTCTTACAAGTCTTCCCAGAGAGAGGCTACCAACCCAAAAGCCAAGCCACCACATTGGAAAAAAGTTCTTAAATAAATAAATTTTAATAACCCTGAGCAACAACAACAATTAAATGATATGATCAAGAAATTGCATCCTGAAGATAATTCAACAAAGAAGCCTTGCAATCCAAGTGTCCCATATATCAAAACACAGATTCATGACACCTTAGAGAATGGCAAAAACATTCTTTCTGAAGGCATCCAACACAAAATAAATGAGGTATGTAAAAATCATAAGCATGATAATAGTTCTTCTTCATAAATGCACTAGCTTAATGGTACAACAGATAAACCACAGTGTCAAATAGGAAAATATCCTACAGTCACAGAGATCGACTTAACAATTTATTCTCCCATCCACTCTCAACCCAGGTCCTAGAAGAAAGAAAATAGTGAGATGATCAACATCCTCAGAAGGAACACTCTGAAGAAGAATGATATGAAATATAAAAATTTAACAAATAGAAGTATGATAAACAACATTCAGGTAAAGAGTAGTCATACAAGGAGAAGATGAAAAATGACCAGTTAGATAAAGAGAAGTCAGAACAGGATGAGGGACACCATTCGGAAGAAAAACAGTCGGAGCACGCCCATTCAGAAGATAATTTGTCAGGATTGAATCAATGAGATATAAAAAATAATTCAGAGATTAACTACAAATATAATTCATCAGAGAGGACCCAATTTGATGAAATAATCAGAGATTACCATAAACACTCTATCATAACTTCAACCAAGCATCAACAAGAAGAAACAAATGAAGTTCTTGTAGTTAATGCATCAACTGCAAACAAACCGTGTACTAAATATGTCCTGAATATTCCAACAATGACAGAGCTGACTTCAACAAACAAAGATGAAAAGAAGCCTATCGATATCACTACAAAATATTCCGACATTAAACTCTCCAATGACAAGGAAATCTTCCAAGTCATTGACTAATCATTTAAAGTTTCCAAAAAGTAGCTACAAAAGAGGAATAAGGATACCGAAAAGTTTCAACACCTACATGAATGAGAACGAGAGGCTTGGATGGTGTGTCAGATCCGTACAACAGAAAAATTGAATATACCAACTCCATCCAAGATTGAATATCATCTCGTTGTTGTTCAACAGATGGTAGACCAAATCATCGATCAGAATGTTAGGCTTTTGGTGGAAGTGTCCAAGATGTAGAACTGACCCACAATGGTTGCAAATCCTAGCTTCATGCAAGCTATGAAAAAATATCATGATGAGTTTCTAACAAAAAAAATAACTCTAGAGGCTACGTTGGATAGAGTAGATACCATTTCTATGACACTAAATAATTGGCCCACCTATCTAGCCTCTTTTCATTCAAAGATAGGAGCTCAAGAGATGCTCATTAGAGATTTATCAACCAAACATACATTAGATATTATAGCTCAACAAACCATTCAGACTCAACTAGAACAAGAAAGGAAAACCTACTTATAGCTCCTACAACAATATTGGTAATGGTTTCACGAAGGAAATAAGTGTCAACAAGAATAATCAAACGCATCTGAATTCCTGCGATAGATTCTTCAACAAGTTATAAGAATTGAGGGAACCAAACCTTTTAGCCATCAGATAACAGATGACTCATCTATAGAAGATAATGTACCACATATGAATGACCTTATATATTATAGTGTGAAGGCCAGAGTCATAGTCTTAGAATGGTCAATATCTGATGAGCACTTGTATATGCTTACTCCATTTATTTATCAGACTACTTTCCCAGTTTCAGTTCCACCGCCACGAGCTCGTTCTGCTTCACCACATCCCCAATGGCATACCCATAATTTTTATGCACCTATTGTTTCAACGATTGTTGCTACTTCAGAAAAACATTATCGAGAAGAAGAATTTGACCAAGTAATCAATTAGTCGGCTCAACCAACTTTAGAGAACACGAATGCAAAAATAGTAGGAATATGGCACAAATATAGTAGTTATCTTACCTTGAATTTTCTATATTTTACTGTTTATTTTTTGTCTACTAAATATGTAAAAAGTATTTTGTGTTTTTTAATTTTGTTTTGCACCAACTCTCCCCTTCTTTGAGATGAAGATAGATTTGAGGGTGGGGGAGATGTTGGAGGAGCTATTAGACTTGACCAACTAGTTGGATAGAAGAAGGGATATCCAGCTTTGTTGACTAGACCCAGTCAAGTCACTAGACCACATTGTAATGTAATATTAACTGATGGTAGTTAAACACCATTATTAGTTAGATAGTTAGACATGCATAACCATTCCACTAGTCTATATATATCCATATTTATAGAAATGTAATTTCCATCTTTGACACATAATAAGAATATATTTGTGTTTGACTTGGATCTCTCTCCATTAATATTTTCTCGTATCATTATATGCTTACTATATAATTACTTGTAGTATATCTACTGGTAACCATGTTCAATATTCACTAGATTACAACTGTTACAGGTCGATTTGGGCATCATCCCAAAACAAAGATAAGTATTCATTAGGGTATATCATACTCTAAATTGTTTGCTGCATTCCCTAAACAAGTCATCACATTAATGATCTTCCTTCATGAAAGTTTCACTACATAGATGCCAGTTTAAGTGCCCCATTGATCCATCAACTCACCCCTAGACAGCTGTAACTGCTTTTTAGAGAATCTAATCCCATGCAAGGATGCATTGTAGAGGATCTAGGCCCACTTTAGAGTGCATTGGTTGACTGGGAGTGGATTTTTCATTGGATTCCAGGAATATTCCCTACTTCTAGTGACTTCTAGAAGTTGTTCTAGCTTTCACCTCATCTAATAGCCTTGAATTTGGAACCCATGAAGTCATTAAACCTCTTTTCCTCATATTCCCATGAACAAGGAAATCTCTTCATCCATTTTTAGGAAATCCATTCAAAGATTCATTTATGTCAAACTACCTTCATCTACATATAAATAGAGCACTGAGCATAATGCAAAAGGGAGAAAGAATTTGTGTTAAGTAGAGTTATGTTGGTGAGATATCAGATCTTGAAGGTATTGTGCATGTACTATGATGCCGTTGGATGTGATGAGGATGGGGCTCAAGCTGGATGAGTGAAAACAAATCGATCAACCGGTTGTACTCTTCCTTCTACTTCATAATAAAGACATTTGTTCCTTTCCTAATGCACGTTTCAATGATTTTATATGTGTATTAATGAGTTTAATTGATTCAATTTTTTTGATTTGAATAGATCGTATTGCCTTTATGTTGTTTTTTGTCTTCTGTTTACCATGGTAGGTATCAATAAAGTGAGTTAAGTTGGATTGAGGGTGACTAAAGCGATGGAGGGAGGCGAGTGAAAGAGAACATATTACAAGTAGGTTTCTCTCCCTTTATCTATTCATTTTAAGGAAAAGGTCATATATCTTTCATTATGTTGTTCTAAGTGTAACACCCACTTAGGGAAAACATACTTATCCATAGGTTTGTATTTTCATAAAACAAATTAGTGACCATACCGGGGAACGAAGGATCGTACCTGGTGGTTTTGTCCTTGTCCATCAACATCTAGTATACTTTACCTCATTATTTTCAGTCATTTGAATGTGTTTTAGCAAAAGTACTGTGATTTCTTGCTTTTTCAAAGAGTCCTCTTGCACCAACGCACTATTGGTCTTGACACAGTGCTCTACATAGCAATGCTGGCTTAGGGACAGTGCTCTACAACACACTGTATCCCACTCAGGGGTGTGTTGCCTATGTGACCAACCAAAATCTATCTGTTTTTCCTTTTGCCAACTCATTCAGTGTTTTATTGCTGAATTTTTGAGTGACTAAATACCTCTAGAGACCAGTTTTCCTTTACTCTTCTTGCCTCAATTTGGATTTGTTTAATCGGCGTTTCTTTGTGTTTTCTTTATCATTTTTTAATAGTTCCAAAGTTAAATTTTACATTTAATCAATTCAATATTTTCGAAAAGAGGAATTATCATTTCATTCTTCGTTTCTCTTGAAAGTTTTTAGTGATTGTTTGTGCATTAGTTTCCTTTTCGTTCATCTAAACTTAAAGGAAACTGAAAAGAAAAACATGCATTTGCATTTAGGGATTGTGAGTGCTACTTGAGGAATAGTTTAGGGAAAATTTGCATTTAGATGTGCTCATTGATGATTGAAAATAATATGATTGCTCTCTCCCTGCTAGCTATTTTTTCATTGTCAAAAATCCATTCGAGACGAATGCTTATCATTATAATTTCATTCTAGGAATGTTCAATACATCTCGCGGTGAACTTGAAAGACAAACTGATAATCAAGATCAACTTAAAATTTATATGAATTTATCTAAGGAAGCATTGTAACGTTAATGATAACACTTATAGGTCTAGGTTAGAAGACATGTTTCAGCGTCGTGAAACATAATAGCTGTCATTAATTGTCTGCGATACATTCCAAGTGTGGTACCTCCTTCCATGTACGTAAGTATATCGGAGCTTGTCCACGTACTTTGGGGTATATCGGGTGGTGTTCTAGCATGAAAAGTATAAGGGGATGATCTCACCATGCGGTTTCGCATTAGACAACGCTAATATGGATTGGGCCTCCACGTACCTTCACGTATATTTGGGAGGAAAACTTTAGGTTGCTTACCATCCATAGGTAACTGAGTCAATCGCATTGTACCTGTGATACACTCAACACAACATTCAAGGAGATTACTTGCACGTATAATAAGTCCTTGGTTTACTGAAGCAGTATATTGCAGTTCACAGTTGCTTGGTAAAGATTTTGCCTAGTATCACCCTCCTTTTGTTTATTTGTTTTTGTATAAAATCAATTAGAAATCGTGAAAGAAGATCAACCCCTTCCCCATTGTTTGCGTAGGACAACGAATAAACCTCTGTTACCACCAGAAGCTACCTGTAAAAGACGAAGGCGTGCTCTCCCTACCAATTTTGGTACCTCTGGAACTCTTGGTGCTACATCATATGATATAACAGAGACATCTAATCCTTTGAGTACTGAGTCTCGAGTCATTTCGACTGATCCCAGTTTATCTGCTACTGTCGAGACGAAAATATCAGAGTTACCCAAGGACACTGAAATCCAATCCAGTGAAATAGTGAATCTTGAACCCGAGCTTGATCAATTGGAAGTTGATCCCGAAGTCGAACAACAAGAAGTTGTTTCGGTGCAAATATCTGATCCCCAAACATCCCTAACCGTCGAGTCTTCCTTTTACAACATAGTTTACCACTTGAAATTGATCTCGGGCCTGACGGTGAAGTGCTTCCATCTGGTTTGATTTCGATAGAGGACGAAATTTAGGAAGAGACAACCCTTTCGACTCCCACTCATTTTGGGTCGGGGCTTCATTTATATCAGTATTTTCCTCGTTTGACCTACTCTGCTTCTATTGATCCTTTTGACTCTCAAGTTCCCGTAAATTCATTAGAGTATTTATTGGGTTATTTAACCATGATAGAGATAACATCCCAGACTATACCATCTGTTATGGTTGTGGCATCATTTACTATCACTTTGTATTTGATGATTTCGACGACACCTGAGGAACATCTTTATGGTGGTCCATCCATCCCACTAGGTTACCAAGCTTTAAATGGAACCTACTATGGTGTCTCCTCTATTCCATGGACTTTGCCCATGTCATAGTTTGGAATTATATTTGGTTCATCTATTACAAGTACTGGATGGATTGACCCTTAATATTAGGATAGTTCATCTAATTACCGTCCATCTTATCTAGTATATGCTGGATACCTATTATATGAAAGTCCATATGTACAATATCCCTATACTCCATATGTTGGGGGGCCATAAATGTTCAGTTCTTATGGCAGTACTCTGTCTTATTTTAGGTCCATCATATGCTGGAACGCTTGTTTTCCAATGGAAGCCTATTTTTCCTGTTCAGTTGTAAATGATTGTGTATCAATATCAACCAGTTCAACCTGTCGCATCTGTGCCTACTATGCCTATCATTTCTTCTATGGCTGTTGGTCAGTCTAAAAAAGCATGTCCTTCCACCCCTAACCCTCAAGTTTCGGGTCTACAGACTTAGTCTTCCCAGGCTACTATTCAAAAACCATATGTATCGGGAATTTCGCAACCGCAGGCTAGTTTACCTTTGTCACAGGATTCTGCTAGCCCCGTCTATTCACAACTGGGTCCGAATTATCCTAGAGGGAAACCATTTTATCAGATACCACGACAGCCACAACAACCATTCCCATAGTATCAGGCTTATCCAGGACCTGGTCAGCAAGCCTACCCCTATCTAGGTTACCAAAAACATAATCCATTTGTTGGTAATCAAAAGCCTACTGCTCAGACGATTCCATCTTATCCTGGTTAAGCTCAACCGGAAATTAATCAACAGTTTCCATTTTTTGCAACATTAGAATTACCGGATTTAAATCGGCTTACCAATGATCTAATTCATTATTACCTTGGTGGCCAGTGATTGAACATAAATTACCCTCAAACATTCCAAAATTAGATGGAAATTCTAGAGAATACCCCTTTACACATGTCATGAATTATCATTTATGGTGTTCATCAAACTCCTTAAATGATAATTTTGTTAGATTGCGTCTTTTCCAACGAATGCTTACTGGTCCAACTGTGAAGTGGTACATTGAATTACCACGAGCTTTGTTTGAAAACTTCACAGCTTTTGCCACTAATTTTTAAACCCACTTTTAGTTACCCATCAGATATGAAACTAGAACGGAACTTTTGACCAACTTTAAACAAACCACTGCTACCCAGATATCGAATAATATACATGAGTGGCATCATCATCGTCGAATGGTTAAAACATTTGTTCCCGATCGGATTTTGGTTGAGTGGTTTATTAAGTCCTTGTTGCCATCTATCACCGAGGATGTGGCCAAAGGCGGTGTTTTCACTGAAGAGAAAGTCATTGCACGTGCCTAGTATCTAGATTTGATTTACACTCAGTTTGTCACGCTTGTGTGTGTGTGTGTGTGTTTGGAGCATGAATGTACCAAATCACACATGCTTAAGAGGAGTGTTTTTTCCCTCTTAAGTTCTTGGTCATAGGAAGAAAATAAAGGGAGTCAAGCAAGTTAGGGAGCATTCTAATACATAAACATACTAAATAGTGAAATAGCATGCATATTCAAACACAAAAAACCGAACTAGAACAAATAATACAAAAGCTCTAAATAGAGTCAAACAAATTCAATAATCCAAACAGTGGTGCTTATGTCCCCTCTTATTGAGTGCTGGTAGGAATGAAGGATGAAAATTTTACCCACTTGCTAAGGGGCCCTTAGAACTAGGAAGTTATAAGTATCGATGCAAGGATGTCTTTACTTCCAAGCTACCTTGGTGCAAAGTATCCCTCTCTCTACTCTGGTGGACTGGAGTTGTTGGATGGCCGACAACTGAGTCCCCTCTATCTCTGCTCTGGATCACACACTGCTGGATTGCTTGGGGCAATTATAACCAAGATAACAATGTGTTCTCATTTTCATCTCTTGGTGACCTTTTATAGGGGAATTCAGACTCTCCTTCCCTCTCTAGGTACATTGATGGTTGGTGACCCAAGAGAGGAGGGTGATTCCATTGTGTGCTCCCTTGAGGTCATAAGGAGGCTTAGGCGGCTATCCTTAGGTGGCCTCAAGTGTGGTATCAATGTCCTGGAGTGTGCCTTGTGGTCCTGGAAAGTTACTTCTGCCACTCTCAGGACTGCGCAAATTTTTGAGGGAAAGCCACGCAAAGGCACACTTATTGAAGAAAAGTACGTGTAAAGGCACATTTTGCTGGTTCCTTCAGTGCACAATTTGATTTTCCTCTTAGACCTTAGAGATTTTTAAATACTTTAGATTCTCTAATTTTTCTTAGCCCTGTAAATTCTTCTGCCTGAATTTTAATAATGTCATCTTTGCTTGTCTGATTTTCCAGTGATAAAAGTTGCCCCGTAATGTGTGAGGTCTAGGAAGAATTGTATAGCCGAAATACATTATAGTTTCTTTTTTGTGTACTATGTGTTAGGGTCCTATAATAATAGGAATCATAATTTTGACTGTTTATTTCTTACATTTATTGTTGAAAATAATATTCCATGACTATCATTTATTTTTAGAAAGGAAAGGAGTCCCTAGGTGACACAGAGGTCAAATAAGCCCATCTACCACTTGGTTCAGTCAAAAGAGGAGAATTTTTCTTTATAAAGTGCGATGGAAAACCAAATGTCACTGCCTTCATATCTTTCATTTACCCTCTCCATTATCTTTCATTTTACCTTTTCTGACACTCCCACATTCTGAAAATCCCATTTAGCCCTTAATCCCCTCATTCTCATCCTTTTCCCCTTCCTAAACCCCCTTTCCTAGCAAAAATCCCCATTCCCATTACTAATATCCTTTCCCTTGCACTCATTCCCCATTTTTCATTAAAAACGATGTAAAGCCCACTTTTACATTGTTTTTAAATAAATTTAACCTATCGGGACCCACTTTTAATAAATCCTGTTTGTTAAAAAACCCCGACCCACTTTATATTTAAAAAAAACCTCCGCTACAAACCCTTACCCCTCCACTTCAAAGATATCCCCGGGCCCCACTATACATTACTACACACTTAAAAATATTTAACCCCACGTTAAATAAAACCCCCTCACTACATTTATCCGCGGGCCCCGCTTTTTATTTAAGCCTGCCACGTTATTTAAACCCTGACCCCACCTATCATCCTGACCCGAACTCTATCCACACCCGACCACCATTAGATCTCCATCACCCGATCCAACGGCCCCCGCTCCGTTTCAAACCTCCAACCATCCGATGTTTAAAACCTTCGGAGGGTTGCGAAATAGGCGGTTTTGCAACCTCCCCGTCTTGCACGCATCATCCCCACTCTCTATCGCATCCCTCCAACCAAAACCACAAACCATCCTTGCACCGTGCGATAAATTGTAAACCACCTCTCCATTAGACTGCCCAGTCCCCACCTCATACCATCCATCCGAAACTTTGACAGCCATCTGATCTCCCCATATGATCAAACGACCTACATGCCTTTTCACATTCCCCGCCTATTTGCCTCCTGCAAAGACTTACATGTTATGGATTCAAATGGTTTTCCACAAAAAAGGATTATGAGCAGAAGAATAGAAAAGAGTTGGAAAGGGGTAGTCAGGATACAGACAAAAAGGGATAGAAAACATAGTTAAAGGACATAGAAAAAATAAAAACAGATAAGAAGGAAGTGAAAAGGTAAAAGATTCACTGTGACAGTGAAGAGTAAAGGGCAGGTAATAAAGTAAGGTAAAAAAGAAATTTACAGTGACAACAAAGGCAGATAAATTCAGGTTAAAGCTAAAGGACAGAGTTAAGGCAAAGGCAGTAAAGAGATATACAGATAACGACAGTTAAAGGTTTAAAGACAAATCAGAGGACAAATCAACAAGGAAGAAAAATCCAAATGTAGCCCACCTACAACTTAATTTTTATTTAACAAAAGCTACCACAGTTAGTATTACAGTCAGAGATATTTTGGCATAAATTTAGGAGTTATTATAAAATTTAAATATTCAGGCAGTTGGTCAAAGGTATTTTAAGGTTAGCTCAGCAGTTAAGTTGAAAGTTAATACTACAACAAGTTTGTTAGAGATATTTTTGGCTTGGGCCTTGCATGGTCTCAAATGTCAACATTTAATTTACTCTATAGTAAATACAGATTGTCACCCTAGATTAGGGAAACCTCCTCCATTGCAGTTAAATACTCCATGTATTTTCATTATCAGTTTTTGGTTGTTGGGTTGGACTTTGTTTAGACTCTGAGTTGCAAAGATCATTGTAGTGGAGCATTGTAACTGTTTTGAGCTGGACATTAGTAATACCAAGCACTTTCATAGGATCCTTGAGCTATATTAATGGTGATGTTATCCCTTTATTGTTAATGTTTCCTTTTGTTTTTTCATAATGCACATCAATTTATCTGATAGCAAAAAAAAAATCTTAGATTAAGATATGCTGCATGAGAACCTTAATTATGTTTGTTACTCTTATCTAAATGTTTTCCTCTGCAAATTTTAACTGAAGAATTCTTAACTGCTCTTTAGTTTTACCACACCATTATCTTAAGGTTTTTCTTTTGAAGTTTAACTAAATAATTCTTAACTACTCTTTAGTTTCTCTGAAACTTTTATCTTGAGGTTTTTCTTGTGAAGTTGAGTTAAATAATTCTTAATTGCTCTTTACCTCCACTAAACTGTTATATTCAATGTTTTCCTCTAAAAACCTGAATGCAGAATTCAAAGACTGTCTGCTCTTCTTTTATGTTGAAGTATAGTTAAATAATTCTTAATTTCTCTTTAGCTTTATTTAACTCACTATCATCTCATATTCATGTTGCCATATAGATCCATTTGATATAGTTAGCTTGCCCTATGAAAACCCTTGAAATTTTTTTGTACAATTTAACCCTTCTATGACTCCATAGCCCAATGGATCAAGCTTCCCAAAATATATCTATCCAACCAAACAAACAACGCCAATCTCTATAACTAGCATAAAATCAGAAAATATAATCATAAAGCTAAATCAGTTAATCATAAATACAGAGAGAGTCCTCTCTAAGCCCAGGAAGGCTAGGTACTGGACTCCAAAGTGTTTTGATGTGGTTCTTTGCAAACTTATTCTTTCCAATCTTACAAATTACGAAGAGCTAACACTGTGAGGAGAGAGAGAGGGACCTCCATGTAGTACGGAGTTGGAGACACCCTGCACCAGGTTGAAGAGCGACCATCCCCTATGGTAACCCTGCAAGCAATGGTATAATACAATATATAGAAATTTTATACGAGGTGAGCATGTTCCATGCTCGTGATGCTTTGGCTAGCTAAACAAATCTATTTGACAGATACAAATTCTGTCTGTGTCACAAAAATGGTAGTGATCTGTTGGTTGATGACAATGATTGCTGACGCCCTCAAGGGCGTTTTTGCTTTGACAATATGTGGAATGTGGTACCCATATTTGTAAACCTGGTATGGCATATAATTGCGCATTGCACACATAGGTGTATGGATGGGACCTTCTCGTGTAAGAATTGCTGAAAGAGACACTTATAAAGGGACGGGTCTTCGACGAACTTGATCAAAGTGCAATGGTTGTAAGGTATGATACCATCTTAACATGAAAGCTGGTGTTGTAGTCGAATGCCAAGAATATCAATGACATTTGTGGGCAATGATGTCTCCCATAGTGTCATCCAAGGATGTCTCTAATGTGGAGAGGGGTGATCCAAGGTATCGCTTCCTTTTTGGAAAATAGGTATTGATGTCAAAAAAAGGAAGCCTCAATCGAACGAGAGAGTCACTGATATAGGGGATCAAAATCATGGATGTGATGGGTTTAACATAAGCATGATGGCAAGGGGTGACTGAAAACTGATGATGGGGATTTAGTGGCCCAAGTTTAGAGTATAAAAACCAGCTTGGCGACAGTCATAACTATTTTTAATGGGGAAATACCTGGAGTCAGTAGGAAGTCCAGGGTGGGTATATATTACTTATGAATGTCATGGTAGCTTATGCGTGAGGGTGTGATACTCCGACCAAGGGTGACCGGGGACTGCTACCATGGGAGAAAAAATGAATGGGTGGGTGGGGGACATAGTGCACCGTTTGTGGTCTTTACACACTTACCAAAATAATAAAATAATGGGGTTTGGTTTGTACAAAACATAGAGACGGGTGCCCCAAAACATGAAAGTGTTCGCTCACTGATTATGTGAGGAAGGTGTTTTTGCTGAGGGTGGGGGCCCCATTGGTTGGTCTCGTGTGTGAGGTTGATGAAGCAGATGGAAAATGTTGCAGATGGGATATGATGATGGAGGTATGGTAGGCCAAATGTGAGGCACGGTAGTGCGCTTTAGATCTACTTGCAAAACCTGGTCGTCTGGGAAGGGGGTTTTATTTTGATATGGTAAAACTTGACCTGATGCATGGCAGGTGAATGGGTATGAGGTGCTTCCTGAACTAAAGTGGCATGGCCACGACGTCACTATTTTTTGTGATATATAGTCTACTTTGGGTGATGGGCGCCATGGAGGTGAGGATCTACCGACCTACGAGGATGTTTATCATGTACAAAAGTGGGTTGATGATCAACATGGTTGGGTGTTTGGAACCTATGGGTAATTTCTGATGGAGAAATAATGTCAGGATATGCAGAGTTTTTCTGGGACTCTATCATGATGAGAGTAGAATGATACTTTCTCTAGAACTTTTGGTGGATGGAGTGATGGATGGTTTGCATGATACCTGAAAAAAATACCCCAAGTGAAAGCATCTTATTTATTCAAATATCATCAAACGACATGTGCTAAAAAAGAATATGAGAGAGGGCATACCTATCGACACTGAAAATTTATTTTTTCGGAGGTGTGAATGTGTGGTACCTCCGTTGGGCGTTTATCAAGTGCTGATCACAATGTTACAAATTACTGCTGCCTAGGTGACCATGGGCTAAATCCTTGATCAAACCGTTTGCAGTAATCGACGCGCGTGGTAACTGAAGAGGATGAGGAAACCAGGTTCCCCAGTTCCTGGTAGGTGTATGGTGGCTTCGGGGGAAGAGGGATAAATGGCTGTCTTTCTGGTGATTTCTCTTCCCCTTGAAGGTATAATATGGCCCAAGGTTTATCTCCGAATGACTGGGTGGAGGGATGCTCTTGATAGGATTGCTCGATGGTGTGTAATGCGTCCCTATATGGTGGGATCTCTGGGAAATGTTGGGTAAAGTTTCCATAATTGCTATAGATAGCACATGCATGATTTTTATGCAATGATTTGCCTTGAATTTTGGTGGCAGGTTCCTCTTTACGGGAACTTGTTGCCACAATGTCTACCGAAGAGCTAAGGAGTGGTTTTAATTCGTCCAACTCTAGGAAGATGTGGGTAGGGTGGCCTACTACATCAAATATGGTGCAACGTGGTGATTCCCGTGGTGTGGTGGGATTATCCACCTTCTTTCCTCTTCTATTTGTTTTCTTGGTCATAACCATCGGCTTTGCGATGGGAATTTCCTTCGCAGGTATGTTTGTGACAGTCTTCTGCACGGGGTGGGGCTCCTCAGGATTGAGGGGGATTAACCCTATAGAGGTGATGTACCTGGCTCCCGTCCCTGTAGGTGGGATGAGGTACCAAGTTGGTATTGCAAATGATAAGTTTGGTAGGACCACCGTGGCCATGACCTGTTGCGACAAAAATAGCTGGGGGGAAGAGGAAAGGAGTTTGGGAGGCGGTGTAGGCTAGAGAGGCTACTGTGGCCGAGGACTCGGTGTCATTACTGCTCATCTTCATGTCTTGACTAGCTTCAATTCTTGATGAGGACATCATGAACACCGGGGCCCTTGTGACATCAGGTGATCACTTAGGTATGACAGGGGGATCTCCTAGGAATGACCTAAGGATGGATGGCAGTTTGAACTGGCCAGGGCCATATTCCTGGTACTCTTTAAGCATCTCGATAGACATGTCTACATAGGGTAGAATGACATCGTTATTTTTTAGGGGCCGCTTTTCACTGTGTGTCAATTGGTTGATAGTAACGATGTGGTCCTCATGGGGGAACATCATAGTTCGGAAGAAAAAGGAGTCTATGGCTGACATGGCGTACATATAACTCCATCCCAGGAGTATATTATAATCTAGCTGAGCATCCAAGAATTATATGTCTATAAGGACTGTCTTGCCAGCTAAGCGGACTAGAACGTTTTGGTAGAGGCTGACGAGAGCTAAAGGGCGTCCATCGTATGCTCTAAGCGTGATGTCTGATGGCTTTAGTTCAGGAGACCCTAAATTCTGCCAAATGTTCTTTGACATGATGCATGTTGATGAAACCTTGTCAATTATACATTAGTGGATGGTGATGTTTTGAACTGATACCAGTATCTGAAAGGTGACCGTCGAGGGAAGCCTAGGGGTGGATTTATCTAAATCAAAAGCCATCATGCATGAATCGGCAGGGTTGATGGCGCCTAATGTGGAAAGTAAGGCTTTCCTTTTCTTTGGGCATGATTGTAATACCTCAAAATATGACATAGCGACGGGAGATTGAGCTAGATCATCCACAATGCTATAGTTATGGGCTAATTTGGAATGGTTTCCTACCCGCCTAGTTGGGCCCTTAGCCATTTTTGGAAAAGGTTCAATAGGAATATTTGATATGGTCAAAGGTGCTGTTGGTGCACTTGTACTAGACCTTGACGAATTGGTGTCTAGTGGGGTATCATAATTTTGGTTCCGTGTCTGGAAATAAATTTATTTTCCAGTCATGTAGATTTCGTGGCTATTTTTTCCAGAATCGTTGGGAGTTTTTTGCTGCGTGCTAACTGTCCCTTGATGGGGGAAAGGCACCTGCATGACTATTGTCTACTGGGAGGATCCCCCTTGTCTACGGTTACTCTAAAACTTCTTCATCTCAGGGAGGTTGGGACAGTGGTGACTGTAATGGTCGTACTCACCATAGATCGAACAAGAGTGGTTCGTCTGAAGGCTTACCCTCTTGTTCTGCCTTTGGGGGTTGCTTCACTCCTGGTTTTGATTTCGGTTGGAGTTGCCTCTAGCCTGAGATCGTAGAGAGCGTTGCTGATTGTTGCCCCACTGTCCAAGATTTCCTTCAGGATTGTTTTTTCCTTTTTTATTAGCCACGTTGGGAGGATAATTTGGATTCTCCTGATTGTATGATTGGCGCGGTTGGGCTTGGGAAGGTTGCACAAAGTTCACCTGTGAATTATTCTACATGGGTGAGTTTTGTGCTGGGGACTGGGCATATTGCGGTCCTTGTCCTTGGTTTATAAATGATTGCTGGGGGGGAGCTCTTTTGTCAGCATGTCTAGATACGTACTAGGTACCCTGAGTCGGAGGATAGGGTCCTCCTTGCTGATGGTGACACGATGACACCCTACTCGTCAAATTTTGCGGAGGCGCAGGATGAATTTGGTAGCTGGGTTACGGTATGTTCTAAGTAGAATCATATCCGTAACCAGGGTATGGAAGGCTACTGCTTAGGTGATTTTGGGTCAATGAACCAATTAAACCATCTGTGGAGTTCGACGTGCCTGGAAATTCTTTGTAAGTTTGCAGGCGTGGGGCATTAGGCAGGATATTGTAAATATACCCTGATTGCGTATAAATCAACTCGAGTTGTTGGGCCTTACTAATGGAATCCTCTTCAGATATGGGCTTTTGTTGCACCACATCCTTTGAAATATTTGCGGTGAGAGTTTTCAAGAATAGGTATAAAAAAACATGATCGCCGAGTTTGGATTTGCACAAACTACGATGCCGCCGCCATTCGTAGAGATGGTCCGAGTTATTGATGACAGGTGTTTGCCTAAAGTGGGCCAGTAATTCCATTCCGAAATCATGGTAGATGGGTGACTAAAAATAGGTCAGGAACACAGTAGTGAGAGCACTAAAGGTTCCATGTGTAGCAGAGGGCTGCTCCACAGACCATTTTGCGGCTATTCCGGTTAGGGTGCATTGAAATAGTCTTATTCGAATCATATCATCAACGATGTTGTTTGACAAACACCATAGGTGGAAAGTCATAACATGATTTCCGAAGTCTTATGATTGCTTCCCTTCAAACTTTGGAATGTCCAAAGGGAGCTTCGTGGGCATGGGAGGTCATGTGGGGTTATGTGCAATGGGGTTGTTTGTCAACTTGGTTAAATATGGTAGATTTAACGAAAATAAGAAAGGCGACTGGGAGTTTGTAGTCATTGCAATTTTTGAAAACACAATGTTTTGGTTAGGAATAGGGTTTTTCTGTGACGTACCCTGCTGTGCATTCACCTGGCTTCCCGAATGGGTAGCACTCCTCTGCCCGCTAGGGGTTGTGGGAGGAGTGGTGTGTGGTGACCTTGTGGGGGTGTTCACTAGTGTGGCATTAGGAGACTGACTAGGGTTCCCAACTGATGATGCTCCAATAAAGGATGAACCAATAAGGGTGGCAATGTTCTGTCTTTGATGCCTAAAGGGTGAAAGACCTGGAACCCCTCCCGGTAATGGGGGGAAGTCCAAAAGACGTCTAGATCGACGAGGTCCCATTGGGTTCGTTCTAGCATCGACTAGGTATGGTTTTGGAAGTATTTGAGAGGATATATATTGTAATAAAAGAAAAAATCCTATCACATACATAAAACAAAGCGAAAATAAAAGATAAATTTTCCCTTTATATTAGTCCTATGTGATCAATTAATAAAAAAGGTAGGTTTTTTGTTGTTTGCATATGATACTCAAATCCTAGAAGACCTAATCATCCTCACATGCTCAAATGTAATTGGGCATTGAGAATATATCTTGCGAATGCTGGCACAACATCCCGAAAGAACTGGCGACGCCCCAGTCAACTGAAGAAAATCAACAAAGGTAAGGGTAGAGGATCTAGTGTTTCCTGCATCGTCACCTATAGGGAAGGATGCCATAATTTTGGCCACTAAGAACCGTCGTCCCATGTGAGTATTCGAGTCCTGGGCTTCTTGGTAGTTTAGATACTAGTACCGAGTATTAGATGTGTCAGTTGCCCTGAATAATACTACACACACTAGGACTAAGCCTAAACCCCTCTGAATCGGGTCTCTACTGCGCTCAGGTTTTCTTTACCGTGGGAGGATAGACGGGTTTGAAAGTTCCGTAAACAATCAACTTCGATGTAGAATGACTAAGGCTGATTATTGGATGCTTACCTGTAATATCCCCAAAAAGGGACTGCAACAATTTATAAACAGTTATGCAAACAAATAACACAGATCATCTAAGTAAGAGCAGGAGGCCAATATGGAGACCCTTCTTTAACATTTATAACAAAAAATCAGATGTAAAATGAGGCCCATAAGATGTACAAGAGGAAATAGAAGTCTCTAATGAAGAAAAATCCTCAAAAAGAGGTGCAACAACAATGCAAATGGAAAGAAACTGCCTTGAAAACGTTTTTTTTATTAGGCTGCAACATATGTTGATTGCAGCTTAGATATAGAGCAAAAAAATGCATGAAAATTCAGATCTATGACAGATCTATACACTATAAAGACTCTTCTTCAAAATCCCCTTGGGGTTTTTAGAAAATCATGAAGCACATGGAGTAGATCTGAGATCTAAAGCTGCAGATCTGCAGAAATATTCAGATATTCAGGAATATTTAGATCTAATTTGATGTATACAACAAGATGATGCTCTTCAGTGGATCTCAAAGGTGAAGGGCAGATCCCCAACACATGAAAATCACTCCTCCAAAATGTTATGCCAAAATTCCCTGCAATATCACCTACAGAAAAACATAGATCTGGAAGTAAAACTGCACTATAGGGTTTAAGATATGTTTGGCCACATGCCAAGATCTGAATATGATGCTCCAATGATTCAATACTCTGTTTCCAATGGAATTTAAGTCTTCCCCACTGAAAAGGAGCAGTAGAATGGTCTAGATTTGAGTAGATCTAGCATCCACTTGCTGCAGCTTACAAAGACAACCAAACCCTCAATAGGATCTGTGTTGTAGTTGGAAGTAGAAGCTTGGCCTTTGGGCTGATAGTGGACAAGAAATGCAAATCTCTTCCAAGAGGCCTCTCAAGGAAAGAGATGGGATTCCTAAACAGGAAATCCTTGTGCTAAAAAACACTATTATCTGCTAAACAACAAGGAGAATGAAATATGTATAAATAGACAATATACTCTGAAAAATTTAATCACATCAAAAACCTTCTCATGCTGCTATCCTCTTCCTTTTATAAGGTGAGAGCTTGCAAAACCCTAAACCACCTCAATGAAATAGCTCCTTTCACATGAGCCATCTCCATCTAGAACTGTGCTGCGCCTCATTGATGGCCACCCCTCCAAGACAACATTGTAGATTTGGTCAAGGTTGACCCAGTCAAAATGTCCAGCCCCTTTCACACCTAAGGGTGCTTGCTTACATATCCAAGATTTAACCTTTTTCACATTTGGCATTGATTTATTTGCTGTTTTAGGAGTTTTATGATCCTCCCTTTACATTTTAATTCATGAATAGAAAAATAAAAAAAAAATTGAATATTCCAATGAGCTTAGGACTAATTAGGAATATTACAGTCCTCCCCTCCCAAATATTTCTTGTCCCCAAGAAACTATAAGTACAGAACTGAAGATGTGGGGAGCTTCATTCCCATATGGAGCTCCAATCTCCAAGATATCATCCATACAAAATGAATCAGCATCCAGATTGGTAATTCATAGAAAAACTCCTCCCATGTGAGAGGCACCTCCCAAGTTCTCAAGTTATCCAAATGGCTCATCCCATAAAAAAACAAGAGGCTCAATGCAGCAATCATGGATGGTCCAATGCTTTCACAAACATATGAAACATAAGTTCCATGGAGAATCTCTCTCCCAAGGGACACATCCATTCCTTTCATCCTCCCTCCAATCATCCCCATAAAAGAGTACTAGCACATCATCAAGGTAGGGGACCAAAACAACATGGATACCAACAAATTTTTGTGCATGTGGAGGTAGGTCATAGTCCCACATGTGGAACTAGCACTGTGCATCTCATGACTGCATTAGATCAAGACATGGTAAGTGGTTTCCCCACCACTTACTTGCTGCCCATATCATATCACCATGGCTGAAGGCGTGAGATATATTTGGTGCCTTAGGAATGCACCCATTATGATACAAAATCTCCCTTTGTCCACCAAGGGAGTGGCCATGTTCAGAAATAGTTTTGTACCAAAGTTGGCCATGAATTTTAAAAGGTACAACACTCCTCCTTGGAGTCATGGCTTGCATATACATGGTACAATAACACATAAAGTCAGAAAATAAAACATGATTTACATAAGTATGCTCTTCACCAATAATCCTTCTCAAACAAATGGAGTGGTGCATAGATCTATCTCCTCTTTCAAAAGTAGAAAGATAAGGTTGAATTAACACTCTCATAGAGTTATGTTGTTGCTCCCTCTCCACAAGGTACATGCATCTTTGAAAATGCTGATATATTTCTCCTTCAAAGCCCTCCTAATAGTAGCTCCTCAAGATGATGTTGTTGAGCTTCATGGAATATTTTTGGCTGACACATAACTCTTCATAGGCCCTTTGTAGTAACTTCTCCTTAATCTTGGAGGCTCTAGACAAGAAGATCCTACCATGATCATAGAAAAATCCATCTTGGATTGAATAAACATCATCATGTATTAATTTATCAAGAATCATGCATGTGTGAAGATCCTTGGAGTATTCCACCAACAGTTGGGATTTCCAATATGGATATAATCTGCCCAACAATGACAGCGCTGATAATGTGTCAACTGAAATGTCTGCCATGTTTCTGCTCTTCTCCTTGGCATATCTCATGCCAAAGGTGTATGTTGGAAGGCCATGCCTCCCATTTGTCTCCTCCTTGACATCTCCCATGCCAAAGGTGTAATATGGAAGGTTGCTATTCCTTCCTTGCTTCCCTTCTTGCATATGCACATGCTCAACAAAAAATGGAAGTTCTTGGAAGTTAGTCTCACATGGAAGGCTATCATCTATCCAAAATATCCTTGGCCTTGCCAAATTATGCATGTGTGACCACCATCTCCTATCATGTATGGAAGCTTGCTCTCCAAATGAAATTATCTTCTGATTCTTCACAGCTAAGGATTGCCTTCCTTGCTCCATGATGGTGTCATTCTTATTTCTTGCAGAATATTTTCTCAGTGCGATATGAGATGAGAGAATGGATAATGGTGATAAGGGAAAAATATTTCCCCTCTCCTTGAGCTTCCCCAATACTCTCAGCGCTGTAGTATGGTCTTCTAATGCTCCCTTCCTTCTTGGATCTATGAAGGGAGCATTAGTGCATGAAACATATTTCACCAAATTTGAATCAGGTGGTCTCTCAGGTGGTTTACCACAAGATAATAATGTCTCATGGCTCATTTCCATGTGCATAACATATGGGATCATCATATCATTTCTTCCACTGCATAAATCCATCTCTGATTTTTGTGTGGAAGTCTCATGATAATGGGGTATCACTCTTAAGGATGCAAGAGTGCTTCTAGTTGGAGAAATTTCCCCATATTTTTCTCCATGTAATAGTGGATCACCTCCTATCATGTCAGCGTTGTGATCCTTTCTATTTTCTTCTTCTCCTACCTTCTACAAGATTTCACAGTCTAAGGTGCTTCCTTTAGATATAGTTAACTCATGAACGCCCAACTTCTCCTTGGTGTCAAGAGTCTTGGTCACAAAGGAATGATCTATCATAGTGTGTGTTCCCAAAACTGTATGCAATTTTGGAACACATTCCTTTCATTGTTTTGTCTCATTGTTTATCATCATAGACACATGCTGCTCATTCTCTTCATGTGTAAGATCCTTGGGAGATTATTGCAAAGATACAAGAGCTCTCCTAGTGGAAGCAAGTGCTTCACCTCCATCTCCTAATAAAAGTAGATCTCCTCCTATTGTCACAACGTTGGAGGATCCTTCTAGCTCTTCATCGTCCTTCTTCTCATCCATGGGGAGTGCCTCATCATTAAGAGATCCTTTCTCTTGATATCCTCTTGAAAAAGGAACCCTCATGTCTTCTTCTTGAGAAGAATGTTCTTGCTGAAGTGGGTCCTTTGCCCTTGGAAAATCATGTAGCAGATCTTTAACCCCCTCAACAATGTTCTTAAATGGAGTTATCTTCATGGATCCTTCCATCTCATGCAAAGGTTTTGACTTCTTGGGCTTGGGTGGCTCTCCCAAAGAAGTTTCAGATGGCTTAACATCAAATCTTTTCACTAACCTCCTAGTGAACTTTGCATAAGTAGAGATATTTACATTTTTCAATGAAGAAGATTCAAATAACCACCAGACATAAGCCTTACCTTGGAGATGCAGCGCTGCTACTCTGATGGCTTCTTCTTCTGAAACTTGATGCAGCTGGAAATAAGTGTCTAGCTTCTTTACCAAGTCTTGGCTGAGCTCTTGGGTGATCCATCAAAAGTAGGTAGAAATATCCTACCCAAAGTGTGTTGCATGCACCCTCTTCTTCCCTTGTATATGCTGGATCTTCTTCTTTAAGTTGACAAAAACCTAGGAAGCTTAGATTCTCTTTGAATCTTTTAGATTAAGATTCATATTCTTGGAGATAATCACCAAGAGTCTCCTCTTTTGGTGTCTATCCTTTTGCTTCTTCTCTTGCTAGAAATGTAGGCATGCTACAATGTTGCAGATTTGATTATGTGGCTGAATGCTCACACACATAATATGAAGAACTGGGGCTTTATTCATGTGCAATTCTTCTTGAGGGATCTTCATGTATTTCCCTCTTCATTCCCCTGATTTCACTTTTCAGATCATGCATAGTTTGGAACAAAGTTTTTGAGAACTCTCTCCCTTTCATTCTTCTAGATAAAGGGGTTTTACCCTTGTATTCTTTGTCTTCTGTGTAATCAATATTATTCTTCTGTATTTTATTTTCTTGAAAATACATATTGGCTTCTCAATAAGCACAAGATATGCCAAGATTATTGCTCTGATACCACTGTAATATCCCCAAAAAGGGACTGCAGCAATTTATAAACAGTTATGCAGAGAAATAATGCAGATCATCTAAGTAAGAGCAAGAGGCCAATATGGATACCCTTATTTAGCATTTATAACAGAAAATCAAATGTACAATGAGTCATATAATATGTACAAGAAGAAATAGAAGTCTCCAATGAAGAAAAATCCTCAAAAAGAGGTGCAACAACCATGCAAATGGATAAAAACTTCCTTGACAACGTTATTTTTATTAGGCTGCAAAAAATGTTGATTACAAATTAGATATAGAGCAAAATAATGCATGAAAAGTCAGATCCATGACATATATATACACTATAAAGACTCTTATTCAAAATCCCCTTGGGGTTTTCAGCAAATCATGAAGCACATGGAGTAGATATGAGATCTAAAGCCGCAGATCTGCAAAAATATTAAGATATTTCGAGGAATATTCAGATCTAATCTGATGTATACAACAATATGATCCTCTTTAGTGGATCTCAAAGGTGAAAGGAAGATCCCCAACGCATGAAAATCACTCCTCCAAAATGTTATGCCAAAAGTCCCTGCAACATCACCTATAGAAAAACGTAGATCTGGAAGTAAAACTGTGCTGTAGGGTTTAAGATATGTTTGGCCACATGCCAAGATCTGAATCTGATGCTCCAATGATCCAATACTCTCTTTCCAATGGGATATAAGTCTTCCCCACTGAAAAAGAGCACTAGAATGTTCTAGATCTGAGTAGCTCTAGCCTCCACTTGCTACAACTTACAAAGACAACCAAACCCTCAACAGGATCTGCATTGTAGTTGGAAGTAGAAGCTTGGCCTTCAGCCTGATAGTGGAAAAGAAATGCAAAGCTCTTCTAAGAGGCCTCTCAAGGAAAGAGATGGGATTCCTAAATAGGAAATCCTTGTGCTAAAAAAAACTATTCTCTGCTAAAAAACAAGGAGAATGAGATATGTATAAACAGAAAATATACTCTGAAAAATGTAATCACATCAAAAAAATCCTCATTCTGCCATCCTCTTCCTTTTATAAGTTGAGATCTTGCAAAACCCTAAACCACCTCAATGAAATAGCTCCGTTCACATGAGCCATCTCCATCGAGAACTGTGTTGTGCCTCATTGATGGCCACCCCTCCAAGACAACATTGTAGATTTGGTCAGGGTTGACCTAGTCAAAATTTCTAGCCCGTTTCACACCTAAGGGTGCTTGCTTACATAGCCAAGATTTAACCTTTTTCACATTTGGCATTGATTTATTTTCTGTTTTAGGAGTTTTATGATCCTCCCTTTACATTTTTATTCATGAATAGAAAAATAAAACGAAATTGAATATTCCAATTAGATTATGACTAATTAGGAATATTACATTACCCCCTTTTCCCTAACTTAGACTATAAATTCTCTTGTGGCCCCTATGGTGTAATATTCCAAATCTGGAATAGCACAACAAGCCTGCTGAAATAACACACTCCTGGGATATTGATGTACATAGATGAATTTATAGCCCTTGGATCCCTTATATCAGCAGATCTAGAGTCTAGATCCAAAAATGGAGCAAAAACAAATCAAACTAGGTGGGGTAAACAGATCTCCCACCACCTAGTCTAGCTGAAAAACACCCTACAAGAGGGGATGCAGCTATGCACAACAAAATACTTCAGAAATAACGCAGTCTTGGAAAGTATGAGAAGGAGGCCATAAAATATCATTAATTTATGAATATAAAAAAACAAATTAGAATTAAAATGAAGCTCTTTCAATACACAGTAGAATACATGAGACAATAGAGCAAGAAATCTTCAGAAAAGAGGGCTGCAACACATATATAGCTGTAGAAATGGCTCAACAGCGTTATTTTAAGGAGCTACAGTAGATGAATATTACAACTCAGATCTAGGACAAATCTGTGGACAAAACATCAGATCCATTTCAGATCTGGAAACCAAATAGTCTTATTTACAAGATCCCCTTGGGGTTTTGACCAAATCATGCATAAAAAAGAGTAGATCTGAGTTTTAAGTTGCAGATTTGTGAAATGCTACTGTAATTTCTGAATATGACTTTAAATTACAATAGATCAGATCTAAACAGAACATGGATCAGCAAGCTAATCCATGGTTCACCAAAGTGAAAGGCAAAGCCCAGCACCATAGATCTCTCATCAAAATTGGGATAAAAAAACCCTGAAGAATCTCTTATGAAAATAACGTAGTCCCTTAATGAAAACTGCGCTGTAGCTTGAATAACATAGATGGCCAGCTGCCAAGATATAGATCTGAAGCACAAACATGAGAGGAACTCTTCCAGGAGGTTAAAAGACACACTCCATGAGAAGAGGCTCCCAAAACAAGTTAGATCTCTGCAGATCTAGAATACCACTTGCTGCAGCTTGCAAAAGAAGACAAATATTCACTGGATCTGCATTGCAATTGGAAGTAGATCTTTTCCTCAAGCCTGATAGTAAATCAAATCAGCAAATACTCCTCCAAGAATCCTCAAAGGAAGAGGTGAAATCCCTGCATAGGAACTCCAAGTGCTAAGAAGCACATTTCTCTACGAAACAATAGAGAATAGTATTTGTCTAAGAAGACAAGATACTCAGAAATATAATCAATCAACAACCTTTTATTACTGCCTTCCCCTTACTTTTATAAGATGAAAGCCTTTTCAAACCCTAAACCACCTTGATGAGTTAGCTCCTTTCACATGAGGGGCCTCCTTCTAGAACTGCGCTGTCCCTTCATGAGATACATTGAACCTAGACAACGCTGTAGATTTGGTCAAGGTTGACCCAGTCTCACAACTCAAACCCCTTTCACACCTGCAAGTAATTTATTTACATGGCCCTAATTTATCTGTGTTCACATGGGCATTGATTTATTCAGTCTTTTCAGGAGTTTTACATGTCCTCCTTTATTCATTTATTCATGCAACAAAAAGTAAAACAAAAATGAATATTCCTCTTAGCTTAGGCTAAGTAGGAATATTACATATGGGGAGAGTTTAGTGAGTTTGGTCAAGTTAGTTTTGGGTGTCTTTAATTTACTTATGGTGTGAATGTGTGTGAATAAAAGGTGAACAAGCAGATAGTTTGAACGTGTGCATATGCGACGATCCTTTTCAAAATCCCCTATTTAAACTATGTTTGGTTGTTCCTTGCTCAAAATTAAAACATGTGCAGATGTGGGCCACTTCCAATTTTTCCTAGTTAATATAAATGATCAAATATAGGGATATGGTGAGTTATCAATAGAGAGTGTTCATATGCTTTCCTAGGATCACCCGAAGGTGCAATAGCAGCAGAGATTACTTTCTCTCTACAGACAATTTGATCCTGGTCCCGAATCCTAGTGTAAAAAATTGAACTAAAATAATGAATTTTACACTAAAAGAATGAAAAATATTTAGCTAAGCATGCGTGGAATTGGGCCACTTAATTTGGCTAATTATCTAGGTGTTTTCTGGTGCCTAAATTTGCAAAACATAAATCACTTCAGAATGCAAGTTAATTTGCTTCCTACTTAAACTATGTGTTATCTTTGTGAAAATCAACTTGAAATAAAACGAATACCTATACTACTAAAACACATCTAAAAGTGAGATTTAACAAGTTGCGGTACACTTCAACCAGTGCTAGCATATTTATTATGGGCTTCCAGCCACTTTACAAGCAAGAAATAAAGGGAAATAGTAGAAAAATACTACTTTTGGTTGCTGCGCGCAAAAGGATAAGACAGGTGTGAAGGTTGCGCACATGTCACCACTGAATGTGCACAGTGAGGTGCGTCTGTCTGTAAAAAATCCGCGCAATTTTCCTGCAAAGTGATTTTTGGGAGCTCTTCAGCTTCAACCTGTCACTGAGGGTGAATCAGGCAGTGAAGGAGAGAAAGGGGTAGTTCAAGCCCAACTCCACAACAAAGAAATAGGTCTCTGCAAAAAGGCACAACCATATAAACTTGGAATTAAACGTTAGTTGATGCAGCCGTAGCTGCAATTTAACATATACTTGTGGAATTGTGGTTATACACAGCGGATTATAAAATTCGGGGTTATTAACATACATACACTAGCGATCAAACATCGCTTCACTTTATAGCAGACTCTGTATAACTCAAATCACTTGCATACATGCGAACAGGGTTCCAGGGTCCCACCACCTGTAGACTAATCACAATGTGTCACGTTTCAGAAAAATTACCAATGACCTTAACAGTGAAATTATCCTTCCGCCGGTGCGAAGTCGTGCTGTGATCTCCACCATAGACCTTCACCAGATCTAGCAGCCTTCGTCTCATCGCAAATCACTTTCCCACAAATTTAAGGCTATACCGTTAAGAGTTAAACTTTAAAACATGTGATGTGTGCTCATGCGTTGTGCCAACACATGGCCTTCCCTCACCACATCACACATTTAAAACCTTACTGCATCACGTTGCAGACAAATTACCTTGCGAACTCTTTAACGATATCCTCTATAATTTGGGAAGTGCACTATTGCGCAAAACCAACGCGTGGCTCCCTCTCGTCACATCACATCCTCTCATTCTTACTCTGTCGCATCGCAATTTATCTTGTTTAACTTGCGAAATCTCTTAACTCGTAAATACTTCAATTGCCGATGTGAAATTGTGCCTTGCCAAAATGCATCTATTTCGCACTTCCTCAACTCACCTAAACCATTCATCTCTTGTCTTCGGATTTGCGATTTAATCACAACTTTCCATTCACCTTCTCATGGCTCTGCTTCGCCTCTTTTTCAAACACTAATCTCTGTCATCAATCCTTAAACCCCCGAATCTGCGATTCAATCCTCGACGTCGATTCCTATCGCGGAATTCTTCTGAGTATTCTATTATTTATTCGATCTTTCCTCTTCATTTGTCGCTGCTCTGCATTACTGATTCCTCCAGGCTAATCCTTCGTTATCCCTCCTAAGATTTGTGCAGTCTACAAACACACAGATTCCCTACTTAGCTAGTTCTTCTTCTCGTCATCCCTTAGTCTCTGCCATAGTTTTGTCTAGACGAAGTTCACAGAAACTTCGTCTTCTTGCTCAGTTTGTCTATTCATTAATAGAAAAAAAACGCACATATAATAACACATGAATGCAATGCTTGATTTCAACAGGGAAATAAAAAAACCAGGTTGAAACAAAGAGCCCGATAAAAATTCAAAACACTTGGAATTAATTTAAAAATGAAAATAAACAGAACCCAAGCCATGGGATGGCTGGTTTTACATTTATTCCTTCTCTTTGTTGAAAAATATTTCACACCTATTTCCCTCTTGTTCTCTCTCTCTTTTTCTCTATGG
This sequence comes from Pinus albicaulis, assembly GCA_034641835.2. NCBI lineage: Eukaryota > Viridiplantae > Streptophyta > Pinopsida > Pinales > Pinaceae > Pinus > Pinus albicaulis. Next base: position 1,290,984,679 of record CM076574.1, read on the forward strand.
AAGGCAGAACCCCACAATGATGGATTTGGTTTTGTTTTATGCCTTTCCCAAAATCCCCATATGGTTGAGAAACTGTTATTCAGTTTCAAAACAATTTATTCAACTAAATGCCTAACTAATCCTAATCTAACTATTATTTTAACCTACATATTACAATGGCTATGTTAGCCAAGTTAACTTTAAACAAAATAATTTAAAACTAAAGTCTCCAAATTATTAGGACTACTATTCCTCTTCCCAAGCCACAACATATGACCAGCTTGTCACATTGTTGGCTCTACCTTAATGCTCCTGCATCAGACTCCCAAGGTAAAAGAATTCATGAGCTCCTGGTCATGTGCCTTCAAGGCTTGAATCTTCTAGGATCCCAAACTCTATTTTACTGTTGTCCATAAGCTGCATTGTCTTCCTCATTCTTTAGCTACAATCTTCTAGGCTTCCATACTTTGTGCTGTAGTGCTCCACTGCTTCTACCTACTCTGCTTATTTTCAGTCCTCTGTTGTGAGGTCCCTATATTACTAGTATAGTCCCTTATTGTTGTTAGTGTAAACCCCTTATTGTTATTTTTGTACCCCTGTAACCCCATTTTTGTTATTATTGTGCCTTTACATTTTTATTGTTAGGTTAGCTAGGATTATATTGTGGCCCCATGGACTCCTATATATAGAAAGGAGCTATTGTTATTTGTATCATACAAAAATTGTTCATTTATGTAATGTATTGGAGGTTACCCCCTCGAAGTGGCTTATTTCTAAGGCATTGATCTCTCTTTTCTTCTATTTTTGGAGTTGGTTTCATAACATTTGGTATCGGAGCTTTGGATTTTAGGGTTTCGCTGCTCCAAACAGGTTAGCGTGGTACTTTAGCTATAAATTTTTATATACAAAGTTTTAGAAGCTAAAATTTTTACAGAGCGAAGCTGAAATACTGAGGAACATCGTGTAAAAATTTCATTTATTGGTTCACAATATTTTCAGAGATATGATCTGTGGAAGTTAGGGTTTTGTCAGGCTCCTGAATTTAACTTAAAACTGGTCATCGTAGAATTTGCATTATAAATTTTGTTTCTAAGAAGTTCCATAAGCTAAAATATTTACACAGAGAAGCCAAAATCTGGAGGAACTTCTTGCAAAAAATTCAGATTCTGGTTTGCAATATTTTCAGATATATGATCTATGGAAATTAGGGTTTTTTTAGGCTCCCGAATTTCATCTCAAAGAGGTGACCATGGAAATATCATCATAACTCTCTCTCTGAGCGTCGGATTGGAATTCTGTAAAAAGTGGCCATAAGTACATGGACTGCAGTTTCTTGTATATCAAGTTCACGACCGAAGGAGGAAACAGTGACACGTGGCACATTGTACAAGTTCACTTTACTGAACAAGTCCATAATTAGGCCATTGTGGGAGATTGGGCATAACTTTTCCTTGAAGATTCCAAATTAAGTCAGAACTGTGGCATAGAAATAAGATTCAGAGGGCTACTACAGGGCTAAATTTTAGATATTTAAGATCCGAAATCATAGAGATAATTCAGTTTCAATATCGAGCTCCTCAAAATCAAGAAAAAGGTGTGTATTTTTTTTTTCGAATTGCATAAGTTTTGTGTGAAAAATCAGTTTGAAGTGATTCCAAGGGCATATTGAAGCATAGATATCAGTATTGGGTTTAAAATTCCACCTAAAAATAATTCAACACCCATTAATACTTAAAAAGGCTCTACTATGACTCATGAAGAGGAAGAAGCGCAACATGACATATCAAAATTACAAGAGCAAGTGCACCAAATTTTGCTCTTGCAAGGAGCAAAAAAAAATGAAATGAAAGTTTTGAAGAAAGGCATGGAAGCTAAGATGGATGGTTTGAAGAAAGGCATGGATGGTTTGAAGAATGGAAAGGATGGCATGGAAGCTGGGATGGAAGCTAAGATGGATGACATGGAAGCTAAGATCGATGAAAAAATGAAAGACAACATGGAAGACATGAAGAATGATCTAAAAGCAGACATGGAAGGTTTGAAGACAAGGTTAATACAATAAATGATTCCTAATGGCGGAAAGATAGTAGAGGACACTCATGATGAGAACAAAATAAATGTTAATCATGATTTCATAAATTCTAATGTTGGATTGAAGAACCACCATATTCCAAAGATGGATATGAGGAAGTTTGATGGCAAGGATCCCGTAACATGGATACTATAGATGGAGCAATATTTTGATCTCAATAATGTGCAAAACACACAAAAGGTACGCATTGCAACTTTACATTTAGAACAAAATACATTTGTATGGTATTGATGGCTTTGCTCCCGTAAAAAAAATGTCATTTGGTCAATTTTTATGGAGGAAATGATAGCACATTCTTTAGCCAATTGATAAATCTCAAACAAAAGGGTTCAGTGGTGGAGCACATTGAGGACTTCCAAAAATTGAATATAAGGGTAACTGATATTACAGAGGAAACGCAGGATTGATGTCTTCATAGGGACTTTAAAGGATAACATCCAACATGAAGTTCACGTTTGGGAACCTGATTAATTGGAAAATGCATTTAGGTTGGCGAGAAAAATTGAATGTAAAATTATGGCAACAAGGAAGCTTCCCACTCACATCTATAAATATGGAAGTGTTTCTACTCCTAGAATTTCACAACCTACAAGGTTGACACCACAAAAATTGGAAGAAAAAAGAGCAAAATGGCTTTGCTACAATTGTGATAGAAAATACACTAAAGGTCATAAGTGTGCTGAGAAGAAATTATTTTACATAAATTGTGAAGAGGAGGAAGAAAATGAACAAGAAACTTCAAAAGAAGAGGATATACACCAAGAACCAACCCTAGAAGAAGAAGAAATGAGTCCGACCATATTGTGTAATGCATTGGCAGGAATTACCACTCCTCAAACTCTCAAGATAGAAGGACATATCAAGAATAAAAGGTAATAGTGTTGATTGATTTAGGTAGTACCCATAATTTTATTCATTGTAAGGTAGCCAAGGAGTTGAATTATTTCCTATAGCCAGCACCAGAATGTCAAGTGATGGTTGCAAATGGAGGAAATATAAACTGCTCTAGAGAATGCCATAATATCAAGCTAACCATGGGGGAATATGTATTGAATAGTCAAATTCTTTCCATTCCAATGGGAGGTGTTGATGTTGTACTATGAGTACAATGGTTACAATATTTGGGGATGATAGCTTTTAATTTTCAAGAAATTTTCTTGAATTTGTTTTCGGAAGGAAAGGAAATCGAATTACGGGGTATCGTAGGGAAGCTAAGAAATATAATAAGCTCTAATGTCATGACAAAGCTTCCGAAGAAAGAAAAATGAGGCGTAATTGCACAATTATGCTCACTAGAATTTCCAACATCAAAATCATTTATTTCTCCACATCTCCAAAAAGTCTTGGAAAATCATTCACAGGTGTTTGAAACTCCCGAAGGACTCCCACCTATTCATTATCATGATCATGCTATTCATTTGATTCGAGGAAGTGTTCCTACAAACATTAGGCCTTGTTAGGATATTCCGACACATAAGAAATAGTTAAGAATAACTTAGTCTAGTGTAGAGTTAGGTAAAGTGTATTTCGTTACTATGTACATTTGTAACTTATAATCCGATGGTCACGATTTGTAATGATCTGATGGTTCTCTCTCTCCTCGATATAACGAAACTTGATCCATGGCTTAACACCCGATTGGTCCATGATCTCTATTTAAAGAGCATGGAGGGTCATTTTTCTGGTAACTGTTTATGAGAGAAAAAAATGTAACTTTTCCTTTTATATTTATAATTTGCCTGAAGTGCCCGCGTTGGCTTAGGCCGTGGACTGTTTCCCTCTTCGAGGGTTTTAACCACATGATAATACTAGTGTATTGATTTGTGATCAGTTTGTGAGCGGTGACCTTTGGTTTTTGATCTAAGGAACTTACCCTGTAAATTTCTACATGGTATCAGAGCTATTTTGAGAGCCACATTCGTTGTTGATCCAAATCTGAAGCCGGTTTGACTACATGCGACTGTCGTTTTCTAGAACTACTATTTCTATACATTTTCAGGGTTGGATAACTCATCTGTTGTGTTTGTAGTGTTTTTTACATTGAGGAACCCCTTTCGTTTCATGAGAAAATGTTTTCGATTGCCCAAGTTATGACAGTTTAGATCTAGAGGTATAAAGTATTTGTTTTGCAGTTATATTTGTTAATAGTTCTGCTTATTTCGGTTTTAGGTTTTATTTATTTGCCGGATCTATACCCTCTTCTTTGTGTATGCCCTTTGCTCTGCGCTATGTGCGATATCGGCAAATAAAAAATAGGAAGAAGAGATATTTTTTCTATGTATGCTCTTTCCCCACGTCTTTGTGCGATCTTGGGAAATCAGATTTAGTGAAAAAGTAGATAGTTGCCGGTAAGGCTATCCGAAAATATAACGTTTTGCCATAAGGCTTGCATTTTGTTTTTTTTTTTGCTCGGAATTTGTAAAGGATAAAGCACGCACACCGAAGACTTAAAAAAAAAAAAACCCTTTCCTCCTTTCAAATAATTACAAAATCCTTTAACTATCTCACTTGGTGAGAAGTTAGTTTATGAGAATAGAGGTCTTTGGTTCAAGTCTCTTTCTCAAGCTTCTTTTTGTAAATATTTTTTGTTAAAGGGGCGAGATTTTTTAAAAGTTGAACTTCATCATCAAATTTCAAACTGTTCCTGTAACTATTCGGCATCTACAACCCAATTTTTTTCAAAAAGGCATAACTTCTTCATCCGGAAGCCGTTTTTCAAGCTGTTGTTTTTGAATCGGCCTATTTTTTCGGGATCTTTCCATTGCATCAGTTAGAAAAAGCTCTTTTCAGCTTCAATTTAAAAAAAAATGGAAAGTTCATGCTCGGTTATTCTTAACAACACCAATTATTTCCAATGGCTACCTCACATGGTAGATATACTTAGAAGTAAAGGGCTTTATAGAATAGCCACATGACTAGAAACTAAACCTTTCGATGATCATAAAGTCGCTAAATGGGAAAATAAACAAGATCAATCATGAGGGTTGATAGGAATGTCCATTGCTCAAGATCTTCAATTTCATATCCTTGACATTGACACCCCTAATGAAGCCCTAAAAAAGCTAAATACTGTTTTTGGCATTCAAAATCAAATCAGGGCCCACCATCTTGAAAATGAGTTGCTTACTTTGGACCCCAATAATTTCTCCTCATTTGAATATTTTTTGTCCAAATTCAACACCATTAGACTTCTTTTAGAAGGCTGTAAGGTCAAAAAAGAAGATGGTAGCCTCATCTATTCCATTCCTGCTAATCTTGGCCCTACATACTTTGTATTTGTTTGCAAAAAAAAAAAAAAAAAAAAAAGAAGAAAAAAAAAACCCCTTCCTCCTTTCAAACAATTACAAAATTCTTTTACTATCTCACTTGGTGAGAAGTTAGTTTATGAGAATAGAGGTCTTGGGTTCAAGTCTCTTTCTCAAGATTCTTTTTGTAAAATTTTTTGTCAAAAGGGGTGGGATTTTTTAAAATATGAACTTCACCATAAAATTTCAAACCGTTCCCGTAACTATTCGACATCTACAACTCAATTTTTTTCAAAATGGCATAATTCTTCATCTGGAAGTCGTTTTTCGAGACGTTTTTTTTAATCAGCCTATTTTTTTGAGATATTTCCATTGCATCAGTTAGTTTCAGTTCTTTTCAGCATCATTTAAAAAAAAAAATGGAAAGTGCACGCCTAGTTATTCTTAACAGCACCAATTATTTCCAATGGCTACCTCACATGGTAGATATACTTAGAAGTAAAGGACTTTATAGAATAGCCACAGGACTAGAAACTAAACCTTATGATGATGATAAAGTCGCTAAATGGGAAAATAAACAAGATCAAGCACGAGGGTTGATAGGAATGTCTATTTCTCAAGATCTTCGATTTCATATCCTTGACATTGACACCCCTGATAAAGCCTTGAAAAAGCTAAATACTATTTTTGGCATTCAAAATCAAATCAGAGCCCACTAGCTTGAAAATGAGTTGCTTACTTTGGACCCCAATAATTTCTCCTCTATTGAAGATTTTTTGTCCAAATTCAAGACCCTTAGAATTCTTTTAGAAGGTTGTAAGGTCAGAAAGGAAGATGTTAGCCTCATCTATTCCATTCTTGCTAAGATTGGCCCTGCATACTCTGTATTTGTTTCCACCTTCCATTCCACTAGAGAAGCCATCATTTCTTCAGGAACCGCCTACAAGAACCTCTCTTTTGATGCCTTTTGCGATTCTTTGATAAGAGAAAAAGAAAAAATCTTACACCTTGGTCTTATCACTTCTGGAAATGCTTCTAAAAAAGCCTTAACAACCCAACAACAACCATATCAAAAGAATCCCAGGAAGCATTATCCTAAAAAGTATGGTCTTAAACCAAACAAGGGTCCTAAGAAATTTCAGCCACAAACTGAAAAAGAAACTCACCAAAATGATAAGGCAAATAAAAACAAATGGAAGAAGACAAATAGACATTGCAAATTTTGTAACCGTGATGGCCATATAGAGTCCAAATGTTTTAAGAAGATGGAAGCCTTAGAAGCAACAATGAAGAAGCACATCATCAATTTGGAGCACTCTTCACCTTCATCCTCAGGAATGCCAATTTCTTCTTGTGGTTGTCAAGCATCAAGATCTGGTTATGCATTAAATATATATTCTCCTTCTCATTCTCATGAGTGGCTCATTGATTCTGGAGCTTCTTACCACATGGCCAAAAATAAAGCCATGTTTTCTTCTTTAAATGATTGTAACACCAAACATATTTATGTTGGTGATGATAGATATCTTAGTGTTGTAGGAAATGGAACCATTCATCTACATAATGGCCAGTTTAATGTTGTACTATGTGTTCCTACCTTGTCATGCAACCTTCTATCTGTTTATCAGATACCTCATTCAGGTGAAGGGAAAATAGTAGAATTCTCACCTCATGATGTTGTAATCAAGGATCTCAAGGATCCTATACATATTTTAGCTATTGGAATTGCTCGTTATTCCACAAGGTTGTATAAGTTTGAAAAATTTGGGTCATCATGTCTTCCCTCTGTTTTTTTTTCTCATAATAATGAAGTGAACAAACTTTGGCATGAGCGAATTGGTCACTTAAACTATCGCTCTCTTTAAACTCTATGTAAAGAAAATATGGTGACAGGCCTTCCTATGGTATCTTTCTAAGATGGTGTTTGCTCCGGATGTGTATTCGGAATACATCATCAGGATAGTTTTGAAAAATGTGCCTCTTGGCATGCTTCAACCCCTTTGCAGCTTGTGCACAATGATTTATGTGGTCCACTTCCTGTTGTTTGTTTCTCTGGTTGCAAGTAATTCTTAAATTTCATTGATGATTTTTCCAGATTCACTTGGGTATACTTCTTAAAAATCAAGAGTGAATTTTTTAGAATGTTCTTGGCCTTTAAGGCCTTTGTTGAGAAACAATCTGGACATAAAATTCTCAAGTTAAGATAAGACAATGGAGGAGAATGTGTTAACAAAAAATTTATCAACATTTGCACTGAGCATGGCATTCAATTGAAACATACTGTTCCATATACTCCACAACAAAATGGTGTAGCTGAAAGGAAGAATCACACCTTAAAAGAAATGGCTAATTGTATGCTTCAATCTAAAGGACTTGGTCTCAATTTTTGGGCAGAAGCAAATAAATGTGCAAATTACATAGTAAATCACACTCCTACTAAGGTTTTAAAGAATATAACTCCAGAAGAAGCTTGGAGCTCAATCAAACCAGATGTAAGTCACTTTTGTGTTTTTGGAAGTGATGCTTGGGCCCATATTCTAGATGTGAAACATAAAGCATTAGAACCTAAGAGTGAAAAATGAATTTTTGTTGGATATTCTAAATATTTCAAAGGATATAGACTTCTTCAACCAAAATCTAAAAATATAATCATTATAAGAGATGCGAGCCTAGTTCGGCGGGTGTGCCACCTTTGGCATGTGAGCCTGATTCAGCATATGTGCCACCTCTCTCTCTCTCTCTTATATTTTTAATAGCATTATTTCTAGTTCAGATGATGACAGTGAGGATGAAAATCCTCCTCCGCCTCTTGAAATTATTCCTTTTACTCCACATCTTTCAAGATGGGTCCGCTCTACTCGGGATGCAGCAGGTTCTCTTGCAGGTGACCTTGTAGATCGACGACGTACACGTTCTCAGTTCAAAAGAGCCTCTTCCTTATTGGCTCAAGTTCCAGAAAATCCTAATCCAAAAACCTTTGAAGAAGCTTCCGGTCATCCAGATTGGGATGAAGCTATGACTGAAGAATACCGTTCCTTATTGGAAAATGATACTTGGGATCTTGTTCCTCTTCCAAAAGGAAGAAAACTTGTTAGATGCAGATGGGTTTACAAATCAAAGTTTGGACCAGATGAAAAAGTGGATAGACATAAACCTCGCCTTGTCGCTAAAGGATTCTCACAAGTTGAAGGCATTGAATATACTGAAACCTTCTCCCCTGTTGCCGAAATTAATTCTATCCGCCTTGTCCTTTCCCTTGCTGCCTCCTTTAAATGGGAATTCCATTAGATGGATGTTAAATCCACCTTCTTACATGGAGATTTGCATGAAGAAATCTACATGGAACAACCCCCTGGATTTATCCAAAATGAATCCAACCTTGTTTGTCGCCTTAGGAAGTCTCTCTATGGTCTCAAACAAGCTCCTCGGGCTTGGTATGCTAAAATGGATAGATTTTTATTAGATAATGGCTTTTCTAGGTGCCATTCTGACAACACTGTCTACACCAAGAAAGTGGGTAAGTCCTTCACCATCCTTGTTATTTATGTTGATTATCTTATCCTTACTAGTAGTGATCCTAACCATATAAACCATGTGAAGTCTAGCCTCAAAAAGAAGTTTGAAATGAAAAACTTAGGACACTTGCATTATTTCCTCGGTCTTCAAGTATTGCAATCCAAAGAAGGTATTACCCTTTCTCAGTCCAAGTATGCATGTGATATTCTACGCCACTTTCACATGGAATATTGTAAGCCAGCCCCTTTTCCCTTTCAGTCTGGAGTCAAGCTTTCAGTCACTTATACTACCCCTGAAGTTGATGCTACCTTATACATTCAACTTGTTGGTAAACTTCTATATCTAACCCATACCCGTCCTGACCTTTCCTTTTCCTTTGGTCTTGTTGCTCAGTTTATGCACCAACCTCATGAAAGTCACTGGAAAGCAGCTAAAATACTACTTAGATATATTTGAGGTACAGTTCAGTTCGGGATTCATTACAGTGCAGGAGCATCTCCATTGTTGATTAGTTTCACTGATTCTAATTAGGATGGTGACCCTGATGATCGAAAGTCTACTACAGGATATGTATTCACTCTTGGTTCAGGACCTATTACATGGTATTGTAAGAAAAAAAGTGCCATCTCTCTTTCTTTAGTAGAAGCAGAGTATCGTGGTGTAGTTGAAGCCAACAACGAAGTCATGTGGCTTCGTCAGATCCTGTCTAAATTTGGTCTTCATCAGCAACATCCAACTACACTTTGGTGTGATAATTAGAGTGCCATTCAGCTATATAAATATCTAGTTCAACATCAGCGTATGAAACAAATTGAGCTCCACATACACTTCATCAGAAAGCTCATTCATGATCATGTTCTTGAAGTGCAGTATTGTCCAACCAATGATCAAGTAGCTGATATCTTTACAAAGGCTCTCATAGACGTGAAGTTTACCAAACTTTGATCCATGCTTGGAGTTCAGGAAAGTTATCATTAAGGAGGGATAGGCTCTAATGCCTCCTTCCTGCTCCTATTGTGTTACCTTTGCAAATCCTTCAATCCTATCCCAATTTTTTCTTAAGGGGGGATGTTAGGATATTTTGACACATAGGAAATAGGTTCCTTTTGTGTCACCTTTGTAAATCCTTAAATCCTATCCCAAGTTGTTCTTAAGGGGGTATGTTAGGATATTCTGACACATAGGAAACAATTAAGAATAACTTAGTCTAGTGTAGAGTTAGGTAAAGTGTCTTTATTTACTATGTACATTTGTAACTTATAATCCGACGGTCACGATTTGTAGTGATCCGAAGGTTCTCTCTCTCCTCGGTATTAATGACACTTGATCTGTGGCTTAACACCCGAATGGTCCATGATCTCTATTTAAAGATAATGGAGGGTCATTTTTATGGTAACTGTTTATGGGAGAAACCTATGTAACTTTTCCTTTTATATTAATAAATGTAATGAAGTGGTCGCGTTGGCTCAGGCTTGGACTATTTTCCTCTTCGAGGGTTTTAACCACGTGATAATACTAGTTTACTAATTTGTGATCAGTTTGTGAGTGGTGAAATTTGGTTTTTGATATAAGGAACTTACCCTGTAAATTCCTACAAGCCTTACAAATATCCTTATGTTCAAAAGAGCGAAATTGAACGTATGATTGCAGAAATGTTAGAGGCTGGTATAATTCAACCTAGTCAAAATTCTTTCTTTGCTCCAATATTTTTGGTGTACAAGAAGTATGGATGATGGAACATGTGTCCAAATTATAGGGAGCTCAATAAGCTCACTATTAAAGATAAATTTCTCATTCCTATGATTAATGAATTATTGGATGAATTACATGGAGAAATTTCTTTTACCAAGATGAATCTTCGTTCAGGATATCATCAAATTAGAATGAAGGCTGAAGATATTCCAAAAACAACATTTCAAACTCATGAGGGTCATTATGAATTTTTGCTCATGCCTTTTGGCCTTACCAATGCACCGTCTACATTTCAAGGGTTGATGAATTCCATTTTCAAACCCTTCCTTAGAAAATTTGTGCTAGTATTTTTTGATGACATACTAATCTACAATAGGTCTTGGAAGGATCATGTTCAACATGTTGATAGGGTGCTCAAACTATTGGAGGACAAACAATTATATGCAAAAACATCCAAATGTTTCTTTGGAGTACAAGAGGTGGAATATTTGGGTCATATTATATCTCACGAGGGTGTTAAGGTAGACCCTAACAAAATTAAAGCCATTAAGGAATGGAAAGTCCCCACAAACATAAAGCAGTTGCGAGGATTTCTCGAGTTAACAAGGTATTATCACAAGTTTGTTAAGAATTATGGGAGAATAGTAGTACCTCTAACAACATTATTGAATAAAGATGCATTTTCATGGAGTCCTAAAGCAACTAAGGCTTTGAACATCTTAAAGAGGCAATGTGCCTAACACCAGTCTTAGCTACACCAGACTTCACAAAAACCTTTATTATGGAATGTGATGCCTCAAGAAATGGAATTGGTGTTGTTTTAATGCAAGAAGGAAGACCCATTTCTTTTGAAATTTGTCCAATCAAAGGAAAGTATTTACAGAAAGCTATTTATGAGAAGGAAATGTTGGCAATACTACATGCACTAAAGAAATGGCGACCTTACCTAATGGGAAGACACTTCAAGGTAAAAACTGATCATGATAGTCTAAAACAATTTTTGGAACAAAGACTATCTTTCGAAGAGTAGCAAAAATGGGTCACAAAGATGTTGGGTTATGACTTTGAAATCACCTACAAAAAAGGGAAGCTAAATGTTGTTGCAGATGCACTCTCAAGAAAGGATGAAGAGGTGGAAGCATTGATTTGTGCCATTTCTATTATCCAACCAGATTGGATAACTGAAGCAAGGGCTAAATGGAAGAAGGATGAAGACGTGTGGACACTCATTCAAAAGTTGTAGCAAGATCCTAGTACATATGATACATTTAGTTGAAAAAATGATTCCTTATGGTACAAAGACCACTTATATATTTGCAAGAATTCCCAAATAAAACAAAATATTCTTTTGGAATTGCACACTTCTCCTTTAGGAGGACACTCAGGATTTTAAAAAACTTACCACAGGGTGAAGAAAGAATTTTTGTTATGGCCTTAAATCTAATATTCAAAATTTTGTGGTAGAATGTTTGGTTTTCCAACAAAATAAAGTTGAGACAATTAAGACCCTGGGTCTTCTACAACCTTTATCCATTCCAAGTCAACAATGGGGGGAGATTTCAATGGATTTTATCACAGGTTTACCTAAGTCCGAAGGAAAGAGTGTCATCATGGTGGTAGTTGATAGAATTACTAAGTATGCACACTTTTGTGCATTATCTCATCCATTTAAAGCAAGTACAATTTCTACTGCATTTATGGAAACAATTCAAAAGATACATGGAAACCCAAAGATTATTGTAAGTGACAGAGATCCTATTTTTACTGGAAATATTTGGACGAAATTATTTTCTTGTTTGGGTACTCAAGTAGCTCATAGATCACCTTATCATCCTCAATCTGAGGGTGAAACTGATATAGTGAATAAATGTTTGGAAGGATATCTTCGTTGTTTTTTATTTGATAAGCAAACACAATGGGTCAAGTGGTTACCTCTCACTGAATGGTGGTATAACACTTCCTTCCATACTGCAGCAAAAATGACCCTATTTATGGCACTTTATGGATATCATCCACTGTCCATCACATCTTATTTAAGAGAAAAATCTAATGTTCAAGAAGTGGAAGATCACATCGAGAATCAACAATAAGTTCTCCAAATATTAAAGGATAAACTAAATTTGGCACAAAATCAAATGAAACAACAGCCAGATCAACATTGTAGCGAGAGATGTTTTGATGTAGGAGGCTGAGTATTTTTACGACTACAAACATACAAACAAATTTCCCTCAAGCAAGCTAAGAAGGAAAATAAATTATCACCAAAGTACTATGGTCCTTACAAGATGTTGCAAAATATTAGTACTATGGCATACAAATTGGAGCTTCCTACCTCTTCGCGAGTGCATCCAGTTTTCAATGTTTCATGCTTAAAGAAGGTTATAGGGGACAAACTTCTAGTGTAAACAATATTTATGAAAATTTATGAGGAAGGAAAAATCACATTGGAACCTGAAGCAGTCATGGAAACAAGTACTCAACAACTACGAAATTGATCAATTTTAGAGTATCTCATCAAATGGAAGAACTTATCCACTGAAGATTCTACATGGGAGGATGATAATTTTATACAGAAGCATCCGAAGCTACTCAAGTGTTGAGGACAACACATTTTTGAAGGAGAGGGGCATGTGAGGTCCCTATATTACTAGTATATTCCCTTATTGTTGTTAGTGTAACCCCCTTATTGTTATTGTTGTACTCCTGTAACCCCATTATTGTTATTATTGTGCCCTTACATTTTTATTGTTAGGTTAGCTAGGATTATATTATGGCCCCATGGACTCCTATATATAGAAAGGAGGTATTGTCATTTGTATCATCCAATCATTGTTCATTTATGTAATGTATTGGAGGTTTCCCCCTCGAAGTGGCTTATTTATAAGGCGCTGATCTCTCTTTTCTTCTATTTTTGGAGCTAGTTTAATAACATCTGCCAACACATTATATTGTAATATGTCCCAGATATTTCTGAAAATATTGCTCCGAACATTGCTGCCACCCAAAATTCCTGAATATCTCTGAAGATATCTCCCTCTGCAACATCCCTCTTCTTTTCCTTGTTTACAAATTTACTGTCAAAAGGTAAATTTTCTTCTAATTATCTGACTGTAGTAATATATTTATTCACCCTTTCCTGTATACTAGTTAACACAATTAAATTTTGGAAACTAGTATCTATCTCTGTTTCAACTACAGTTTGAAAGGGTCCCATCTTATTGTCTGCAATCTCTTTCTCTTGCTCAAATGCTTTCAGAAAGAAACTAATCCATTCACTAATTACTTGATTCCCTTCAAGTACCTCTTAAGTATGTTGTATTATAGTTTCAACACAACTCTTTTCCTCTTTCTTGACAACATTTCATTGTTGTCCTTCTACTTCTTGACTAGTCCTAATAGTCAATTCAGGCTTTTCCACTTCTAGGACTGAATTTCCTTTAGCTTGAGACATAACTGACTCAAATTAATATTTATGGCTTTCTTCTTCCTTTTTACTAAGCAAACCTCTTTGTGACACTACTACTTAATCTTTAACCAGAATAAAATTATGATTCTCTATTTCTATGACAGTCCTAAATTTCCATCCAATAATCTTCCTTTAGCTATTTAAGAAAGCCAATTCCTCTTTGTCCTCATCAAGAAAAAATTTCATCTCATGAGGTATTTATACTTCATCTCCCTTAAAGTTACTCCCTTCATTAAATAAGGAACTTATGAATTCCTTCTGCTGCAACAACTTAACTTGGTTCTCATCAGAAAGACACGCTTCATCATACCTTGCTTGAAAATTTTCTTCTTCATTATGCTTTGCTAGATATCCTTCAGCTTTACTTGAGACACTTCCAAGAGATGGATTGTCTTCTACACAACCTGCACACACATTCAAATTGTCAGGATTAAAATCACAAGACCCAGTGGTCTTATTTGATGACTCAATCACCAAATCTTTCTCTTGCTGTTCTAAGTCTCTTTCAGGACTAAGAAAGTCTTAACTGGTCTTCTTTTCAGCTTTCTCAATCGTAACATATGAATGCTTGATATCATAATTTGCCTCTTTCTTTTCTTGGCCATCATCATTAGCTAATTATTCCTTGCTTTTAGCTTTCACGGTAGGCTGGAAATCATTGCCTTCACTTAGCTATGCATGTGCATGCATATGAGACTTAGCTGTCTCATTTTCTTCTTGAACCTAATTCAGATTATTTCCTCCCCGTTCATCCTTTATGACAACATCATCAAATTGTCTTTCTTTACCGATTTCACCTGCAAACATACAATAATCATTTGTTTCAAAACCATAAGGATCCATAGAATCTCTTGTTGTCTCAAACATGAGCTCTTTCTGCTGGTTCCCATCCTTCCAAGGATCCATGAAACCATCAATTGGTCTCATGTCTTCATCTTCATTACTACTATAACCAAGAATAGACCCTTGCTCAGGTTCACATAAGTAAACCTCTTCCTTAGCACACATCCTATGCTGTAACTCAGCTCCTCTGAGTTCTTCTTCTAGATGAATTCTTGTGTCAGATCTCAACCTCCTCTACAACTGACTCCACTTGACTCTTTTCTTCCATAGAACCCAATCATACCTTTGGTGTTCCATACTCCCTTGTATGAATCCTCTCAACACTTCTACTTGCACTTTTATCTCAACTAATTCTCTATCAAGTCTATTCTTACTTGATCTTTCATAATATCCCTTAGAACCTTTACTATGACCATCAGTAGCCATAGTACTCTTTCCTTTATGAAATCCTCTTTGTTCATCATGGAATACAAACAATCCATCTATACAAGCTGACTTCATCAACCTGTCTGTAGATACCACACCAAGATTTTCCATGCTTAGTCTTTTACTGGCATCTCTACAGACTTCTTTCTTTTGATTGTGACTCTTCTGTGACCCTTTCAGATAACCATCAATGGTCATCTCTTCTTCTTCCCTCTATGGAATCATTTTGATCCACCTTGTGAACTGCAACAAACCTCTTTCATCTTTGAAACAAGTGTAGTACTTGTCCCCAGTCCCAAGTCATCTCTTGGTGAATCTTATTCTTCTTGACTCTTCAAACAAAACCTTTCCTTTCATACTATGCTTCTCTAAGTAATGCTTATTCTTCTTGAGCATTCAACCTATGATCTCTCTTCATATGTAGCCATGCCATTTCAATTTCTTCCTTGTAATCCATCCACACCTTTGGTCTTCATCACTCATCTGTAGCAACTCCATCAATAGATCAAGATGTGTTCTCATCTCAGCTATTTCTCTATTACATTATTCATTAATCAGCTGCTTCCATATGCCATTTGTCTTGGAATCTTCCTTCTTCAATTTATGGTTGCCTCCTGAACCTCTGCTATGACTTTCAATAGTCATCTTCTTGGGTTCTTTCACCCTCTATGAGTTGCACTAGCCTCTGCAGTAAAAATCCCTCCTGCTACAACTTACCTCACCAAAATTCCTTTGTGCTTGGTCTTTTGGTAAGTACTGGTCCTCAATCTAGAACCCTCCTTGAGCGTTCCTCTATGATCCTTCTAGGCTCACCCTCAAAAATATTCTGCACTTGAGAACACTATTGTCCTCTTATATTTCAACCTCAGCTGAAATATTAGGTTCTGACCACACTTCTTTTTCTTCCTAGAAAACCTTGCTAGATTCCTTCATCACTGCCATTAAAGGCTGTAATCTTCTTGCCGGGATGTTTTCACTTCTGCTCCTACCTCTATTAAACTCTTATGCTCCTCTTCTGAGTGTGAGCATCTACTTGTCAGTTCTATAATCCAAAATAAAATTGAAACAAAACATTCTTATGATGCTGTAGCTCTTATGTTTTTTCATAATACTTCAGTCCATTGTCTTACCTCTTAAGGTTCAGTCGATTAGAATCAATGCGCAATATTTTCTAACTTTTCTTATTTCAAAGTCCTTCATACCACCTCATTTATCATGTTGTTATGATACCAATTGATGTAGCCGTAGCTGCAATTTGAAATATACTCGTCGAATTGTGGGTTAGGACCCACATAAACTATATATACATAGCGGATTATAAAATTCAGGGTTATTAACATACATACACTAGCGATCAAACAACACTTCACTTTATAACAGACCCCGTATAACTCAAATCACTTGCATAAATGCGAATAGGGTTCCAGGGTCCCACCATACATAGACCAATCAAAATGCATCACGTTTTGGAAAAATTACCAACGACCTTAATAGTGAACTTATCCTTCCACCGATGTGAAGTCGTGCTGTGATCTCCGCCATAGACCTTCACCAGATCTAACGGCCTTCGTCTCATCACAAATCACTTTCCCGCAACTTTAAGGCTATACCGTTAAGAGTTAAAATTTAAAACATGTGATGTGTGCTCGTGCGTCATGCCAACACGTGGCCTTCCCTCACTACATCGCACATTTAAAACCTTACCGCATCACGTCGCGGACAACTTACCTTGCAAACTCCTTAACGATATCTGCTATAATTTGCGAAGTGTGCTATTGCGCAAAATCAACACGTGGCTCCCTCTCATCACATCACATCCTCCCATTATTACTCCATCGCATCATAAGTTATGTCTTTTAACTTGCGAAATCTATTAACTCATAAATACCTTAATCATCGATGTGAAATTGCGCCATGTCGACACACATCCATTTCGCACTTCCTCAACTCACCTCAACCATTCATCTCTTGTATTTGGATTTACAATTTAATTGCAGTCATCCATTCACATTCTCGCAGCTCTGCTTCGCCTCTTTTTCCTGCTCTAATCTCCATTGTTAGTCCTTAAACCCTCAACTTTGGGATTCAATCCTCGTCATTGATTCCTCTTGCAGAATTATTCTGAGTATTATGTTATTTATTTGATCTTTCATCTTTAGTTGTCACCGCTATGAATTACTGATTCCTCCACACTACTTCTTGGCTATCCCTCCTAAGCTTTGTGTGATCTGAAAGTGCGTAGATTCCCTCTTGAGATTGTTCTTCTTCTCGTCATCCCTTGGTCTCTGCCATAGTTTTGTCTACATGAAGTTCACAGAAACTTCGTCTTCTCGCTCATTCTGTATATTAATTAACATAAAAAAATGCACATATAATAGCACATGAATGCAATGCTTGATTTCAACAGGGAAATAAAACAACGAGGTTGAAATAGAGAGCCCGATAAAAATCCAAAACACTTGGAATTAATTTAAAAATGAAAATATACAAAACCCAATCCCTGGGATGGTTGGTTTTACATTTATTCCTACTCTCCCTTCAACCCTCTTTAACACGTATTTCCCTCTCGTTCTCTCTCTCTTTGTATCTATGGAAGGCAGAACTCCACAATGGTGGATTTAGTTTTGTTTTATGCCTTTCCCAAAAGCCCCATATGGTTGAGAAAATTTTATTCAATTTTAGAACAGTTTATTCAACTAAATGCCTAAATAATCCTAATCTAACTATTCTTTTAACTTACAGATTACAATGGCTATGTTAGCCCAAATTAAATTTGAACAAAATACTTTAAAACTAAAGTCTCCAAATTATTAGGACAGCTAGTCCTCTTCCCAAGCCAAAACATATGACCAACATATCACATTGTTGGCTCTACCACAATGCTCCTGCATCATTAGTGGAGTAGCCAATCCTGTGTGTGTGTGTGTTTGGCACACGAATGTAATAATCACACCTGCTTAAGAGGAGTGGTTTTTCCCTCTTAAGTTCTTGGTCACAGGAAAAAAATAAAGGTAGTCAAGCAATTTAGGGAACAGGCTAAGACATAAACATACTAAATAGTGAAATATCATGCATATTCAAACATAAAAAACTAAACTAAAACAAATAATACAAAAGCTCTAAATAGAGTCAAACAACTTCAATAATCCAAATGGCGGTTTTCAAGTTCTTGTGGTTATTGTTTATTGAAGAGTTTGCCGGATTATCCACAGTCTTATGAAACATTTGTCCCCTCTTATTGAGTGCTAGTAGGAATGAAGGATGAAAATTTTACCCACTTGCCAAGGGGCCCTTAGAACTAGGGAGTTCTAAGTCCGATGCAAGGATGTATTTAATTCTGAGCTACCTTGGTGCAAAGTATCCCTCTCTATACTCTGGTGGACTGGAGTTTTTGGATGACCAACAACTGAGTCCCCTCTATATTTGCTCCAGATCACACACTGCTGGATCGATTGGGGCAATTCTGGCCAACATAACAATGTGTTCTCATGCTATTCATCTCTTGGTGGCATTTTATAGGAGAATTCAAACTCTCCTTCCCTCTCTTTATACATTGATGGATGGTGACACAAGAGAGGAGGTTAATTCCATTGTGTGCCACATTTATTCCATTGTGTGCTCCCTTGAGGTCCTAAGGAGGCTTGGGCATCTGTTTATAGGCGGCCTCAAGTGTGGGATAAATGTCCTGGAGTGTGCCTTGTGGTCTCGGAAAGTGACTTCCGCCACTCTCAGTTCCTCATATTATTTTGAAGGAAAGCCATGCAAAGGCGTGCTTATCGAAGAAAAGTGCACGCAAAGGTGCATTTTTCTGTTCCTTCAGTGCATAATTTTATTTTCCTCTTAGACCTTAGATATTTTTAAATACTTCAGATTATCTAATGTGACTTAGCCCTGTAAATCCTTCTGTCTGACATGTAATACTATGATATTTTCTTGTCCAATTTTCCAGTGATAACAACGCTCTACAAAAAGATTCCAAATGCGCCACAACCAAATTTTACTGTTCCTCCTGACTGATTTGGTCAGGACATTCATTTCGGCGATGGTGTGATTGGTTCTACTAGCGCTTCGACAACAAGTCAACTATCTGGTCCTACACTTGCTGTTTCAAATCAAAAACCTACTGCATTTGATCCTGTGTCTTATTGCGAAATCCATGTCGTGTCATATGACAAAGGAAAAAGTGATAAGCAACTAGGAAATATGAAGAAGGGGAAAGACAAAAGAAATAAAATTCACCCCGTAAGAAAAATCATCTGATTCTTTTAGGAAACCTCATTACCCCTGATTGATATGTACTGAGGAGAATTTTACGCGAGATTCTCCTCATCGCTCGAAAGTCCCAAAGTTTCTTAAGACTTTTGTTGCATCTGCAATGTTAACAAATCCTTTTCCGAACCTGGAAACACATTTGGTTGTGACGAATCCTACTTCTAGTTCACAAGTTCTTATGATATCCTCCACGAAGCCAAAAAGTGATGGTTTTGTGTCGACATGAAGTAAATATTACAGTAATCCATTGTCGTCATCGAATGGTTAGGTTACAGATCAACCTACCACTTCGACTTCGACGTCATCTGACCCACCTCTACCACCTATCCTTTCAGAGTTAACAATAAAACCACCGATGGGAGTAATTCAAAAATCAAAATTCAATCCTCGAGCTCGTGCAACTAAAATTTATAATGTAGTAGAAGACCTGGCTCAGTCACCTTCTATTATGTCAACACTTGAGGTTCTTTAGAATTGTCCCTCCTAGAAGCAGACTTTGTTGTCCTCGATCGGTGGAATTGATCCGACGGATTAAAATTTTGTAGTATTTAATGACGTGGTCTACATGCCAAAATTACCAGCATAGTTAGCATTCTATATTCAAGTACATGCCCTGAATCGCCTCATTCATTGCACTATAATTGATGAAGGAGAATCTACTTGTATCATGTCAATGAGTTACTGGAAGTCACTTGGCTCACCAACTTTCTCACAATCATCTACGACGTTGAAATATTTTGACAGTCATACATATAATCCTTGTGGAATTCTTAGTAACCTGCAAGTAGAACTAGGGGGGAAATAAATTACTGTTGAATCTGAGGTCGTTGGTGGACCCCTCGACTAAAACATATTACTTGGAAGACCATGGGTTTACAATATGGCTGAGGTAGTATCTACTTATTTTTATATGATCTTCTTCCCACATAAAGGAAGTATCGCAGCCATTGATCAATTCTCGTTCTTCGCCTCTGGTTCCCAGGAAACTGGAAGTGTTCCATTAGTTCACGAACCCCCATCTTCTCTTCAGAACATTGGTGTTAGGAATATTTAAGGATCCTTCCCTAATGGGAACATTTTTCGTTACCGTCGCCTGCGACATCGGCGGAAATCGCCTATATAGAGACCTGCAACATGATATCTTCCACTTCATATGACTTAAGGAAGATACCCGATGATTCTGAAGTAGGTAGGTTGGGCAACATCATGCCACTAAGTCGAATTGAGCTAGCATAACTATCAATTTTCTTGGTTTATGCGGTCAATCCAAATCCATTGTCGCTAACCGTTTCGGTTAATCATTCTTTGGATTTTCACACATATTCTCGACTGATGAGAGCACTATGGAATCCATGATGCTGGAATAAGAGCCATGGGAATAATCACATCAACGATCCTATATTCCATATTATAGTGAAGATAATCCATCTGAACTATATCACCCTACTGTCATTGTTTTCTTGACGAATTATATTCCTATCCACGCTGTCGATTCCAAGAAAAACCCATTGAATATCGAAGCAATGATTTCTATTGATATTTCGACCAAAACTGGTATTATAGAAAACATTCATGTCAGTGCGTCTTGTTCTCCATCTAAACTTGACACTTACCACTCTCTTTTTCGTGAATTCTGAGATGTATTCACTTGGTCATATAAGGAGATTCCAGGTATCGAATCCAACATTTGTGAACATGAGATTAAAATATATCATGATGTTAATCTCGTGTGACAACGCCTTCATCATATTCACCCAAATAAAGATGTTGCAATTAAAGCAGAGGTTGAATTTTTTTTGCGTGCCAGAATCATTTAACATGTTTCGCTTACCGATTGGGTATCTAACATTGTTCCTGTCATGAAGAAATAGGGGAAAATTAGAGTGTCTGTCGATTATTGGGATGTTAATCATGCTTGTCCGAAATACAACTATCCAACTCCCTTTATCGACCAATTTATTGATGAATGTGTTGGATGTGAGATATTTTCTTTCATGGATGGATTCTCTGGTTACAATTAGATTAATATTTTCCCAGAGGATCAATATAAAATGACTTTAATCTGTACCTAGGGCACATTCGCTTATCATAAGCTCCCTTTTGGTTTAAATAACATTGGGGCCACATTCTAGAGGGAAATGAAATATGATTTTCATGACATCAAGCACATAATTCAACCGAATCTGGATGACTTACCTACACATTCACGGAAACAGGCTGAACACCCACTACATTTGAGAGCGATATTTTTATGATGTTGTCACTATAAAATACTCCTCAATCTACACAAATGTGTGTTTGGTGTTGATTCTGGTCATTTGGTTGGATTTGTCATGTCGAAAGAAGGAATTAGACTTTATCCATTGAAGGTCCAAGCTATGTTTGATTTTCCTTCTCCTTCCAATTATCTCATTTAGTTACAGAGACTCCAAGGGAAGGCTAACTTTCTAAGGATGTTTATTCCTAACTACACCAAAATGGATAAAGGATTTACTCGACTCTTGAAAAAGGGGGTACCCTTCCATTGGGATGAGGTTTCACAATATTACTTTGGTTTTCTTAAATATTCCCTCATCTGAGCATCATTAGTCTATTCCCTAAATTATCAGAGTGAATATTTCCTGTATTTCGCCACTGCAGATACAACCATCACTATGGTTTTAGTCCAAGAAGAATATGGGATTGAACATCTAATATATTATTTGAGTAGTAATCTCAATGATACAGAAGTTAAGTACACATACATTGAGAAGCTCACTTTGGAAACCGTTCAATCTGTACAAATATTTCACCATTATATCCTACTTTGAAAGACCATTGTCATTTTGGATTGGAACCCTATGACATGAATTTTGTCACGTCAATTGTTGGGGTGAAAATATTCAAAATGGATCATCATTTTGCAGGAGTTTTATTTGGAATACATAAAATCCAAGTCAAAGAAGTCTTTGGTGTTTGCTGAGCTTATTTGTGACCTTCCTTTGAGTAGTACCGATCCTACTATGGAACCATCAATTTCAGACAGGTCTTTGTTTTTGATCGAGTCATCTGACCTGTGGTATGGAGATTCATCATCTATCCCCAGACCCAAAATTTTCAGTCTCATACCTCTCTCTCGCAAAAACGACATGTTCGATACCAAGACAAAGATTATCTGATCGTTGAAAATACAATTTATCATCGTGGTGTTGATACAGTTTTACGTAGGTGCCTCATGCATGAGGAAGTCGAAAAAGTTATAAATGATTATCATTCTAGTGCATGTGGTTGAAATTTGTCTGGCTATGCTACCGTGCATAAGATTCTTCGCACTGGTTACTACTGTCCTAGTATATTTTACGATTGCATTATCACAGTTAGAAGTTGTCATGCTTACTAGATATTTGATCGTAAAACCAGCCTGCCTCCATCACCAATGCATCCTGTCATCGCTGTTGGACCATTTGCAAAATGGGGCATTGACTTCATGACATTTAACCCCCGCTCGGTCAGGGGTCATGGGTATATTATTGTCGCCGTTGACTATTTTACCATGTGGGCCGAGGTGATGCCTACATTCAACAACAAGAGACAAACAACCGCATTGTTCTTTTTTAACCATGTGGTTTCATGGTTTGGTGTACCACAAGGTATAGTAACAGATCATGGAAAACATTTTCACAATCACATGATGGATGAGTTAACTGCCAGGTTAGGACTGTCACATGATAGTTCTACCCCCTATTATCTACAAGCTAATGGACAAGTTGAAGCTATCAACAAGATTCTTAAGCGTATACTTCAACGCATGATTGGGGTTCATAAACGAAACTGGTATTTGATATTGTACTCATATTTTTGGGCATATTGATGCGACCGTATTCACTCCCTTTCAGTTGGTTTATGGTCTGGAAGCTATCTTACTGATACAATGTGAAATACCATTGTTGAAACTCATGATTGACCTACTACCTGACACTTTTGAAGAAGATGCACGTATTTTAGATCTCATCCATCTAGATTAAACACATCATGAAGCCACATTGGCCAACGAAGCGCATAAGAGACGAATCAAGGAACAATATGACCGCAATTTCAAGCCTCACTCCTTCTTGGAAGGAGACCTGGTCTTGATTTATGATCAGGAAGCTGATAAGATAGGAACAAGGAAATTTGAACCATTATAGCACGCCCCTACATTTTCAAGCACATTCTCGCTAAGGGTGCCTACGAGTTGGTAGATTATGATAGGATTCCATTATCGCAACCTCAAAATTGGTTGTACCTTAAATGCTACTATGCTTGATTTGTGTAGTAAACACTGTATTATATGCTTTGATTACGTGTGTGTAGCAGTGTGCATTTTAGATTTTTTCATGTGGTTAGTAATCCGCTTTGCATTTTTTGCAGATGTCAGAATCTTCGGAACCATTTGTTGGATATGTCGATGGTGCTAGTTGTGGTACTCATAATTTATTCTCTATAGCATGGGCCATATTTTCTCCAGGTGGCGAGTTAGTGAGCTTCCAAGGGATATGTATTGGTTGATCAACCAAAAATATCGCTGAGTATAGTGGGTTGATTGAACTACTCTCTAATGCCCTTTCACTTGGCATTCACCGCATCATCATCAGGGTGGAATCACAACTTGTCGTACTACATCTTATTGGCGTCTATATTATCCGAAATCTAGCAATTCATTGCATCTTCCTTAGAGTTCATCTTTTGGAAAGACATTTTGATTACGTTCAATATCAAAATATTTCCAGAAACTTTAACACTCTGGTTGATTCACTGGATAATTATGTGTTAAATAGACATTTGCAACATATGCAATGATAGATATTCAATTCACATCATACAATTGAATAGGATTGCACATAATCATAGGAAAAAAATGAAAGTAAAATAGTTTTATATCGAGGTTTTACAAAATTGTGTCCAATACACGTTGGTCATCCGACCTCAAAATGATATAGACATAGCATAATCTAAGTAAACCTATTGATGCTCATGATAGCAGGTCACTACATGGGCTATCATGCATAATAGCCTGATCCAACGGGTAGGCACACCAATGATATGTCACTACAGCCTCATAGGTAACTCCTCAATCCAGACATTCATTATCCCAAGAGTCAATCCTTCCACATGTTGCCACAACTCAACAAGAGTCTCAGCTAAATCCAATTCCTGTAGGATTACTCTTCCAATGGTCCTCTTTGCTGGTTCTCCTGCTTGCTGCACATGAACCACTGTTCGAACAATACTTATATCTAAATATATAAAACATTTGTAGTTTAGTATTGGAAACATCAAAAGACACAAAAATATGTAAAAAACCACCAAAAAATAAAAAACATGGTCAAAATTTTACCTATAGCAACCCATTGAGCGCCGGCTGGTAAAATAAAGTCTGGATCTCCATGGAAATCCATCCCTGCATATGGATGCTCCTTGATGAAGATATTCTGTCTTCGGAGCCAACTGAAGAATGCATTCTAAAAAATGAGATCGATTATTGACCAAAATGTCTAGCCATAATCTCAACCCACTGCTCCATTCATGGATCTCTAGGACCAACTAATCCTATCGTCTCATGCTGTGGCTGCATCAATGGAACTCGCTCCAAAACAAAAGTGATCAAAATTGACCCATAACTGAAATTTTTGGTCTTACCACTTTTTACCTCGGTCAATTGTTATTTCATCTGAAGGAGTACTATTTCAACCCAGTTGAACACGGTTGGCTTGAGACACTAAAGAACATACTGCATGTATGATCTATTCATGAAATGTAGTGTCATGTTTCTAGCTAGATTTGCGATAGTGACTAGTAGAGTTTGTTAAGGCATATCACACACATATTTGATATTTATATTTCCATATTTACTAGGCTCAGTTCATGGTTGAAAAAAATGTCAGATGTAGTCCTTCACTATTTCACCTCCACGCATAGAGCCCGCAACGGAAATAGGGGCACCACGTCTCGACAAACCTGTTAGAAAGTAAATATTAGTAACCAATATTGGGAGCACTTTGTCCCCAAATGTTAAATGCCTGTATTTTCGGGTCCCATGAATGGATCAAGAACTGCAATAGTTCCATGTGTTTCCTCATTCTTGAAAATCAGAAGTACTTGAGCAACCCACTAGTGTATCTTTAGTTACAACTAGCACAACTGGGTTTAACTCACTTAACTGAGTTAAACTAAATAACAACTCCCATAACTACTCTTCCAACTCTGTTACAACTGTGTTACACTGATTTACAATGAAGTCCATCATGCATGAGTCACCAACCAACCTTGCAACTCATAATTCCTTCAGCTAACTGGTTTTCCACATTAGTTAACTGAAATCAAGTGCTCCAAGAGAATAAGTTATGATTTATTGTCTGATTATCTTTAAGGGCTGATAATAATCAGCATGCATTCTATTTTTAGATATGCGATCTATAAATAGACTTCGCCCATGTTCTAAAAATAGAAACTCATATAAAGATAGAATTTTCTCAACCATCTAGAATCATCATCCTGCTAATTTTAGAATATGCTCACCATTCTAAAAATAGACATACACCTAAAAATAACCTGCGGGGCCCATTTAGTGAAGATGCTTAATTTTCACTAGGATCATCATCTTATTGAATCTCAACACTCCCCATAAACAAGAAAGGGATTATCCTTCACCTCGATCCTATCTCTATGGTATTCGAATTTGATCTTGGTGAGCGCCTTCGTCAGAATATCTGCATCCTAATCTTCCATAGGAATGTACCGAAGCAACATGATCTTCTGCTGCACACAATCTATGATATGATGATACCAGATACCTATATGCTTAGATCTATCATGAAACATCATATTAGTCGAGAGTTTAGTGCAACTTTTATTATCACAATGAATCATTGTAGGATCTAAACGAGAACCGAACAAACCAACCATGATCTTCCTCATCCAGATAGCCTCACATGCAACTTGAATTGCTGCCATGTATTCCGCTTCCACTAAAATGAGTGCCACAAATATCTGTTTCCTGCTTTACCAAGAAATAGCTATAGATCCGATACTGAAAACCCCTCCTAATGTGATCTTTCTATCTGCTGGGTTGCCTGCCCAATCTGCATCCGTGAAGCCATGCAACTTCACCTCATCCACCTATCTGTACCATAAGACATACTCAGATGTGCCCCTGAGATATCTCAGGACATGCTTGCTGGCCTTCCAAAAGAGCTTGGTAGGCTTAACCATCGCTTGATTAAGCTGGTTCATCGCATAGAATATGTCCGGTCTTGTATTAACTAAATACATGAGTGAAACCACCAATTGTCGATAGACAGTAGCATCCACTACCTTTGCCGATGTAGCATCCTCTTTCCTCCAATTTCTTGGAAGAGGAGTATCCATGGGTTTGCAGTCCTCCATGTGAAACTTACCAAGTATCTCCCGAGCATACTTGCCTTGAGACACAAACAATTCACCTTCTCGCTGCCATATTTCCAATCCAAGGAAATAATGAAGGAGGCCCATATCCTTCATCTCGAACTCCTTTGCAAGATCCTTCTTGCATGAGTGTATCAGCTGCTCATCACCAGTCAGTATTAAATCATCAACATAAAGAAAAATGATTAAAATCTTACCCTCCACCACAATCTAGTATAGGTTTGCATCCGCCTCACTCTTGGTGAAGCCAAGTCTTGTGAAATAGCTATCGATCCAAGTGTACCAAGCATGGGGTTCTTGCTTCAGCCCATACAATGCTCTTTTGAGTCTGCACACATGCGAATCGCTACTGAAGATCTCAAATCCTTCAGGCTGCTCAATGTACACTTCTTCCTCAATGATCTCATTAAGAAACATAGTCTTCACATCCATCTGATGAATGTGCCAACCCATCTGTGTTGAGAGAGCAAGGATGGTCCTTATGGAAGAATATCGTGCGACAAGTGAAAATGTTTCTTCATAATTAGTCCCCTCTATCTGTGAGAAGCCTCGGGCAATAAATATTTCCTTATACTTCTCAACACTCCCATCAATAGCTTTCTTTACCTTGTAGATCCATCTTGAACCTACCACCGATTTATCAACCGGACTTGGAACAATTTCCCAAGCACTATTTCTGACAATGGAGTCATACTCCTCCACCACTGCATCTACCCATGTGGGCTCATACACTGCGTCCTGAAAAGAAGATGGCTTTGTCACAATACATTTTCTCATGAGAGCCGTGTATCCAGTGAATCAGTAAGGATACTGTCTTTTTCTGTGCTGTGAAGTAGGGGCTCCTACATTCTGTGCCGCATCAAGCTTCAGCCTCTAAACTTCTATGGTATTCCTTCTGCCAATTATGATGTTTGGCTTTGCATGAGTGGAATCCTCCACTCCATGATCCTCCTCCTGTGGCTGATCCACATATTGAAGCTCATTTTTGGGAACAAGCAATTCCTCCTCTACATGCAAGTGTAGCTCCCTCTCAAGCATAGCTCATGCAACACCCACGATTGTTCTATTCTTGCTCTCCGTGACCCTATTCTACTGTGGGTTATGAGGCACTATGAGTTTTCTTTGAATTCCTTCTTTGCTACAGAAGTCTTTGAATTCATTCGAGATATATTCACCACCATTATCGCTCTGCAAAGCCTTCACTTGCTTCCTCGACTCTTTCTCCACCAATGCTTTAAACTCACATAACTTTGAGAATGTTTGATCCTTCTTCTGTATGAAGAAGATCTAGCATCTACGAGAATAGTCATAAAAAAAAATAACATAATACCTGTGTTTTTCCGTTGAAGCAACCGAGAATGGCCCACACACGTTTGTGTGAATTCTCTCCAGGATCCCCGAAGCATGGTTCTCCTTTTCATGAAAGGTGGTATTCAAAAACTTACCCATAGCACATCCCTTGCATTGATATATCTACACAAGTGTACCCTTGGGAAGTCCACTAGAAATCTGCTGCAAAATATTCAGGGCGCCATGGTGAAGATGGCCCAATATCAGGTGCCATAATTCGCCTTCATCCCGGCTCACCACTTCTTCTTCTTTTCCCACCATTGCAGCACAACCATCTACCTCCTGCTTCTAGAGATTCTTAACTTGAATCCCTATCCTCTTGGTTTGACCCGTTGTTTGATGTCACAAGAAAGCTTTTCCATTGCTGAAAACAACGTCATAACCTTTTTCCTCCAACATCGTGACTGATACCAAGTTATTCTTTAGACCCGGAACATGCATAACATCTTTCAACAGAAATGGTTTACTTGACTCCCTCTCAAAGGTAATGGTACCAATGCCGGTTGCACTGTATCATCCATCGTTGCCCATCTTTATATGCATTTGGAGATCTTTCTCCTCCAAGTCACTGAAAAGCTCCTTATCTCCCGTCATGTGGAAGGAAGAACCACTATCAAGATACCACAGTGATCCCATTGTGCTTGAAACCAAGCATGAGATCAAGAATAAATCAAGTTGAAATTGCGAGGAAAGGGCCTCACTAGCTACAACTCTAGCAGCCTTCTCGTTCTTCTTTTTCTGTGGGAAGTTAATGGTGATATCCCCATGTTCGTGATAGTGAAAAAACTTCACCTTGGACAAATCTAGCTTCTTGCCTTTAGCCTCAGATTTTGAATGGAATTTATTCCCCTTCCCTTTCCCTGATTTGGCAGCTAAAGAAAAATCCTCTTCATCATCATGCTTTGATGAAGAGCCACCCCTGGTACTCCGCCTTATCTCCTCCTACACTAGATCCGACCAAAGTCGCTCCCAATCCGACAGTTTCTCCCGCCCATTGACAGGGTATTGATAACTATGCTAACTCTTCAGAATTCATCATCAGCCAAGCTCACCGAGTCATCATCAAAAACTGTAATTCCCACACTCCCCAGCTCATCCATACATTGGAAAAACTTTGTGAGATACTTTAGAATACTGTCGCCCTTCTCCATTTTGATTTTTCTGAGTTTATCTTTTAGTGCCAACTTCCTATGGTCATTGTTGCTTTCGAAAATATCTGTCAGAGCCTTCCACATTGCAAATGGAGTGGCTTTCCCGTGAAGGCTTGATACAATATGGTCTTTCACACCTTCCAACAGAATTCTTCTCGTCTTCGCTACTTTCTTTTGCCAGGCATCAAGTAATGCAACATCCGTTGAAGTGGGCTTAGGAACATCGCTATCAATGAACTCCTTCAAGCCATTATCTTCAAGAACCACCTCAATCTTATCCTTCCAGGATATGTAGTTAAATATTCCATCGAGTGCATACTCTAACCACAACCCATTGAAATCCATTTCAATGTTTACTCAACTGTCACAACAAGAAATTCTTGCAGCAAATTCCAATTTTTCCACCAACACAACTCAACACTGCTTCAATATTGCAATCTCCAGTGATTAACAATGATTCGATACCATGTAGAAATTATATACAATATGCATGTATATTACTGAAATCCCCTGATCTAAAAATTTAATCCACTGTTAAATACAGAATCCTTCTACTCAATTCTTTGCGGAAATTAAATCGCCGATTGCAAACATATGTAGAAAAATCAATCGCACATAACAAGATGTTTTACCGGGAAAGCTTAAAGCTAAAAACCCAACTATCATATATTATGTATACAATGGAATCATGAAACAATATCATACAAATATCAACTCATAGAGCTCTCAGTACAAAATACAATCATCTCACACTGTCATACAAAAATTGGTTCACACATGCACCGATTTACTGCCTCTTGAAAGCCTGCCTCCACTACGCAATCCCTGCTTTAGAAGATCCCTAAATGAATTCGATCTTGGCTTGCTTGAACTGCACATTCCTCATTGGAAAATCCAATGTGTGTGTAGATGCATTGAATGCATCACTATAGTCACAACTGATAGTCAAACACACCCTTTCACCTATCTCTCCAGTGGGTCTCCACTGGATCTGACATGCAAGTAGTTAACTGCTGTATTTTTCAGTTGCAAGTAAGACAATACTTGTGAATTAATTAAATAATTAATTCACTCATCTTTCACTAGTGTATCTTTAGTTACAACTAGCACAACTGAGTTTAACTCACTTAACTGAGTTAAACTAAATAACAACTCCCATAACTACTCTTCCAACTCTGTTACAAATTTGTTACACTCAGTTACAATGAAGTCCATCATGCATGAGCCACCAAAAAACCTTGCAACTCGTAATTCCTTCAGCTAACTGGTTTTCCAAATCAATTAACTGAAATCAACTGCTCTAAGAGAATAAGTTATTATTTATTATCTGATTATCATTAAGGGCTAATAATAATCGACATGCATTATATTTTTAGATATGCGATCTATAAATAGACTTCACCCATGTTCTAAAAATAGAAACTCATCTAAAGATATAATTTTCTCAACCATCTAGAATCATCATCCTACTAATTTTAGAACATGCTCACCATTCTAAAAATAGACATACACCTAAAAAAAGCCTGCGGGCCCCACCTAGTGAAGGTGCTTAATTTTCACTAGGATCATCATCTTGTTGAATCTCAAAACTCTTTCTCGCCATGTAATCAACATTATGATCCGTTCAAAGTCTAAAATCATGCCATAGGCTTAGTTAGGATCCATTCTATTATCACACTCAAAATTTTGCAAAAAATTGCTTAGATAGGGTCTTCCTAGTTTTGATGTTATGTCAATTTGGATCATGAAAATTGGTAAAAGGGTGTGTAAATCATGCTTATCCTAAATCCTAAAATCATTATAGACCAGGTATTGTCAGTTATTTTTCATCATATATCATCTCAAGGCTCATTTTTAACCTTACTCTTAACCTGCCTATTTTTACCTGTTTTCGTAGCGTACATAGTTATGGATTGATAGTTTGCGCTACCGAATCATCAAAATTTTTCGTAGAAAAACTACCAAAATTATAACTGAAGCTAATACAAAAAAATGTTTTTTCTATGTGAAAAGAGAAATGGTGAAATGTCAATTTTCTATAGGTCTAGAGTTAATCCAAAGTCACATGATTAGTTGTTTGAGTCATGAATCACACATATTCATAAACTCATGCCATCATCACACTTCATTCCTCATTTTTTGTCATGATCCCTCTCGAATTTAAATTTCATTCCTTAAATAAATCACCCAAGCTCCTCTCTGTCATTAAATTTTCAGCCTTTGCATGTATCAGTCAGTTGTCACCTTTGAAAAGTTTAGCTTTGTGGCAAGCAGCTTGCTGTCCAATTTGTTTTTTACAGGTGTCACATTTTTAAGAGGGAAGCTTGGATTATAAAGGGATATGGCCATGAAGAGGAAAGCATAAAAAGGAGGCTCTATGGTTATATAGGATCCCATTAACCTTAACATTATCATGGAAGACCTCAGATTCACAAAATTTTTCATCCAGACAGGTTACATGCATTTCTGCCAGGAGCTACAAGGGGATTTGTTGTGTTTTTTGAACTGTTTGAGCTGTTAGTTTCAAAAGAAATTTGCAGGAAACTGAAGATGTTTTTAAAAAATATGAATGAGTGTTTTTCTAAGAACGTAGCAAGGAACAATAACCTCTTTCATTTTTCTCTCAAGTGCTACCAATTTGGATATCCGAAGATGTCTTTGAGACCTATTTTCAAAATTTAGAATTTTCCTGTTTTATACATGTTTTCCTAATACAAATTTTGGACAGCTGGAGATTCTTTTCAAAAATACAAGAGAGGTTTTTCTTTAGAAAATTATTATTTACAAAAAAATCCTCCCATTTTTCAACAACTATCAAGGATAGGGAGATAGGAGCTCATCTATGAACCCTATGTTTTCAGAAAAACAATCATTTTTATTGGTAAATGAACTTGCTAAAGGTGAAAATGATGATTTTTGAGAAGGGTAAGAGGCATTATGAACCAAGTTTGATTTATCATCCTTCATCATATCAATTTTTAGACCCATTGGTGAAATTTTGAAGAAACAGGAGAATTTTGAATTTTCTACACTTTAGGCGTTTTCGTAGCGCTAGCCAGGCTTGAAGCCCAAAAAGCGCTACGAAATTTCTGAAGATGATTTTTTGATAAAAAGGACGATTAAAATTGAAATTAAAGCTTGGTAAAATTTTGTATTAGCTCTTTTAACCTATAAAATAGATCCATGAGAGAATAAAGAGTTAATAGATGAAAAAGTTGGTGAATTAAATTTGCTACCAGAAGTTGCAACAAAATTGCCTTGTTTTCCCCTGTTTTGGCAGCAAGTTAAATTTTTGGAAATGACCGAAGGATAAAGAGTTTTTTCAAGGTTATTTTTTGTATGGAATGTCAAAGAGTATCATAGGAAAGGTTTTTTGAGTGGAAAAACTCATCACGAGGGTGATTTGGAGATGGAAACTCATCATGTTGCCACATCATCAACATGACATCTTATAATCAGAATCCGAAGAACAGTTCCTAAATTACAGCTATGATGTTTTATTGTTAAATCATGCCTTCGGCCACCTCATAAGGCTGCTCTTTCGATAATACTTTTTTATGTATGGATTTTTAATAGTTATTTAAGGTATTAATGAGTGAAAGAGTCCTATTAGGTTTCTAATTCTTGAAAACATACTTCTCTACTTTTCCTCCTTGTAATCAATTGTTAGTTAGATTAGGTGTCCTTGAAGATATTTGGTGGTCTATCCTAGTTGGAAGACACGAGGTAAAGGTGGATAATTCTATAAATAGGGAGAAGAAAGAGTTTGAGGAGGTTGGGAGATGGTTACTTGACACTACCACTGTTGTAATATTTTGATATCAGTAATATATAGTTGCAACAGCCTATTTCAGACCTGATATTCTTCTATGTATTCTTATGTATGTTTGTTCTATTAGTATTTTACTTTATCTCTTGTATTTTAGTTGTATAATCACTTGGAATTAATTGTTACATGCTCCAAATTCCTGTATACTCCTAGTCTACTATAAATGTCAAGATTTATTAGTTTTCTTATGTATAATCACTTGGAATTCATGGTGACATGCTCCAACTTCCTGTATGCATATAGCTTGCTATTTTTTCCTTCATGTGTGGTTTTATAAGAATACAATTGCCTCAACTTCCATGAGATAAGTTGACTTGTGACTTAGTTTTCATATTGACTCCATAAGCCCAATGTTAGTTATTGGTTTACATCTTTCACCTACAAAAAAAAAAAAACATTCAATCCAATTTAGAGTTAGCCATCTGCTTTCAAGTTATTCATTGAATATCCTTTATCATTTTGAGAGAGCCCTCTTGGACTAGATAGGCTAATTTCTAGTTGCAAGTGGTATGAAATAGTTACTCCAAGTTGACCATTGAAGTAGCCCAACATGACTCAATTTGGTGATAACATTTTGGTGTCATTTCAAGGAGACGAAGGTGTAAATTTTCTCTGGGAAGAACGACAAGGTTTAGATTTGACTTCTGATGGTGAACATAAGCCAAACACTGGAAGGCTGTACCATTCACCTGGTGACTCCATTGTTCAAGATTTCGAGCTTCAAAGTTCAGAGCGACTTCAGTGGGGAAGAATCCATATTTCATAACATTGATGGTGATCCAAGATGATAGGGTATGTGGAAAACCATTTATATGATAAAATGTTACAAAGTGTAAGGGATGAGTTAGCCGAATTTTAGATAGATGAACATTTCTCAACAATAGTATTATGTTTTTTTAAATCCATTTGACTCACACCTGGAATTTTTTTTTTTCTTGGTTTAGTTGCTAAAAGATTAGAAAATTAATTTGAAATACTGGATGTTTATATTGAATAATATGATTTCAAACATCCTAAACAGTTCTTGGAAAGTCTTCCTCCTCCAAAAAATGAGGCAATTGTTATACCATTTGACTTGCATATAAAGGAAGAATATGGTTATGCGCTTGATATTGTAGAGTTGGAATCAAGGTTCAGCCTTGATGAAGAAAA
Source organism: Pinus albicaulis (assembly GCA_034641835.2). NCBI lineage: Eukaryota > Viridiplantae > Streptophyta > Pinopsida > Pinales > Pinaceae > Pinus > Pinus albicaulis. Next base: position 1,291,019,114 of record CM076574.1, read on the forward strand.
TGAAAAGGATATCCAAGATCAATTTGTCATTGATACCTTAAAAGGGATACCAATAAATTATGTCTTCTATGCTCCCATAACTGATTACATGGAAGAGTTCTATAGTCCAACTTTTCAATTATTTGTTCACTGTGAAAAACAGACCCATATTCTGTTACCTTTATCATTTTAGAACATAATTTGATTTTGGTTTAAGCACAATCAAGGAGTTCAGGTATCAGATCAACTCTTTGACTAGCTTTATTGGAGGTTTCATGACGCTAGAATCAAACGTGAAGATTGCAGCTATTAGGCTAGGTAGGAGTGTGTGTGAATAAGCTCAAGTAGTCTGAGCATATTTTCAGTATGTACATATTTGGTTTTTCAGTAGTAATCATCAAGCTTGAGCTTGAGGATAAGGTCATAAGAGTTTGAAGAAGGGTTGGTGAATTTTAGAAGTTTTATGTTAAAAAAGGATGGCATTGGAACTACATGTTCTTTGTTGTAACATAGGGGCACACCATCCCCAGTGGAGCCACTGTTATCACACTCAAAATTTTGCAAAAAATTGCTTAGATAGGGTCTTCCTAGTTTTGATGTTATGTCAATTTGGATCATGAAAATTGGTAAAAAGGGGTGTAAATCATGGTTATCCTAAATCCTAAAATCATTATAGACCATGTCTTGTCAGTTATTTTTCATCATATATCATCTCAAGGCTCATTTTTAACCTTACTCTTAACCTATCTGTTTTTACCTATTTTTGTAGGGCACATAGTTATGAATTGAAAGTTTGTACCAAATCACCTAAACTTTTCATAGCAAATCTGCTAAAATTATAACTCAAGCTGCTACGATTTTTTTTTTTTTTTTTTGTGTGAAAAGAGAAATGGTGAAATGTCAGTTTTCTAGAGGTCTAGGGTTAATCCAAAGTCACATGGTTGGTTGTTTGAGTCATGCATCACACATAGTCATAAACTCATGGCATCATCACACTTCATTCCTCATTTTTTGTTATGATCCCTCTCGAATTTAAATTTCATTCCTTAAAAAAATCACCCAAGCTCCTCTCTGTCATTAACTTTTCAGCCTTTGCATGTATCAGTCAGTTGTCACCTTTAAAAAGTTTAGCTTTGTGGCAAGCAGCTTGCTATCCAATTTGTTTTTTTACAGGTGTCACATTTTTAAGAGGGAATATTGGGTTATAAAGGGAGATGGCCATGAAGAGGAAAGCATAAAAAGGAGGCTCTGTGGTTAGATAGGAGCCCATGGACCTTAAAATAATCATGTAAGACCTTAGCTTCACATAAGTTTTCATCCAGACAGGTTACATGCATTTATGGCAGGAGCTACAAGGGGACATTAGGGGAATTTTGAGGTCTAAAACAGACCTCCTAAGGAAATTATAAAATAACAGTGGAAATAATAAGATAAGATTTGATGACATCATCAAATTTTAGAGCGAAAAATGAAAAAACTATTTTTTCAACACATATTTCAACTTATCTCCCAAAGTTTTTACTTAAATTTTGAGCAGGAGTACTCGTTGGATGAAAAATTTAATTCCTCATCCAAGGGGTATCCATGTTGCATACTTTCGATGAGTCTTGCTACACGAAAAATGAGAAATACATGAAAAACGTGATTGTAATAACGTTTTTTTATGTATTTCTCATTTTTTGTATAGTAGGGTCCATCAAAAGTATGAAACATGGGTACTCCTTGGATGAGGAATTAAATTTTGCATCCAACGAGTACTCCCACTCTAAATTTGAGTAAAAAATTTGGGAGATAAGTTGAAAATAAGAGTTGAAAAAGTAGTTTTATTATTTTGTTATTTTTTAACATTTTTACCCTTTTACTTAAAAAATGGTGAATCATCCCCCATGGTTGAAATCATCATCTTGAATCGTATTGGTTCTTATAAATTTTATTTTTGTTGTACATTTTTCTTAGGAGGCCCATTTTAGAGCTCAAAATTCCCCTAATAAGTTTGTTGTGTTTTTTGGAATGTTTGAGTTGTTGGTTTCAAGAGAAATTTGTAGGAAATTGAAGATGAGTTTCAAAAATATGAATGAGGTTTTTTCTAATCACAAAATAAGAAACAGTAACCTCTTTCACTTTTCTCTTAGGTGCTACCAATTTGGATATTTGAAGATGTCTTTGAGACCTATTTTCAGAATTCACAATTTTCCTATTTTATACATGTTTTTCTAATAGAGATTCTGGATAGCTGGAGATGGTTTTCAAAAACAAAGAAAAGTTTTTCTTCAGAACATTCTTATTTAAAAAATCCTACTCCCATTTTTCAACATCTATCAAGGATAGGGAGATAGGAGCTCATCTATGAACCTTATTTTTTCATAAAAACAAAGTCATTTTTATTGGTAAATGAACTTGCTAAAGGTGAAAATGATGATTTTTGAGGAGGGTAAGAGGAATTATGAATTAAGTTTGATTTATTATCCTTCACTATCAATTTTCAGACCTATTGGTGAAATTTTGAAGAAAAAGGAGAATTTTGAATTTTCTATACTTTGGGTGTTTTCGTAGCACCAACCAGGCTTGAAGCCCAAAAAACGCTACGAAATTTCTGAAGATGAATTTTTGATAAAAAGGGTAGTTAAAATTGAAATTAAAGCTTGGGAAAATTTTGTATTATCTCTTTTAACCTATAAAATAGATCCATGATATAAGATAGAGTTAATAGATGATAGAAGTTGGTGAATTAAATTTGCTACCAAAAGTTGCTACGAAATTGCCTTATTTTCCCCTGTTTTGGCAACAAGTTAAATTTTTGGAAAAGACCAAAGAATAAAGAGAATTTTCAAGGTTATTTGCCATATGGAATGTTAAATAGTATCAGAGGAAAGGTTTTTTGAATGGAAACACTCATCACGAGGGTGGTTTGGAGATGCCAACTCATCATGCTGCCACATCATCAACATGGCAACTTATAATCAGAATCCAAAGAACAGTTCCTAAATTCCAGCTATGATGTTTTATTTTTAAATAATGCCTTCTACCACCTCATAAGGCTTCTCTTTCGATAAGCCTTTTTTATGTATGGATTTTTAATATTTAGTTAAGGTATTAATGAGTGAAAGAGTCCTATTAGGTTTCTAATTCTTGAAAACAAAATTATCTCTACTTTTCCTCCTTGTAATCAATTGTTAGGTAGATTAGGTGTCCTTGAAGATATTCGATGGTTTAGCCAAGATGGCATATATGAGGTAAAGGTTCCTAATTATATAAATGGGGAGAAGAAAGAGTTTGAGGAGGTTGGGATATGGTTACTTGACACTACCACTGTTGTAATATTTTGATATCAGTAATATATAGTCGCAGCAGCCTATTTCAGAACTGAGATTCTTCTCTGTATTCTTATGTACGTTTGTTCTATCAGTATTTTACTTTATCTCCAGTATTATAGTTTTATAATCACTTGGAATTCATGATTACATGCTCCAACTTCATGTACACTCCTATTCTGCTTCAAATGTCAAGATTTATTAGTTTTTTTATGTATAATCACTTGGAATTCATGGTGACATGCTCCAACTTCCTGTATGCATATAGCTTTCTATTTTTTCCTTCATGTGTGGTTTTATAAGAATACAATTGCCTCAACTTCCATGATATAAGTTTACTTGTGACTTAGTTTTCATATTGACTCCATAAGCCTAATGGTAGTTATTGGTTTACATCTTTCACCTACACAAAAACAACAACATTCAATCCAATTCAGAGTTAGCCATCTCCTTTAAAGTTATCCATTGAATATCCTTTATCCTTTTGAGAGAGATCTCTTAGACTAGATAGGCTAATTTCCAGTTGCAAGTGGTCTTAAATAGTTACTCCAACTTGACCATTGAAGCAGCCCAACATGACTCAATTTGGTGATAACACGTTCCATGCAAAAAATTGGGGAAATTTTGGAAAAAATTAAAGATGTAACTTTCTGTATTGCACCCAACGCACCTGTGATTGAGAGACAGAGCATTGAAAAGGAACTGGGCCTCTTTCTAGCCTCTCTGCAATGCACTTTCGACATTCAAGGGTGCGCTGGCCCTAGGGCATTGTATATTAACCCCAGGGGCCCAAAAACCTAAAAAATGTAAATGAAATTGAAAAATAATGAATTCAATAGAAAGAGGATGGTAAGATCTTATACCTGGTCCAGACGACACAAGAAATGATCCACAGAATCTATCGCAATCAACTGCTAAAGTTCTAGGGTAATATAGGCTTAGAGCACTGAAATTGAAATGGTAAAGGTGAAATGGTAAACATGACTTGGTAATTTCTTAATTTAATAGTATTTTTGATTAATTTATGCATATTTAATGAAACGAATATGGTTTTTACCCATTTTTACTATTTTAAATAGGTATTTTTAATCCATTTGATGTTTCTTTGAGCAGGTTTGCAACTAATTATAGTGAGTTAGTCGTGCATGATCGTGAAATGCGATATTGACCACAAAGAATAGTTTTATTCTCTTTTTCAAGCTTTTTTAAACATGAAAAAGGAATTCAAAGCATACTGTTATCCTCTTTTTTTGAGCTTTGTTAAACATGAAAAGGAATTCAAAGCGCACTTTTATCTCTTTTTTGAGCTTTGTTAAATGTGAAAAGGGAATCCCCCTGGAGTTCTCTTTCAGCTCTTTTCAGACTCTCAAAATATGAAAATATTGCCGAGCACTTGCCCTTTCGAGCTCATTAAAGGAATTAAAACGTGATCTACTCATTATAAGTTTAACCCTTTTCCGGAATGAGATAGATTATGATTATGAAAAAGGAAAACCATATTCAAAAAGTTCTAGGAGGTTCGCTCAGGTATTATTTTATGCTTTTTTAGATTTGGGACACTATTATACAAAAGAGAACTTGTGGAGTTTTATTTTCATCCCTTTTTCAAACTCTCTAAACATGAAAAAGGATAGAGTTCTCATTGCCTTTATACTTGTTAAAGCATCAAATAGCGACAGACTTGTGCATCATGACAAGATTGAGTTTCACCTTCGCTAGACTCGTTAAAGCATCAAATTGCGATGGATTCACCTGAAGGGTGGAATTATACATCAAGCATATGTTATCCTCCTCAATCTTGTTAAAAAATAAAGAGGTACTGGTTAGTAATGATTGGGGAAAATTAGAAAGGGATAAAACACTTTATGGTAGCAAGTCGCTCTTGAACATGACACTTATTCACTTCATTTGTGTGATTTTTGGGTCAAGGGTAATCTGCTTGATGATATATCATTTCTACGGTCTATCACACCATCCATCACTTTGATTTTGGGTCAAATGCTGCCAATTCATTTAGTGTCACCAATATGTTCAAGAGAAGTCACTCACTTGTTCCTTATCCTTTGCAATACTCATAAACCTTCATTTCACGACTGCCATCCCTGACATTGATTCATCAGTCAAATTCTGTCTCCAAAATCATTACTCCTGTTTCGTGTCGTTGCTGAGGGAAGAATAAACACCCTCCTGTGACGAGTCGTTTCCTGTCGACATCAACTCATCATCCAGGAAGTTGACTTAGAAACAAACTTTCAGTACCTTGGAGCTTGCTTACATCAATGACAAGTTTCTCACTTTCGGTGACAGGTTGACATCATAGGCCTTCGACCGAAATAATTTTTATGGTGTTCGACATCAAATCATCTATTCACACCATGCAAAATGTACTGCAATACCTTGAGAGCCATTATCATCAACGATGGTTTCTCTTGCGTTTGTTAATGACTCACATGATTGGCTGGTAATTAAACGATGTATTCCCATGTTCGACATCAGATCATATATTCACATGGTTAGAATTGTACTTTAAGCGATCGAGTGAACGAGATAGAAGACCCCAAATCTAGTTTCATCCATCCGGGCTACGATTTTAGGAGAAGTACCAAATCATCCGTACGATGGTAATTATTCAGAGGGCCATCCTATCATGGGTCTATATATGTAGAAAGTCTATATTTGTATATGACTTTCTGATGTTATGATAGTTTATGTACTGAGTATGGGATATGCCTCCCTCAGCAATTCATGTACAAGATGAACATATATCATGATGTAATGTATTGTAATTGATGCAGGTCACTATCTGCTCCGGTTCCTCCTCATCACATTGTAAATCAAATCACTCAACATTATCATTTTTGACTTCATGCTTTAGGGGGCAGCTGTTACAGGTCAATTTTGGCATCATCCAAAAAAAAATATCGATATTCATTAGGGTCTATAATACTCCAAATTGGTTGCTACATGCCCTAAAAAAGTCACCACATTGATGGTATTCCTTCATGAAAGTTTCACTTCTTAGGTGCCAGTTGAAGTGTTACATTGAGCCATCACCACACCCCTAGACAACTGTAACTTCTTTGAAGAGCATCTAATCCAATGCATGGCTGCGTTACAGAGGATCAAGGCCCACTTTAGAGTTCCTTGGTCGACTGCGAGAAAAATTTTCATTGGATTTTTGGAATCTTCCCTACTTCTAGTGACTTATAGAAGTTGTTCCACTTTTCACCTCATCTGATAGCCTTGAATTTGGAACCCAAGAAGTCATTAAACCTCTTATCCTCATATTACCATGAACAAGGAAACCTCTTCATACATTTTTAGGAAATCCATTCAATTATTCATTTATGTCAAACTACCTCCATCTACTTATAAATAGATCACTGAACATAGTACACAAGGGAGAAAGAATTTGAGTTAAGTAGAGTTATGCTGGTGAGATATCAGTTCTTGAAGGTATTGTGCATGTACTGTGATGCTGTTGGATTGTTGATTCTAGATGTGATGAGGATGGGAATCAAGCTAGATGAGAAACAACGAATCGATCAAATGGTTGTACTCTTCCTTCCACTTCATAATAAATAAATTTGTTCCTTTCCTAATGCACGTGTCAATGATGTTATGTGTATTAATAAGTTTAATTGATTTAATTTGTTCGATTTGAATAGATCTTATTTCATTTATGTTGTTTTTTGTCTTCTGTTTACCATGGAAAGTATCAATAAAGAGAGTTAAGTTGGATTGAGAGCGATGAAAGCGACGGAGGGAGGCGAGGGAAAGAGAACATATTACAAGTGGGTTTCTCTCCCTATCTATTCATTTTAAGGAAAAGGTCAGATATCTTTCTTTCTATTGTTCTAAGTGAACCACCCACTTAGGGAAAGCATTCTTATCTGCAGGTTTGTATTTCCATAAAACAAAAAATATTCCCATATTTGATCAACAACATGGATTGGTACCTTGGTGCCTTGGTTTCATTAAATGGTATGAGCACTTGCCGCAGAGTATAGAGCATTTTGTTAGGAAAGAATTCACATTGATGCAATATGTCCCTCCTATGGTCCATGTCATAATATTCCATGTAGCTTCCACGGGACCTTCTAAAAGTAATGAATTTGTAGTATATGCACTTTAAATCTTATTAGATCATATGGTTTTACCATATTTGAGATGTGTCAAGGCCTATGTCAAAGGAGAATGCAATCCTATAATGGGTAATTCTATGATGTAATGCTAATATCAACTAATTTATGTCTCTTTGGACCACAAACCATTTTGTTAGATCTCCTTAACGAGTCCAAATTTATCTTGTGTAAACCCATTGATATTGATGACTGTAGGTTAATAGCTTGCTCCATATATTATGGAATATTATTTATGTTTCTTCGTGCTGAGAATTTTGGAGGGTTGGTGATTAATGCAAATTATCTTAATGATAATTACTTGTGAGCTTACTTATTTTACTTATGTATTCTCTTATTAGCTTATTATGTCTTCCATCAATTACCAAAAACACAAGAGACACATATTTAAGATTTTCAAGCCAAGGCCAAAACCTCTCCCTCTTGGAGAGGAAAACCCACAAGGAATTATTCTTACAGACTTTCAATTGACAAGTACCATGACCATGAATCAGACCCTTGAACTCTATATGCCTCCAAGATATTGTCACTGCTTTCTTCTTGGCTTCCTTTTGGTTGATCCTCTCTTCAACACTGCTCTGGACCAATACTAAGAAACTTTGTTCTTAGTAAATTCCTTTAGTCCTCCTAGAAATTATTCAACACCTTGTAGTATATTCTTCTAGTCTCAATATTCTATATATACTCTAGCACACTGTATTATCTTTTGTCCTTCCTTTATGCACTGATCTATACTTGCCTATTTAGAGAAACTTGGTCTCTATATAACAATCCATAACTCAGTTATTTACGCATTATGTAGTATTCCTGTTGGAGCTTCTATTTTGGACTTGCACCAAGCAACACCAGACTAGAGAACAGTTTGTCGGACTCCTTTGTATTCACAAGTAATGTATCAAAAATTTTTACTTCAGAATTAAAATGACTAATCTCGCATTTACTCTAGTAATTGACTTCACTTTATTCCCTGTAATTTATATATGTGATCCGCACTATAATTACATACTTGTTCTCCTTATCAAACATAATCCCTTATTCGCTTTTATATCTTCTCTGGCACAACCTTAACCTGTTGTTCATACAATCAAATATATTTGAATACCTTCTTGTACCCTTACCCGCAAATCTCAGACTCAACTGTTTCTTTCTTCTGTCCTTTCAGCGCAATATATATAGGGGTATATATAGTTACCCCTATATATTAATAAGCTGATCTATCATATTGTTATAGGGCTGCCTTGATCACTATTTTATAGGATAACATGAAGGTTGTCTAGAGGATGATATCAATGCTAATATGAGGCATCATTATGAGCTTATATCACAAGGTCTTGGGGCATATTATTGTTACACCATTTTTTGGTCATCTAACCCATTATCGTTAGATGAACCCAAGTACACCATGTAAGACCAATTTTACCCCAAGTAAAATTTCTTTCACCACATTTGTTTACGTTTCTTGGTCATATTTAACCCAAAACAAGGTAATCAATTAAATAAATCATTATTTATTTAATTATTTTCTAAGAATAAGTTATTTAAATCATTATTTAAATAATATTCTTAGTTAAATTTGACTAAATCACATATAAATAATTAAATAAACCATTATTTATTTAATTATATTCCCTTCATCTCCCTTAAAATAATAAATAAATCATTTATTTATTTTTTATTTATAAATAAAGGAATTGACCCAAGTCAAAATCCCTTTTCCTCCAACAAATATAATAAAATACTCCTAAAGGGTGATTCTAGAATTTGATTAATAATATTTTATTCATGCACCGAGTTCTAGAACACCCCAATATTTTGTTATAAATAGGAGGGTTTTCCCCATTCATTAGTCACCTCCATTGCATTAGATCACACTAGATCTACTTTTGGTCACCATTTCCATTTGTTTGAATTTTGAACTCCCATTGAGTTGCATGTTTGTTAGGGTTTTCCACATTAACCAAAGAGAGGAATTTTAGATCTAAAACACCGAGGACTTCCAAGAACCCATCCCACTGAGGAGAACTGGAAAACACCTTTCTTGTTTTCCTCTCAGGTGCCCCATTCTTTAATATAATATAAGATTCTTTTTATACATTGTTCTTGTCTTGTTCATTGGATGCATGGAGCCATTTTATATCTTATCTTCTTAATATATTTTATGCTTAGATCTAATTTTATGAAGAAAACTTGAAGATATTGTGCAGCCATACTTGATGTTAGGGCTACTTGATATGCATAGCTAAAGTGATCTTTTACGACGAAAGAATCATACTAACAATTGGTGACTCCACTAGGGATCGAACCTAGAATCTCTGGTTTCGCAGACTCCACACGGGTTTTCTTTTGCGACCAATGTCGTTTTCTATCTTCCTGCATATCCAGCTGTTTCAGACCCTAGGGTTTCTCTTCCATTTTTTATTTTTCCTATTTTTCCCATTTTTATGCTAGTTTTCCCCTCTAAAACCCTCAAACATAAAAATTTCTAACTTCCGTGTGTTTCTGGCCTTTTTGCGCAGGTGACCGACATCAGCCGTTGCTGAGACGACAAAATTTTCTGAAATCTGCCGCCGCTAGACCTGGATCTGCAGGTCGCACTTATTGGCCCAAAAAGTGCAACCTGGCCTTGAGGTCGCACTTTTCTGCCCTAAATCTGCGATCTGGCCTGAAAATAGGCCCAAATCTGTGACTTGCAATTTTTTCTACAATCTGCTAGCACTTTTTCTGGGTTTCACTGAAGCTTCTGTCAAGGTTTTCCAGCCTCTGTCTCCACCTGTTCAGACCTATTGCTGAAATATTTCACTCACCTAAGTGGAACTCTTGCCCCTTCGGGCTTTAGTTCCCTCCACTTTTTGTGGGAGAGTTTGTCGCTGTTTTCAGACATCTGAATTTCCAGAAGTTTCATCCTTATTTCAGATCTGATACCTCCTGTTCAGATCCTCACATGTCAGCTTTTATTCCCTTTTTATACACTGCCTTTCGCTTTGTTTGGGTTCATCTCTAGGGCCACCTCTTTGACCCCCCTCTTTTTAGCTGATCTCCTATTTTCTAGCAGCAACCTTTCCCCTGCCTCTTTGCTGCTTTCTGCACCACTTTCCAACAGATTTCTCCATTAGATCCCAGTCCCTCCGGACCTTAGATCTATTGATCTCTTGTTAGCGTGCTCTGCCCCTTCTAGACTATTTTTGAGAGACCCACCTTCTTGGGTTTGATTGCTGCCTTTTTAGTTTCTAATTTTCTGTTCTTTCAATCTTATTTACTGCATATTTCTTTTCCAGTATGCAACACACTTTTTATTTTACTCTCAAAACGTCTGGGTTTAATCAATTAAAATTAACGCACGCCACACACTGACCCTAAGTGAAGAAGAGCCTGGTTAACACCACCTGGAAAAGACTCTAAAATTAATCGACACTGCACCTCCTTGCCCTTGTCGCGTCTTGCTTTTGCACCTTGTTGCCCTTGTTGGTATTTCTTCTTCCCGTCATCATTTCGCCTCCAAGGCGTTTATCCCGGCGACTTCTTGGCCTTCACCCTCAATTTTTGGTTGGTTGACTTCCTCCTTCCCGTCGTCATCGAGTAAGTCCTCCCCCGAGTCCGCACTTCGACTCTTCCTATGATTGTTCGGGTTCTCCCCGTCCTTCTAGTTCTCCCCCCTTTACCTCCACCATGTCTAGTTCTGGACCTAGCCCTAACCCCAGTTCTACTACTGGGTCCGCTTCCAGTGGAACCACTACAGGACCTACCTCGATTGCCCCATTACTTCCGTATATGGCCAGCCTCAGTCTCCCCGACTTCAATAAGCTTATCAATGATCCTATCCGCCATGATGTCAGTTGGCCTGCTATGCCAACCAAGCTCCCCTCCGACATTCCCAAGTTCAAAGGCCTTGCTAGTGAAGATCCCTCCAATCATATCTGATCTTTCCACATGTGGTGCTCCTCTAATTCCATCACCGATGACTCCATTCGTCTTCGTTTATTCCAATGCACCCTTATTGGCGAAGCGTCCAAATGGTATGTTGATCAAGCCACCTCTTCCCATACCAATTTTGCAACCATTTCCCAAGCCTTTTTGTCTTATTTCTAGCTCCCTCTCCGATACGACACTGGCATTGAACTATTGACCTCCTTTCATCAATCTTCTTCAATGTGTCTCTCCGCTCATGTCCAGGAGTGGTGACGATGATGAAGCTTATGCCGTGATCCCCCCTTTGAAGATCAAGTTTACATGGATTGGTTCCTTCGCTCTCTCTTACCTCCCATTGGCAAAGATGTCGCCTCCCATTTCCCCCAAACCGAAGAAGTCGCCCTTCAAATCGCCTTAAAATATGACCCTATCTATGCCCAGTCTGGTTATGTTTATACTGTCCTTCCTGATCTCCCCAAGCCTGGGGGCACTAACACCTTCGGGACCTCTCACTCTACCGACGGTATCATCGGAGCCATGTCTCATACCTCTGCTCAACCTCTTACGCCCTATGGTTTTCCTCCCGGTGGGGCCAGCACCTCCAGCCCCTTCCCCCCCCCCCCCCCCGGTAACATGTATCCAGGATTTGGCATGCCTCCCCCTTTTACCCACTTTCCTGCTTACCTCAATGTTGCCCATTCTCACCCTTACCCTTATCCGCAACCTGGTGTCCCAGCTCCTCTAGCATTTGGACCTCCCGCTCCCTTGCCTTCTCCACCCCCACAGCCGCACTTACTTCCCCCTCCAGGGCACGTATTTGCGTAGCCAGGTGCAACTCCTCCTCTTCCTTCGCAACGAAAGAGGAAAGGCACTCCCTCCGCTTCCGGTAATCGTCGACCCAATCCTTCCCGTCTTGATTCTAACACTGCTGACCAGCCTCAGAGCTCTCAGCCCAAGCAAGACAGGCCACTTCGCACCAATAAGCCCTGTTCATGTTGCGGTGTTTACAGTCATTACACTCATGATTGTCCCCGGTTACCACAAATGTGGCACATGTGGGAATCTCAGGCCACTGTGCAGGGACAACACTCTTCTCCTTCTATCCCTTCCCATACGGCTACCTCTCAACCTGCTATGTTTCCCGGTCCTTTCCCTCAACAAGGACTCGTGGCCACCCAGTCACCTCATGGCCCGGAACCCACTCAACCTTCTCCTTCTGGTTCCTCTGATTACCAGATCCTCATGATGGCCTCAGACCAATCTCTCACCAACAACCCTTCCCTTCAAACTCGGTCTCCCGTTCCTTCTACCCCCGAGTTCCCATCCTCGGGCCCTACTAAGCCTCTATCGACACCCAATGGTCCCTTGCCAATTCCTCCACCCAACGCCAAGATTCATACCCAAATTCCTAAGGGCCCATTACGCCGAAATTCTGCCTCTGATAAGATTTCCCTGGATGCTGTCGACCCTACCGATGACCAATTAATTATTTTCGATCCTCGTCAACTTGACCATCCCCCTCTTCCTGCGTCTGTTGCTTTCCAAATCTTGGTCCAAATCCAAAATGCCACTATTGCTCGACGCGTCATTGATGAGGGGGCATCTACCTGTGTCATGTCCTCTTCGGTTTGGAAACAACTCGGATCTCCTGCGTTGGCCCCTTCCACAATCACCCTTCGTGCGTGGGATGGCCATGCTTCCCAGCCCGTCGGCCTCTTCCACCACTGTCCTATTACTCTTGCAGGAAAAACTGTGTGTGTCGACATTGAAGTGATCGACGCCCCTCTCGACTACAACATCCTCTTGGGGCATAGTTAAACCTATGCCATGTCTGCCATCCCATCCGCAGTTTAACGCAAGATGTTATTCCCACATAGCGACAAAATCGTCACCATCGACCAGTTATCGTATCGTACCGCCAAATCTCAGATTTCCCCTGAGCCCTCTATTTCCGCCGCCACTACGTCTTGGCCCAGTGTCTCTCCTGGCCTCTTTAAAGACTCCTCCTTGCTCGGCACCTTCCTTGACCCACCTACTCTCTCTGACCCTAGCCTGGCAAGCGTTTGCATGATGCAATCATCTTGGGCTGACCTTACACAGCCCACTTTGGCTAGTCAGCAACCTCAACTTTCCCCAACTCCTCCGGCTCCTAGCCCTTCGCCCCCACTAGCCAGTCTTTTTCCTTCAGAATCTCCCCTCCCTACTGGATCAATTCTGCCTGATTTCAATCCCCTCGACCCCGTCCCTCCTAGCCATTTTCCTTCTGGTCAGATTCCTTTCCTCGCTCCCCCTCCTGGAGCTTCTTCCGTCCCTATATTGGCTACCCTCTCCCTACCCAACTTCACCTTGGGTATACCCGTCTAGTATCTAAGCCCCCTTGCCCCTACCCTGCCTGGTCAACCCAAGCCGTATCTCGCTTTGACTCCGGTTCAACCAATACCCATGACCTCTTCCGCTGCTCCAACACCTCAGTCTCCTCACCCAGCACCTCCTCCTGTTACAACCATGTCTGGTAACAATAAAAAATCTCGCAGGGGGGCACCGAAGGACACGGTAGCATTGACAACTTCCACCCCTCCTCGCCTTCCAAAACATCCCATCCAGTGCGCCTTGTGCGACGTTGTCGGCCACGCCACCCATACCTGTCCTAAATTATCACACCTCGAAACTGTGGTCAATGAAACGTTTCCAGAATCTGATATTCCCATGGTCCATGTCACCCTCCCTGGTTCCCTTCCCAAACTTAAAAACTTGCGCACCAATCACCCTTGTTATTTATGCGACTTCCATGGGAATTATACCCACCTTTGCCCTCGTCTTGACGAGTATCGTGCTTCTTTGGCCGCTTACCGCCAATTCGAAGCTGCGCTTGCCCGTCCTCCTTTTTAAACCCCCGACCACGCGTCCACCCAAATTACCATTTCTCATCCTGATACTGACATGACCGAAACTTCTGCCACTATTTCCTACCTTGCCTCATCACCGCTTTCCCCGGCATCCAACCCCTTAGCCCCGTCCCCCACTGTTTCGCCTACCCACTCATCTATTGACCCCGCTGTCACTTCTCATATCGACACAAACATAAGCCTTTCCCCTCAACATCAGATATCTCATATTTCTACCTCTTCGGGTCATCCTATGTCATCCACTATTCCCCTCTTCCATTCCGATGAAGACATCATGGAAGCCATGACTGAACCTGACTTTTCATGGGACGATATGCACCATCGTGCATACTTCCTACCACATCAATCACATGACCAATATGCTCTCGAATCCAAAGAATTCATTCCCAATAAAGTTGATTGGTTCAAACACCCCATCCTTGCCCTTGACGCTTTCGATGAAGGCAATATGGCTAACATCTCCCCTACCATCAAAATAGACATTTCTGTCAAACTAGGTATCGAAGAACACATCACCATGGGCGCCCACTGCACTCTGGAAGAAATTGAAGCCTACACCAAACTCTTCAAAGAATTCTGTGATGTTTTCGCCTGGTCCTACTCAGAAATGCCAGGACTCGATCCGGCCATTGTCGAACACCACATCGACACATGGCCTGACGCCATTCCGGTCCGTCAAAAGTTAAGACCCATTCATCCATCTAGACGTGAAGCCATCAAAGCTAAAATTGATAATCTTTGGCAAGCTCGTTTTATTTACCCCATTGAGTACACCACTTGGGTGTCCAACCCAGTTCCTGTTCTCAAAAAACAAGGCACCATTCGTGTTTGCACTGACTTTCGCGATCTGAACAAAGCTTGTCCCAAAGACAACTTCCCCACACCATTTATTGACCAAATCATTGATGAGTGTGCGGGGCACAAGGTCTTATCCTTTATGGATGGCTTCTCAGGATACAACCAAATCATTATCCATCGTGCTGATCAACTTAAAACTGCGTTCATTAGTCCGTGGGGCACTTTTGCATACCGAGTCATGCCATTTGGTCTTAAAAACGCTGGTGCCACTTTTCAACGAGCCATGTCTTATTGTTTCCATGACTTAGCTCATATTATCCTCGCCTATTTAGACGACCTTACTGCGCGTTCTAAACATCGGGCACAACACCTCCATGATCTGCGTACCATTTTCCTCCGCTGTCGCAAGTATAACATCCTTCTTAACCCTTTGAAATGTGTCTTCTATGTTCCCGCCGGTCGTCTCCTTGGCTTCATCGTATCTAACGACGGGATAACTCTTGACCCTTTGAAAGTTCAAGCCATTATTGAACTGCCTATCCCTCGAACCTTACGACAACTCCAAAGCCACCAAGGCAAAGCTAATTTTCTTCGCCGATTCATTCCAGACTATGCGACCACCGCGCATGGTTTCCTTCGACTTCTTCGCTCCCACACTTCTTTTGTCTGGGATACCTACCCTCAACAATATTTTGATGCCCTCAAACATGCTCTCACCTCTGCCCCCTTGATCCGTCATCTTGACTTTGACCGAGATTTCATCCTTTACATCTCCGCTTCCACCCATTCGGTTGCTGGTGTCCTTATTTAAGAAGATGATAATGACCTCGAGCATGTGATCTATTATGTCAGTAAAAACCTTGCTGGCCCACCTGTGTCCTACTCACATGAAGAAAAGTTAGCACTAGCTGTTGTGTTCTTGGTCCAAAAACTACGTCATTATATCCTCCCGCGTTCCACCAAGGTTGTGACTGATTCCAACCCCATGGCTTTCCTGTTGAGTCGACACATCCTCAGTGGGAAGTATGCTCGTTGGGTCGTTATTCTCCAAGAATTTGACCTTGAATTTGTCACCCCAAAAAGTAAGAAAGGTTTAGCCCTCGCTGAACTCATTTCCGATTTACCTACTGGGACGCAAGACACTCCTATTAATGATGCTTTGCCCGATGAAAATTTATTTGCCATCACCACTGATGATCCTTGGTACGGTGATATCCTTAATTACCTACGAACCCAAAAGTTCTCCCTTCATCTTGATCGCGCTGTCCGACGATGCATCCGACACCAAGCCTCTCGCTACCTTCTAATCGGCGACGACCTTTATCGTCATGGAGTAGATATTGTCTTTCATCATTTCCTCACACACGCTGAAGCTGAACAAGTCCTCAACGCCTGCCATAGCGGTGCTTGTGGGGGCCACCTTTCCGACCTTGCCACTGCCCAAAAAATCATGCGCGCCGGGTATTTTTGGCCTTCTCTCTTCAGTGATTGCCTTGAGGCAGTCAAACACTGTTCCAATTGCCAACATTTCGCCCCCAAGGCGCGAGCTCCTCCTGCTCCCCACCATTCTGTCATCATAGCTGGCCCTTTGTGCAAATGGGCCATTGAATTTATGGAATGTCGACCTCCCTCCGCCGGTAACCACAAATACATCATCGTGGTAGTTGAATATTTCACCAAATGGGTTGAATCTATGCTGACAGTCAACAATACGGCAGCCACTGTAGCCCTGTTTTTCTTTAACCATGTCATAACTCGATTCGGAGTTCCAAAACAATTAGTCTCTGACCATGGCCGACATTTCGAAGATGAGATCTGGCATGAGCTATCCTCACTCTTGGGTTTTGAGCACCAATATTCATCTTCCTATTACCCCCAAGGTAATGGCCAAGTTGAAGCGGTCAACAAAATTCTTAAGACCATGCTTCAAAGAACGGTGAATAAGCACAAAAACAATTGGCACCTTATGCTCTTCCCTGCTTTGTGGGCTTATCGGACTTCGGTTAAAATCGCCACTGGTTTCACTCCTTTCCACCTTGTCTTTGGTGAGGAGGCAGTCCCACCAATCGAGTGTGAAATCCCTTCCCTTCACCTGGCCGTTGAACTCCTCCCTGATACCCAACCTCTAGAACAACGACTTATCATGCTCGAGCGCGCCTCTGAAGACCGTCATGTTGCATTGCAAACTCTTGAAGCGGCCAAAAAGCGCACCAAAGCTCAGTATGATAGAAAAATACACCCTCGCCAATTTCACGAAGGTGACCTTGTTCTCGTCTATGACCATGCCCATGATACCCTTGGTAATGGGAAGTTCGACTCACTGTGGCTCGGTCCTTACATTATCAGTAAAGACCTTGGGAAGGGGGCCTATCTTTTAGAGGACTTTGAAGGCCACCCCCTTCCTAATCCTCGCAATGCACTCTATCTCAAGAAATATTACCCCTAGCATTTCCCACTCGAAATGCACGTTTTATTTTCTTGTAGATGGCCAACATATATTTCTTTTCACATTTCGCTACTTCACCAGGACACCCGCTGTCCATGAAGTCTTCCCTCACATCCCCTTACAATCAGATTTTCTCACTTACACCACAGTTCAGTGGGGGGCACCACTTTGCCCACACACTCATCTCCGTTCGTGATAATTTCCGTCATGAGTTACCAATTTGTACTCATGATTTTTATGGTCCCCATTGGCACCATCCCTCATTTAATCATCATCCTTAGTTACGTCTGTGCGTTGCTCCACTATTTTCTCCCGTGAATTAATTGATATTCCCTTACTACCTCACCTATGGCGGACCTAATTTTGTCGACATCAGCCCATTTACTCCAGAAGTCAGGTCTAGGGGGGCAGTGTACCTTGGTTCGAGTTCTTTTCAACCCGATCGCGATCTACACACTTGATGGTTCAGTGATGCAGCAACAGCTATTGGTGATACCCGGGTGTGTGTGAGATGTCTCAGCCCTCATTAGGGGGTGGCCCTGCAGGTAGCCCCCCACATACCCAGATGACTTCTTCATTCGAGCCCTTGATGCAGCTCCTCTCCTTTGATGATATCGGCCTCAGTCACTTGCAGCACCTCTTCGATTTGCACGTGTCGGTCCGATTTCGCGAGCCCTTCCCCGTGTGTAGGGGGCATTTGGGTGTATTTATATCTCATGTACTACAAAACCATTTTACAAGTCCTGACGATTATTCCAGGCATAGCATAAATGTGGGATTCATCCTTCTTGTTTTCTGTCTCATGTTTAGGCCAGCGCTGGCTTTACTATTACGTTCCGTGGTTTTCCGGGCGCCTTATCCTTTGTACTATTGTCTCGGCGGGCATAGGTATGCATTCCCCGCCACCTTTCACATTGGTACAACATCATACACTTGAGACTTGTTGCACCTGTAAGTATCGTCTCCTCTGGGTCTAGTCCTCCACCACTTTAGATTACCTTACATTCCTCTCTTTCATTTCTATCTTACTGTCTAATGCTTAAGTTCTTACAACGTACTTCGGTCATACGATTTGCTCCTAACACTTGTACATTGGGGGGCAATCTGTTACACCATTTTTTAGTCATCTAACCCATTATCGTTAGATGAACCCAAGTACACCATGTAAGACCAATTTTACCCCAAGTAAAATTGCTTTCACCACATTTGTTTACGTTTCTTGGTCATATTTAACCCAAAACAAGGTAATCAATTAAATAAATCATTATTTATTTAATTATTTCCTAAGAATAAGTTATTTAAATAATATTCTTAGTTAAATTTGACTAAATCACATATAAATAATTAAATAAACCATTATTTATTTAATTATATTCCCCTCATCTCCCTTAAAATAATAAATAAATTATTTATTTATTTGTTATTTATAAATAAAGGAATTGACCCAAGTCAAAAGCCCTTTTCCCTCCAACAAATATAATAAAATACTCCTAAAGGGTGATTCTAGAATTTGATTAATAATATTTTATTCATGCACCGAGTTCTAGAACACCCCAATAGTTTGTTATAAATAGGAGGGTTTTCTGCATTCATTAGTCACCTCCATTGCATTAGATCACACTAGATCTACTCTTGGTCACCATTTCCATTTGTTTGCATTTTGAACTCCCATTGAGTTCCATGTTTGTTAGGGTTTTCCACATTAACCAAAGAAAGGAATTTTAGATCTGAAACACTGAGGACTTCCAAGAACCCATCCCACTGAGGAGAACTGGAAAACACCTTTCTTTTTTTCCTCTCAGGTTCCCCATTCTTTAATATAATATAAGATTCTTTTTATACATTGTTCTTGTCTTGTTCATTGGATGCATGGAGCCATTTTATATCTTATCTGCTTAATATCTTTTATGCTTTGATCTAATTTTATGCAGCAAACTTGAAGATATTGTGCAGCCATACTTGATGTTAGGGCTACTTGATATGCATAGCTAAAGTGATCTTTTACGACGAAAGAATCATACTAACAATTATATTGACTTGAATCTTCATATACATTACTATTTAAATAGTACATTGATGACCAAAAGACAAATCCCTAAAGGACATCAAGAAGAAGTCCTTTGACTTATAATAAAGCCTTGCTCATGAAACCATGAAGAAAGCATACCAAAAATACATATTATTATCTTTGTCTTCATTACATAAATACATAATTACATAGTCAATATGAAGACCAATCCGAGTTACAATTTCCAACACTCCCTCTTAACTAGGGAGGTATTCATAAAGGTACATGGTCACTTCCAAACTAGTCTCATAAGAATAATCGGATTGGTAATCCCATCTGTATAGCATCATATCAACCAAAATTGTACTAGTGCAAGGCCTCGACTAACAACCCCATCTCTCAACGAGACAATGGGCTACAATGCTGGTGAGACACATGACTTATAGACACCATAGTCATTATATCTCCAAGGTACATAATCCAACCAGGTGTTCTCAAAGTATGACCTTATTGGACTAATCTTCTCTTGGGTAGCTAGCCCTCAAAGAATACCAATCCACAACTACTCTTATATTGAATGCCCTATCTCATTCTTAAAGAGTATCAGATTACCCAATCCTCCATTCTATCTTCCCAGTTGAAGACCAGAATGATGTGTCTATCTCTCCCTCTCAACCAGGGAGGACCTATTCCACAAGGGAATGCACTCATTCCTATATAAGGAATGTACCTAAGCTCATTCTTAGGAATTACCAAGTTTCTTCCAAGTAAGAAACTTACCACCAGGCTCCCTCTCAACCAGGGACATGCAACAACAATGGTGAGACACCCAGTTGCTCATGAAGAATTCCTCCCCTCGATGTCATGGATTTTGATATTGAGAAATCTTCAATCTTTGGCTTCATAGGTTTTTGGTCAATTTAATTGTCTTAAATTGATTACATAAATTATCGACCGGAATTGGTAAACTTGTGAAGTGTAAGTGCACAATATATGCTAGAAGCCTCTTTTATTAATTTAGTTTATTGGTGTGATGATTGGATTTGTAGAGATTACTTCTAAGGATGCTTTTATTCTTATGTTACTAATGAAATTAATAAATTTAAATTACAACTAAGTTCTAAAAATAAACATGGTTTCTACTTTGTAAAAACTGAAACAAAATTTCTCTATTTTATGAAGAAATATTAACTAATTTATTTGTTAGTCTCTAAAAATTCTTATTCACTAACATTCTTGTGCATGAAGTTAAAATCGAATTCTAGAAAAGGGAATTTATACATTTTTATGTTTTTGAAATGAAATTTTATGGCAATGAAACTTGTAAATAAATCACTATAGCTCTTGAAAAGAAATCACTTATGAACGGAAAAGAACACACTCATATGCTGAAAGGAAATCACTCAATCACTATTGTTTCAAAAAGAAATCACTCATGCTATTGAAATAAACCACTCATGAACTTGTAAAACTACTCTAAAATAAATCACTACTGCTCTAGAAGTAAAACTATGAATCTTATGCAATTTGAAAATTTGAAAGGAAATATTGATGAATCTACATCAAATGATAAAATAAGACTTATGAAAGCATATACATCAAATAGAAAAATGGAATTTTGGAAACAACTACAACAAATGAAAAATTGGAATTCTGAAAACAACTACGACAAATGATAAAATGAAAACATGAAAACAACATTAAAAACATAAAATGAAAAACCTTCACTGTTTGCAGGGGCCCTCCACAAAGAGGCGGTCTCAAAGCTTCACACGGACAGTCAACTACGCATCAAATATTCAAGGAAATTCTTCATTAGAAAGGAATGAAAAACAGAGTTTTAAAACTTCACAATATGCTTCAGAAAATTAAGCTCTCCTCTTTGTTTCAATGGAGTGTTTGTATAGGGGTTGCAATGTAAATTCATGGAGATTCATATGGGTAAATATCAGAATTGAATGGACACCTATTTTCCACAAATTTGATGAATCAAAGTCCATTCCAACCTCTGTTTTCTTGATTGGGCGTTTATTGACACATGCACGTAATGTTTTCTCACACAACTACAAAATAAGGCTCCAAAGAACCTGAAATATCTCCCAAATGGTAATGAATTTGGGAACAATATTCATGGAGAACTTGATTGGTTCCGTTATGAACAAAACCCATGTTTTTGTTTTGCAAGATTCACTTGATTTGGCTTCGAAAATGCGTTTGAATTTGACTGGTAAAAAATGATGCGATTTTCCCTTGATCTTTGCCCAGAGGTCCACATGTGTGAGATGGGTGGTATTTTACCAACAAAAATCCATATTGAAGCTTCTAGAAATAATGTACATGTGTTTTATTTTATTCTAGAGTGGTGCTACTACCTGAACCATGGAGACAACTGCAGAAACTATAGAAATTTGAACAATCAAACTATCATTAGTAAAACCATGCACAATTCTCTTTAATTCATTAAAAATAATAGAAATAATAATAAAAAACCATGTAAACATGTATGCAGGAATTTGGTGCGTTTATGAGAAATATGGTTAAAAATGATGACAATGGGTGAATGGAATGATGCAAAAATGGATGGTTTCATCAACAAAATTATTACAAATTGGAGGCTCAACAATAGGGCATGGATCATTCATCACTTTCATCCATGAGTCATGTTAGCTACCAGAAAGTGATTTATCTGACTTCCTTTTCTGGTCCACCTTTTATGCCATGCTTCTTTTTGTTGAATCATCACCAAGGATCTTAAACCCTTTCACATGATTACCATCCCTGCACAAATTCATCCAGATAAACATATACATATGAACTTTTAAATCAAAAGTCACCTTAGTGATGATATTTCACCATGACATCTTGTTGTAGGAATCGACATCCTTTATTCAGATTGACACCTCTCCTAATGATATGTTTTGTTAAGGGTCTTATTCTTTACCAGACTTCTATCAAAGTATACATATCCTCCCGGGAGATATTCTCATCACATCTTCTTGGCTTCTGGATGATAATTGCCGCTTGACATGTTTTCTCTTCATGATATATTCCTTTCTGCAGATATTCATACCCAAGAACTTCCAATTTCCAGTTACTTGTTCATATACAACCACTCGATATTCTATATGACGATATATTATGTTTATTTCATCTGTCAGTGCACCATGAGAGATCCTCCCCCATAAATCATACTTCTAAATATAGAAGTCCATTACCTGCAACCATATGACTTCACCTCATCCAGTGTCAACATATAAATATATATACCTCATACATTTTTCCTTTGAGTCATATTGTAGTAGTTTTACTAAATGAGGAACTTCATTCCATTGACCTACTTCATCAATATGTCATCACATCCTAATCCCAGAATTATGTAGCATATAATTCTTTGAGGAAACATTTCTTCTTTCTTTCTAACCAGTGAATTCATAGAAAATTCCATTAGAAAATTTTAGCACCTATTTCCATGATGACCCTTGATCTTTGATGACTACCTTCCATTAATATTGTTATCAGTGAGGTTTTCTAGGAGCTGATTCACCAAGAGTTCCTACCATGCTTCTATCATGATGCTATTAATGTACATTTCTTCCTATCATACTATTTTACAACCAACAAAAATCACTTAAAGAGGAAGATGATATCAATCATAGTATCTATCTCTTGCTTCTTCTTTCTTAGATTTCTTTGCATCAAGTTCTTCCCTTATATCTGTGACATGGGATTCTTTCTTTTTCCTCTTGTCCTTTCCAAATTTAGGAAAATACCTTTTATAATGCCCAAGTTCATTACATCCAAAGCATCGTACTTTGTCCATATTTCTTCTTTTATTCTGAGGACCAAATATTTTGAATCTTCCTTTCTTCCTAGATATGGTTGCAAAGGCTTGATTCCCTTCACTTGATCATGTGTCAGCTTTGGCTTTCAATATTGTTTCCTCTATTTTACATAGAGACCATAAATCATGGAATGGTGTTACTTCTTTCTTCTTGTATAAAATTGAAGTGAAGTTTCCCCATTCTTCTGCTAGAGTATTCAACACCACTGTAGTCATCTCAGTGTCAGACATTACTTCTACCAGTTCCTGCAGTTGGTCTCTTATTTCAGAAATCCTCATAAAGTATGAAGTGATTCCTTATTATCTTGACAATTTAATTTTGTATAGTTCTTGTCTCAGAGAGATTGCTTCTCCTACAGTACTCATAGAGAATAGCTCCACCAGTTTCTCATACATTTCTTTTTCAGACTTCAGTTTTGATACATAGGGAATGAGTGAGTCCTTAATGGATTTTATGAGAATCCACTGGGCTCTAATTTCTCCTTTCATGTACTTGGCATGAGCTGGAGCATATTATTCTGAGGGTTTAATTGTAGATCCTTTGATGTAATCCATAACTTCGTCTTCAATTAAATTCAAATCCGTCCTCTTCTTCCATGCACTAAAGTTTGATGACCCAACCAATTTTTTCTCTCTCTTTACAATAAGTCATCTTGAAAAATTTAAGTAAGGTCATAGATACTTACTTGAGTAGAGTGACTTGCAACTTCCTTGATGATGAAGGATATCTTGAAAAAATGATTTTTCTTCCAACAATGCTTGAATGTAAATATTTTATGGAAAATATTATTTTCTCTAATGAGTTGATCCTTTAAATGAGATAGCTTGAGAATATTCCTTGTAAACTGATTTGACTTTTCAACGCAAACTTTGATCTTTGCTTCCTGTAGTGTCTTCTTGTCAAGTAGCCCTTGTGTTCAACATCTTAGCTCTGATATCATGTTGAGAATTAGGTAGGGCTCTTTATTAATACCAATTATCTTCTTGATAATTACTTGTGAGCTTACTTCTTTTAATTATGTCTTCTCTTATTAGCTTATTATGCCTTTCATCAAGTCAATTACCAAAAACACAAGACACACAGATTTAGGTTTTTCAAGCCAGGGCCAAAACCTCTCCCTCTTGGAGAGGAAAACCCACAATGAATTGTTCTTATAGACTTTCAATTGAAAAGTACCATGACCATGACTTAGACCCTTGACCTCTATATGCCTCCAAGACCTTGTCACTGCTTTCTTCTTGACTTCCTTTTGGTCGATCCTCTCTTCAGCATTGCTCTAAACCAATACTAAGAAAGTCAGTTCTTAGTGAATTCCTTTAGTCCTCATAGAAATTCTTCAACACCCTGTAGTATCTTCTTCTAGTATGAATCTTCTAGATATAGTTCAACACACTATCTTATCTTTCATCCTTCCTTTATGCAATGATTTTCACTTACCTATTTAGAGAAACTTGGTATCTATATAACAATCCATTACTCAGTTATTTACGAATTCTGCAGTACTCCTGTTACAACTTCTATTTTTCACTTGCACTGAGCAACACCATACTAGAGAAAATTTCACGGACTCCTTTGTATTCATAGGTAATGTATCACAAAATTTTACTTAAGAATTACAGTGACCTATCTCGTATTTAATCTAGTAAGTGACTTCACTTTATTCCCTGTAATTTATATCTGTGATATACACTATAATTACATACATGTTCTCCTTATCAAACATAATCCCTTCTTTTCTTTTATATCTTCTTTGACACAACCTTAACTTATTCTTCATATAATCAAATATATCCGAATACCTTCTTGTACCCTTATCTGCAAATATTAGATTCAACCATTGCTTTCTTCTGTCCTTTCTACATAGCATATATAGGTGTATATATAGTTTCCCATGTATATTAATAATATGACCTGTCATATTGTTATAGGGCCGACTTGATCACTATTTTATAGGCCGACGTGAAGGCTATCTAGAGGAAAATTTCAATGCTCATATCAAGCATCATTCTGAGCTTATGTCACAAGGTCTTGAGGCATATTAGTTTGAATTGACCCTTCATATCCATGACTCTTTAAATAGTACATTTATGACCAGAAGACAAATCCCTAAAGGACATCAAGAAGAAGTCCTTTGACCTATAATAAATCCTTGCTCATGAAACCCATGAAGAAAGCATACCAAAAATATATATTATTATCTTTGTCTTCTTCATTACATAAATACATAATTACATAGACAATATGAAGACTGCTCCTAGTTACACTTTCCAACACTCCCTCCATAACAAATCTCATTTCCTTTATTGACAACAAAAATCCCCCCATCATATATATAATATCTCGATTTTGAACCCTTGTATGTTTTATATTGAATTATATGCAAATTATAAATAAGAGGTTAAAATGATGGAAGCCAATCCATATGAACTTAGATAAAATGATTCCATGTGTAAATGATTTAAATAAATTTTATGAATTCCTAGGGAAAAGATCAAGGTGAAGGGTCAATAAATGAATAACTAGGCATATAATCATGGAAACTATTTTTTAAATTTGAAATGATATAGACTTACAATTATGAAGATGATATGTGAATGTTATTTTTAAAATTAGTAGGAAGTTCCAAAACTAGTTGCAAAGAGAACAAGTGGTACTAGTTCCTAACTTTTACTTTCTCTAGATTACCATATGAGTTATTGAAACTTCAACCACCAATCATTAAATGCATATGGTTGTTCGTTAGAAATTCAACCGTCCGTAGTTATGAGGACATGGGGGTTAAGTACAACTATGAGGAGTGCGAGAGATTCTATCCCCATAGGAATTCAAGCATCATGGAAGTTTGAACCTATTAGTATCCTATAGTCACAGTAGTCAGAAAATAAAATTTCTCTTTTAAATTATTTGTTAAATGTATAAAGGTTTGGCTATGATCTTTGTCAAACATCAAGCTATGGGTATTATTTCAAAATAATTTTTTCATTTATTCATTTTAATTATGTCTAAGTGTATCTAGAGTCATGAAAATATCCATTGATGTCTTAAGAGGTTGAGTTAAGTAGGTCTAGGGTCAAGTTGCATCAAAAGATCATGAGCAAAGTTATGTTGTCATGTCTTGTCATAATGGGAATCTTTTTGTAAAATATCTTGATTCAGTTAGAGTGTGACATATTAATTAGTCATGAAATCATCAATGTTATAATGGAATAGAGGACAGTGTTTCGCTTCCGCTACAATGCTACACTTCTCACAATGTGTTGCACATTCATTATTTTGATTTCAAATTGCAATTATCGTCCATCAAATATGCACTCATCCACCTTGGGAGTTTGAATGCATGGTTTATCTTCAGAAAAAAAAGTCACATATTTTAATTTCTTCATCAAAACCTGGTTATATGGTGTTTTCAAGTCAATTGCGCAAAGGAGGTAGGGTATTTTGCTACACTAGAAGAGAGTCGTTGTGCTCACACATAGGCACTGCATTTATTTCAAAACGATGGTCAAAGTGTCTATATAGGTGAAAATTCTTGTTTAGTTCGATGTCATGTTTTTTTAAAATTTCATATTGCATGCATGTGCTCAAAGAATATGTAGGAACCATAAAAATTCCTAAAATCTTATGCTCGTCTCGATTTCTGCACACTCACTACACTTTCTCCAATTTCGTTGCATTTTACCTCTCCACTACATGTTATGTTTTTTTCCTTGTCAAACAACCAAGTTTTTGTTTTCATCCTTCATATGTAAAGTGTACTATGTCACTAAAGTAAATTGAAGCCTCTCACCTAGTCTTCGCCTTCCTTAGAAGTCAAGAAGTTTGTATTTTTCATGCATTGCGTTTTTGGTGTTGTGCCCGTGTTTTTTTTTTAAATTTTTTCCATTAGGACCAAGTAGATGATTTGTGTTGATTGAATTGTTTCATACGGTTTTCCATTATAAATTTTTACAAAGCCCTACCTTGCAACTCATTTTCACCATTACCATTCGACTTGCTGCACAAAATAAAAATACACTGGAATTGCATGTTTGAAGCCTTAGAATATACCTTCACTACAAAAAACCATTTCAACTCTAGAGGGAAGGAGACATAAGGGAGGTTCCGTTGTCAAGTTCAAACCCCAATACCTCACATTCATCAATGCAGACCCAACTATCAGAGTTTCTTTTGAGCAAGCTGGATGCATCAGGTTATGTGAAAAAAATACAAGGATACAATATGAAACACACTAAGGAGTTTTCAATGAATTTCAATGGGTTGGAGGTAAAAATTTGAAATATCACCTTTACATTTTCATATGTCACTATATCAGTTTCAACATAGATTCCCCTCCATGTAGAGAACTGGTACAAGGGCATGCCTCTTGAAATTTACAATTATAAGTATTTTTTTAACCCCAAACACAGAGATCAAGGGTATGGAGTCATTGTCCCTAAGGAGTACTTATTAGAGCCCTACAACAAGATTTTTCCAGTAATTCAAAAATATTTTACATGCGAGGGAAGGTTTGTGAGGATCTACAAGTACCATTTTAGACTTTTGATGCACTTTACAAGGAATATTCCCTTGAGTCTGTGCTACTATATATTTAGAAGTCTTAGCAAAATGGTAGACAAAGTATAGGGAAAATAGAGCCAAGTGGAACCTAATTTTTTCCACTTTTCTTTGATCAATTTACTAGTATTGGAGGAATTGAATAAAAGGAACCAAACATGGCAATCTTTCCTAGAATCATCAAAGATAACAATTGACCCACCAACCAGCTCTTGTAGCAAGGACAAACCCTCATAAGTAGAAAGATACATGCAATCACCAACTGGAAGTTTTGTGAAGAGGTCTTTGACTGCAATTTAGTCTTTAGAAAAGAAGAAAGGAAAGAAGTTGCATTTCTCTCTTGAAGTGGTGGATGCCCCCAAAAATCCCCTTACTAGGTCTGCTGCAAAGAATTTTCCCTTGGAGAAAACAATTGAACCCATGAAAAATATACCAGAAGATGATGCTATTGATGATAAGGATAAAGATATTTCACAGTTGTAAGAGCAACTAAAGAGGGCCCATATGGTTATTGAAAAATTGCAACAAGAAAATATGGAATTAAAGAAAGTTGCTCTAGAAAAGACAACTAGACTTAGTGAATATGATCCAGTGGCTAAGATGTTGAAAATGGAAACAAGAAAAGGATTCTAATTTAATTTTTCCTTGAATTAACTTAGAATATAATTGTAATTCCACATCACATGAAATGTTGTACAAGTTAAAACTAAGTTAGGAAGGCTTAGTTGGTTCAGTTAATTAGAGTTGAGGGTCAAAGTAGAGGCATGTAGAGAATCTCCTACATCATAGGAGCCCCGATTTATTTTATTTTGAGTTGTAATTAATTAACTCAATTTATCTGAGTTAAAGTTATTTTAACTAGTTCTAACTAATGGAGGAACTCGAGAGAGGTCAAAGTGTGAAAATTAGATTTAATTCACATGCATCTATTAATGATATAACTGATAATTCACTCATAAATAACTCATGCATGTCAGTTTCGGGAAAGATCCATTTGAGATTGGAGTTCAACAGCAGTGTACTATCAGTTATATAATCATCCAATTCTACATGTGGTGCATGGAGTTAGAGGAAAAGCCTTGATGTATTACACAATCCTTATTGGGGAATTTCCTTGTTAATAGGGCCTGATTACCAAAGGAAACAACAAAGCGAAATAGGGATTCCTGAGGCCAAGAAATTGGTTAATTATTGAACTAAGCTTGCCTAGGAATCAATAAGACAGATAGAGATAGTGCAAAGAGTTCTAAAGCTTGAGAAAGGCATTGTATCTTCTCATGAATTTTGACTTATGCAATATATATATATATATATATAGTGGGGTTTTTAGCTGAGGCTTTCCTCAGATAAATATTTGTGTTGTGTGATTGAAATTATATCTCTTTCTTGTTCATGTGATTTTTCGATCGTAATTGGTTTCCACAATTTGTAGAGTAGAATCAAGTATTTTGTTCTAGCATATTAAAAATATCAGTTTGAATCTACATGGATTTTATACATAATATTGCACCAAATATTACCAAATCCAAAGGAAAAGAAAATATAGTGAAAGAGGATATAAAGGAGGCATAAGCTCTAGTAGCTAGAGTCACTAAATCCTCAGCCACAAAACTACATATTCAGTAAGAGAAGACAACACAAGAAGAAGAGAAGAAAGAGATTGATGAGGGAAACCATACTTTTAACAAGTTGAGAATGGAATTGAAGAGGGCCCAAAAGGAGTTTTCAAAGCTAAAAAATAAAGATGAGAAGGCTAAGAAAATGTTGTTTTATCATTTGAACCTATGCAAGCCAACCATGGAAAATTCCAAATATATGTTGAAGAGGTCCCTCCCACTACATAGGAAGTTGAAAAAAATATGTAGGAAAAATATTGCCATCATGATATAATTAAGGGCCACCAAGCAACAATGAAAGGAAATATAGGAGAAGGATAGAGGCAATTTGGACCTGTTGGTTGAGGCAACCAAAGTTTGAATGCTGGAAAAGGTGAAACAAAGAATTTTTATTTTTGGTTTTCTGCCTAAGTATGCTTGTTAGATGGAGTTGAGGTGTCATATTTTGCATCAAAGTCTCTCTTGAAAACATAGTTTACTATAATATTCAAGTCACTTTTGAAAGAAGCAACTCACACAACAATTTTGTATCATAGCCAAGCATTAGGGTTAGGGTTTTTGATGTGAAGGTGGAAGTTTTGAATTTTTGGTGAAAGGAGTCTAAAGTAGGATCAAAATTGTGTCAACATCGTCACCAAAATGTGCATATTGTTTAGGGACATCACTATTTCTCAAAATCATAAAAAAAACTAGCATTGTTCTTTCTCAATGGCACTGCATTTTTGGTTGTAGATGAACTTGTCAAGTTGGGTGGTATATATGATGGAAGAAATATTCTAAGGAGGAATATGTTCATGTACAGTCCTGTTCACGCGTTCTGAAGTCATCAATAAACACAAATATCGACCTAAGGTACTTTAACCATGGATCATTGCGCTTTTCTGCTACATTTTGTCTTTAAGATGATTTAGGAGGTTGGGCAGTGCCGACACTACGCTTCTTGATAGTCTTCATTTGATCGAGTTATCTAAGTCAAAATATTTTTTATTTTTATTTTTGTTTTTTGGTCTTGGTAAATGTAATGAAGTATATAATGGCTCATAGGCTCAATTTTCACAAAATATTTAATTTAAATAAGCTTTAAAAAAATTTAGTTAAAGAGTCCCTAGTTTTTAGAAATCAGTTATATTTTCATTGCATTAGGTATAAAATGAAATCCTATTGAGGAATTAGATCCCTATAGGTGGGAAATGAATTTTATTTAGTCTATTTATGATGTAATTGTAATTGATTAAAGGGTGGGCAGGTTTGAGAAGGAGGAATACTGTGTGCATTGTATTTTCTTGATTTTCTGGTGAATGAAAGGAAATGGGCCAAATTTTACAGGGATTCTTGTGTTAGTTATTTTGGAGATGTTTTACTTGGTTTTGTGTGTTCCTCATGTTATCTATCATGCTTTGAAATGTGTCTTATTTTTTATTTAAACAAAAATATTGACTCATAATTCATTTTAAATGGTTTTGTGTTTCAGTTTGCTAAACATATATGTTTTATGCTAAATGATATTCAAAATTTATCTTGTTTTTTGATGCTATGAAAGTCATTATAAATTTATCTTTTGAACACCCTTCTACGATCATTTTGATTAAAAACTCCAAAAATTCTAGCTACCTTGCCAAAAAGTCTAAGTGATCATAAAGAGAGAGCCCTCTCTTAATCTAGAAGGGATAGATTCTAGTTTACAAGTGGTTTGTGGTTACCTCTGAGTTTTCTTTTCAGCCTAGGGAAATTACAGAGTGCTAACGGAACCATAGCTTCCTGTACACTTTATTCATGCAAACATTCAAGAGGGAGTTATATATTCATCTATCCCAATGAGTGACACTATTAATTTCACTTTAACTCTCTCATTCTCACTCTCAACCTTCCAATTGTTCCATTACCATTCAAACTCTATGTAACACACACGTATTTTAAGTTTTGGAGTGGTGATCTCATACATGGGATTGAGTTATCAAACCTGTAGAAGAGTATATAAAGTTGTAGAAGAGAAAATTATGGACCTTTGAGGAAAGATGGATATTTTTAGAGGACTATAGAGGCTAGGTTGCTAGGATACTACCCATTTCCCTATATGTTGTTGCAAAGAGAGTGCCTAAAGCAATAAGCATAAAAATGTTAAGCTATTCCTAAAGGAAGATAACATATTATTTTCTATCCACACACACTAAATCACACTAGAGGAAAGAAGATCGCCAAGGAACTATTGAGTAGAGTAGGAAATAACTTTCTTTTAATGTGATGGGTGATTGAAGAGAATACAAAAGTTTTTTTTGTGTAAAACACTTGAGCCCCTATATGCCTTCAAGTGGTTGGGGTGACAAAATTGTTCATATTCATACTTCAAGCTCACTAGAGGTCTAATCTACAATCATCATCATCTAATATGTAGCAAATAGCATTCTCAACTACATCAGTGGATGTTAGGTATTTCTATGATATGGAATTCCATAATGATATTGAGTTAACATTTAAATGCTTTCACTCATTTAAGGACATTACAACATCTCCCTCCTAGCTCTAGAGAGCCTCTTGACAGAATGAATATGTTATTTAATATTCATAGTGGTCATCATAAGAAAACATATTTCTAGTGTCCCCATTCAAAAACTCCAAATCCTTGGAAGTTTCAAAAAGAAGAATTTTTTAGCCCATATATGCAATTAAATAGAGAAATATTAACATCCTTGAAGCTACTTGTCTAGAAAACTTCATGTGTACTTTGTGTACTAGTAGTAAATTTTTTTAAAGAAAGACAATTAACCAAGATGAACTTGAAATCTATCAAATGAAACAAAATAGTAGCCAAGGAACAAGACAAAAAGACTAAATCCTTTGTATATATGTTTCCTAAAGAGAGCACCCTTATATATAATATAATAATTAAGAAAAAAAATAAAGAGAAGAACACGACTAAAAGACTAAATATATTATATATATGATTTTTAATTACACGAAATGCATCCTTACATATAATTTAATAAATTGAAAAAAACCAAGGCTATCAAGCAATAAAAAATCAAATATATACCCATATTATATTATATTGGTAAGATAAGAATTTTTAAAAGCTATAAGAGTTTATGCTAATTTTCAATTCCATATAGATAAAACAAAAAGAATAAATATATTCTATATGTATTGTTTAATTATAAAGAAAACTACTACAAGATAATGAATAAATCTATTGTATTGTCTGTGGGGTCTTGGTATGGCATTGGTTATAGGTTGGTGATTTGGTGATGTATCTAGACATGTTGATGAAGATGTAAAAATATGTAGTCCTACCAAACTTACAAAAAAAAAGGAATAAATCTATTGTATATGTATGGTTTAATTATAAGGAAACACACTTAGGTTGGTGATGTATCTGGACATGTTGATGAAAATGTAAAAAGATATAGTCCTACCAAACTTACAAAAAAAAGAATAAATCTATTGTATATGTATGGTTTAATTATAAGGAAACACACTTAGGTTGATGATGTATCTGTACATGTTGATGAAGATGTAAAAAGATGTAGTCCTACCAAACTTACAAAAAAAAAGAATAAATCTATTGTATATGTATGATTTAATTATAAGGAAACACACTTATATTTAATAAAGTAAAATTGAAAAAAGTTGAACATTAATTTATAAAAGATGGCTACTAATTCAATTATCAGGCAATAAAAAGTAAAATATACATTTTGATTAGATAGCTTAAGTAAATAACTTAACTACATAATGTATGTATACTACTTAAAACATTTAAAAAATGAAAACCACCTTCCTTGAAAAATGGCAGTGTGCATGCATAACTAATGAAAATTTCTTTAATATATTCCATGTTAAAGATCATATATTCCCATTAAAATCCTAATTGTAGCCTTAATCTCACTTTTCTTATGAGTTTAGAAAAGTGAACAATAATTCAATGTAGTAAAGAAATTATCCAAGAACTTTTCAGATATTGCCTTGAACTTTCAGATTATCTTTATCTTTCACACTTACCAATATTGTAAAAAGAATTTATACATATAAATACATGAATAAATATATTAGTTATGAAACGTCCTATTTTTAATACTCAAACAACAAAAATGTTTGAAACTAAACATGCTTAATGCAAAAAGAGGAACCTAATATCCAACTTCTTTAAAAAAATTTGGAAAAAAAAAATAAAACAAATAAGATTTAAATTATAGTTTTTATTTTGTTTGTGATTTTTCCACACAATATCTAAAGCAAAAAGAAAGAAGATCTCACGAGTGGAAAGTGTGAGATCATATTAGATATCTATTTTCTTTGTAATTTTGTATACAACATTTGAATGTTAAGAAAAGAAAATAATATGGAGGTGAGATGAGTAACTCTAAAGAGTATTTGCAAATATTTATTGAGAGTCGGGAGATTGTTATTTATCTAATTTAAAACAAAACAATTTATACAGTAAATAGTTATTAATAATTTTGTTTTTGTTTTTGGAATTTATGTTAATAATAAATTTTTATATTAAATTTATATTGATTACATATTTTTATGTTGAATTTATAAATCAAAATTAATTCATATTAAAATGGAGAGAAAGAGAAGTTAATAAATAACAATTAAATTTTATTCTCTATCAATTGAATACACAAAATACATATGAAATAATCTCTTAATGTATCTTACTAATTGGTACACATCAATTCCAATATCTCAAGAAAAAGAGTTCTATACCAATTGAATACACAAAACACATATCAAATTATCTCTTAATGTTTCTTATTAATTGGTACACATCAATTCCAACACCTCAAGAAAAGGAGTTCTATACAAATAGAATACAAAGTATACATATGAAATGATCTCTTGATGTTTCTTACTAATTAGTACATATCAATTCCAACATCCCAAGAAAGGGAGTTCAATGGAAAAAAAATAGCAGTTTTTAAGTGCCAGTTTTGGAATTTCCAGTAAATTTCTCCTCAAAACTTGAAAATCAATTTGTGTTTAAATTAGTTTTTTTTAACTATTCAATAATTTTTGAGACAATTGGATTTCACCTGTAAAACTTGTAATTGTAATTTCAATTCAAGACAAATTAAATTAGAAATTATCCCAAACACTTCTGAAAATAATAACATTTAAAAATTATTGGGAAAAAAAAGAGAGGAGCGGAGTGATTTCAATTTAGACAAATTAAATTAGAAATAAACCAAAAACTTCAAAAAATAATAACATTTAAAAATTATTAGAAAAAAATAAGGCGAGTATATTTGCAGCTGCCCACTCTGAGATGGGTTGGTGGCGTAAGACTCAAGGGTTCTGCACAAGGGGCATCAGGAATCTCCCAAATTATCGTAGGGGGATACAAGCAAATTCCAGGTACCTGGAACTCAAGAATAGAATTAGTGGGATTTCACCACCCTTACCTAAACCCAAACAAATCTTGAGATTTCCACACAAACTCATTTAAGGGCCAGACAAGGCTTCAAGTAACTTTCAGATCGGGTCTAGGTGTAAAGGCCATCACACGCGGATACCCTCCAAATCCAGTTGGGGCCGTTGGAAGCCAACTCCATGTGTTTTCGCTTAAATTGTACACAGCTACATCATTACTAAACTGGCAAGATGTGAAGCACATGCAATCCCCCACTCCTACGCACTCAAACGAATCAAAATACGAGTTCCTCTGGAAAATTTCGCACATTGATAGAGGCATCCTTGCGATCTCCTTCCAACAAGAAGACTTCGAATCCCTCTGGAACTCCCACAAAATGAGCTCAATAGTCTTCATCGCATAAGCTCCCCTATTTTGGTATGCGCCCACAGCGAGTAGAATCCGCGAGCCGTAGGTCAGCAGCCTAGGGTATATGCTATGGCCATTAGGTAATTCTGGCAACGGTGTAATAATGGAAGTACCCTCTCCCATGCGGAAACCCAAAACACCCATCCCCACAGCACGATCAAGCGTTGTACAGTAGAAGAAATCGTCACAGAAAACAGGTGTCCAGAAATCGTCCAGAAAACAGGTGTCCAGAAATATTCTATCTATATTTTCCGGCAGGTGTCCAGAAATTGCCCATCTCTTTTGCGAGGAGTCGTAGATTTCCACTGTCATCACAACACTCCACTGAGGATGAGACAATCCCACAGCCACCACTTTGTAGGTCTCTTGATTGGAGGCCACAATGCCT
The DNA here is from genome assembly GCA_034641835.2 of Pinus albicaulis. Lineage (NCBI taxonomy): Eukaryota > Viridiplantae > Streptophyta > Pinopsida > Pinales > Pinaceae > Pinus > Pinus albicaulis. The sequence continues at coordinate 1,291,054,789 of CM076574.1, forward strand.
ATGCCCACAACTTTCTTTATGGATGACATGGGTGGCAGTTTCAAGAACGTTTGGTTGAGGGGATTGCAGACACTTAATTTATCGTACGAAAAAGTCGTACCCACCAAGAACAGCCCTTGGGCAGATCCAAAGTGATAATAAAAACCGCCATACTTCAATTTCTCGTCTTCCCTTGAAAGGAAGGAGAACGCCAAAGGAGACTTCTTCCATTTTCCCGTGAAGAAACAATATGCGTAAGAATTCTTGCACAGAAATAACCATGGCCTTTTATTTGGAGGCGCCTCAGACCATGTAGTAGTTATAAATTTAGTAGATGACAAGAGCGCATTCCACTCCTTGCAAACGCTACGACATCTACAGAGACATTCAAGTGGCAACAACCCTAATATCGTTTCTCTCATATTTTCAGGCAATTCATACCACTCTTTTGAGGCTGAGCACTTCTCTTCCATCTTTACAACTCATACCATTTCTAATACACTTATGAAGTTCGGTTCCTACACTAAACCTTGATATATAAATATTGTGGTAGAATATTTTAGTATAATTAGTTTTGTTTTATTATTATTATTTAATTTTATCCCATACTAAATATACTAAATTTTTGTATAAGACTTTGTGGCACGTCACAATCTAGTTATTTGACTTCCGCGTACCTAGTTTATTGGAATAATTGAGTTTATTATATTCGACTTCCGTGTACCTATTTTATTGGAATAATTGAGTTTATTATATTTGTATTTTATTTGTTGATATATTTTTTATTTTAGTTTTTATAATTAACTTTTTTCCTCTTTGAAAACAACTTGTTTAGATGACACCCTGTACTTGTTTTCACCGTTGAATAAAATTGATAAAATGTTAAAGGATTGAAGAATTTTAAACCCTAAGATTAATAGTTAATAAATAAACTAGAACAAATAATGAGAAAGTTTAAAAACTAATCAAATAAACAGTTTCTTGTTTAACATGTTCTAGATGAATTAACCAGAAACTTATTCCCTTCTCCTTTTTTTACCCTACAGTGAGTAGGTCCTTTTTTTTAATGGAAACTACATCCCACTGGGCTTTCTGTACCACCAACAATCAAAACTTATATTGAAAGTGAATTTGTGCTTTGTTATTGCTTAGTAAGATTAAACTACACTACAACAGACTCAAGATTGTGAATCCATTCTCTTCTTATTACATACTATATTTATATTTTATTTTGATATTCAAACAAATGTACTCTTTCAATTTCAAACACATCGTGAATCCATTCTCTTCTTATTACATCTTACATTTATATTTTATTTTGATATTCAAAGAAATGAACACTTTCAGTTTCAAACATATTATAACGGGTTTAGATGTTTCTTTTGCCAAAATTTAGTTCCATTTCACCTAGAATCAGTACTGGTATTTGCTAAATTAAAGACAACTTAAAATCTACCCAAGAAATAATTACATGATTAACTTAGGAAAATCCATCCAATAAGTGCTAGCTCTCAGAATAAGGTGGAAATAAATATTTATAGTCATGGGACAACCGTATGAATTTTGTGCAGATAGTAAAGCAAGTTTCAAGGATTCATGGAAATTTATTTCAGGTGTTTCCATCAAATTTTTCATGCGAGGAAGGAACCCTAATTTCAATCAAATACTGGATACCATACAAAGGTAAGGTTCCCATGAATTTTATGCAGATCTTGAAGCAAGTTTCAAGGATTCATGGATATGGAATACCGGTTTTGCATGAGCCCATTTGCTTTAAGTTTATTAGTTATTATGTTTTTTCTTCATAATAGGGGAGAGATGCCTAATATTGTGTATGGACAGTAATTGTTATAGTATTAGTCCCATCAACCCATCAAAAACAGACATATATGCAACCAATAATTAAACAAAAATAAATAACTTGAAGTCCAAATATATATTAAATTATGTCCAAAATTTCCCAAGTCGGACCCACAGCTGTCCATAAATAGTTTAATAAGTATTAAGAGTACGAATCCTATTATCTCAACTAGAAAACTCATAAAACCATTTATCCTTCCAAAATGGTCAATTCAAGAAATGCTATGTATCACAAGTAAAATATCCATACCTGCACATAAATAAAAGGAAATGTATGTCAACCATAGCTGCTGTGTTATTCAACATTTAAACCGATTGTGTTCAATAAATGACACCCACCTAATAACAACATTTAAACTGACTTTGTACAATAAATGGCACCCACCCAATAAATTCAATAAATGACATTCGACCTATTATATTTCCCATTAAAACAGATCAAAACACATGGATCAATAAAAAAAAATTCCCAGCCATTGGATCACATCAAATTCAATTGTAAAAATGAAGCCATTGCAATCCATGTCCATCATTGTCACCAATTAAATTCAATTGTAAAAAACTATAAAAGAAGTTCAACCATTGCCGAGGTTACATGTTTCACATGACAAACCATCACAAAACACACCACATAACATTTCACAATATATTCATGTTAGTTTTTTCAATTACAACACAATTTTCGTATAATTTTGTTTTAATTTATGAGTCTTATTTCAATTTTTTGACTATTTTATTTTCATTTATGAGTCTTTATTTCAGTGTTCTTATTTTCATTTCTAAGTATTTATTTCATTTCTTACAGTTCTCTCCTTTGATTTGAGTTGAGGAGATGAACTTTATCAGTAGTTCTAGGCAGTGCACTTTACAACTAGGTCCAAGAGCAAAGATAAGACAACTTCTATTCATAAACATCAACGACTCAATTCTCTATAAGTTTGAATATATACAACAACAAAATTAACAAACAAAATGTATAACAAAATTTACATACACCAACAAAATTAACAAAAAATGTAGTTTAATGTAGAGCTAAAGACAACATAGACCCAAAAGATATCAGAAGATATTTAGTTATACCATAGATTATAAATTAAAGAACCATCTGTGGGTGCAACAGGAAATAGTTGATTGAATGCATGTGAAAAGGATTCAAGAGAACAATGTCATAGATTATAAATTAAAGGGGCATCTATGGGTGCAACAGAAAATAAGAGATAGTAGATTTACTGCATGTGAAAAGGATTCAAGAGAACAATGTCATAGATTAGAAATTAAAGACTTAGGTTTAAAACCTACTTGCGAAAGAAACATGGGCTTCTTGTTTCTACACACTTACAATAATCATGTGTTTGATTATTTCCAGCAGCCAAGTCTTCTTTAAAGTAGCTCAGTCTCTAAATGTTCCGCCAATGTGAAATTGGTGGCAGCTAATGTAAAACTCACATCACTTAATCGGGGAAACATGAAGATATTAAAAACAGGAGGGATATATATGTTAATTACGGGAGGAATATAGATGTATGCTATATAGTTAGCATAGAATCATAATAACCTCCACAGGGATTTTAGATAAACATATATGTGAAGTTATGAAATACTATATAGTTACGTTTCAGGTTCAATAGTTTTTGAGGAGCCAAAGCACACTCACGAGAAGAACAAAAAAACATTATTTTTAAAGTTTTGATTCCATTAATAGCAATGCTTCCATTTTAGGAAGGCAGTGAATAGCTTGCAAATTAATGTCTCCTGAACTTTTAGGTGAAGAAAATGCTCATCCAAATCCATAATCACCAAAACCATTTCTGAATGCAACGACTAATGAATCCACCAAGATAATTAGCCTTCCAAATCCTTAAACTTAAACTTCAAGGAAATTTGGGAAGTTAGAATACCACCATTTTATGACGAATGCAAAGGAAGACCGTAGGTCATGTTAGCTAGGGAAGGAAGGGTACAAAATGACTTCAAATGACAAAAAAAACTGTACTATTTGGAATTCATTTCAAGCTTAGTAATCCAAAAGGCTAAATCCTTCAGTGTAAAAAATCAAATCAAACTCTCGTAGGCAAAGTAAAATAGCTGGCAAACTTGGAGTAGTAGTACAACAGCTGGAAAAACCTGAACAAATAGTATAACATGCACTTTTATGGTCCTATTTTCTCAACAGCTGTGTTGTCACTCAGATTGAACCTCGGGCTGAAAAAGGCAATTCTGAGGTAACCTCAAACCATGCTTAGCCAAGTAGCTAGCCCTACTAGGCCAGGAGAGGGCTATCTTCGTATAGATCACAGTCTAGATGACTAAGGAATAAATATTTTAGGCTAGGCATAGTAGCGTAGGGTTTTTTGATTTTGATTATGTAGGGTTTTGCTGGATCAAGAGGAGTCAAACAACTAGGGCAAGGAAATTAGGTCAAAATTTGCAGGGGTTTTAAGGGGAAAGGTAGGTAGAAGGTTTGACATTCAAAGGATGATTATGGTGAGGCAAAAAGACGGGTGAGGATTTAGGAAGAGCATTTGAAATGAATTCTCCCTAAACTGAAGAAAATAAACAAACTATGCAAAATTTCCAAAAACAGAGCATGAAACATGAATTCTGCCTTTCACCTTGAAATTAAGCATATCATAGACATGAAAATGGTTTATGAGCTAATAATACATTCATAAAAAAGATAAAAAATAAGAAACTATGCCAAACACTGCATACGACATGGATCCCAAAGAAATAGCTACAAATTTATCATTAATATCCAAGCCAAATTGATACAAATATGTCTCTTGAGATGCCAAAGCTCAAACTGAATCCAAGCTATTACAATGACTGAGGAAATACATCATATAGAGCTCAAAACAATCTTCCTAGCCTCAGTGAGTCGAATCTATGAGATAGGGATCAGTTTCACCTACTCCCAAACAAGAATTTGAAGAGTAGGAAGACCCAACAATTTGCCTCTAAAAGAGAGGAAACTGATTCATTTTACCTCTAGAGGAATTATCTAATTTATCTATCCTAGATAACAATAAAAACATGACATTTACATTTATCTTGACATTTACATCAGTAATTTCTCATTTCCCAAGATAAAAAGTCAAACTGGAGTGAAAATCAAAAAATTGCTGAAGACTATGAAAATTGCAATTTTCCTTGCAAACGCCTAGCGCCATGACAAAAAAATAGCCTGTCTTGTAGGTAACTTTTGGATGTCTTCCCGGTGTCCAAATCAGCTCTATGATAACTCATTGGAAAGATCGCTGAATCTAGTTTCTAAATATGCCTCCATCTTTCAAAATGGTGCTGATATGCCCAATCAAAAAGTGAATCTCCCAAGACTGGTAAACACACAGCACCAAGGTAAAAAATGAGGCAGAAACATGAAAAATTGGTGGTTTTTTTCACTTTTGAGGGACCATTTCTCCTCCAAATTTTCTGAAACTTTATAGGGTTGATGTATTCATCATTCTGAACATAATTGTGGTGGCCATTTAGCATTTGGATGCCCCAAAAAAGAGCACAAAGCTAGTGGCGCTGCGCATTTGGCAGAATTTTTGTGTGCCAAAATTGCTCAAAAAACCAAAAATGAACTAAAGTGCCAAATGTGCCAAAAAATTTCCAAAATTGTAAGTTTAATTGTTGATCAAGGGCTTGAGGCATGAAGAGACACCTCAACAGGTATTTCTAACCTCTCCTTCTCCTTTTTCCTGGTCAAATCTTGAATTTTTTCATGGGCTCGTTTGAGTTTAGCCCTTGCAATTTTGTTCCTCATGGAAAAATGCTTTGCCATCTTTCTCTAAATGTCATTTTCTTTTTGAGGCTTGACCAAGAACTGCTCCAAGTGTTGGTTGACTCTCTCAAGCCATGCTTCTATGTGATTTTATGCATCTTACCTCATCAATAATGTGCTTGATCTTCAGTTGCTGATTCTCTTGTTTGAGAAAATTAATGACAAACTTGGACCTTTCAAGATTAGTTTGGAGGTTTCTAATATTTTCTTCTTTCTCTCGAACGATCAAGTAAAGATCATCATCAATTGTGTCTAAGTTTACAAGTTTCAAAATCTGCCTCTTTCTCATGGATGCCTTCCTCTTCATGTATGTTAAGCTCTTCCATCTTTTCCTTGCCTTTGTGTACCTGCTTTTTTGGTGAAGAAAACAGGGCCCCTCCCACATTCTACAGGAAAAACACCTGCCTATAACCTCTCTTATAAGTATGTTCCACTGGCTCAACCTCAACCATAATTTAAGTAGAAACCCTAGGGTGATGGAATGTAATGGAGGAAATGTGAAGTGGAAGGAAGTGTTTTGGAAAACGGAAGGAATGGGAATGTGAAGGGAACCTAGGTTAGTGAAAACCCTAGGATTGAGAGATATTAGAAATGGTATTGTTTTAGGGAATGAGGATATGGGAAAATATAACATTGTACGAATTAGGTTTGAAATGAGAACCAATGTTTCTTCTTTAGGAAAAGTTTCAAATGATTATAAGGCACAAAATAAATTAATGAGATGATGCTAGGGTTTACTCACTAATAAATGGAGCTTTGAAGAAAACCTCCACAAAGATTGAACCTTAATTTATGGAGTGGGAGGCTGTAAGAGAGTTTTGAACTTTCTGGGCAAACGCACAATGCCTCTGTGCAAATGCGCAGTGCCCTCTTCCAAACATGCAACACCATTCCTGAACGTGCAGCGCCATTGCAACGCCTTTTTGTAGACCATATTTGGAGGCCTTCTCGGTGTCCCAATTAGGCCTAGGATAGCTCGTTGGTAAGTGTATCCTATCTAATTTCCAAATATACCTTTTTTTTTCTGTTTGAAGTTCATTTTCCTTGTCAAAAGTTTATTGTCCCAAGAATGGTCAAAAAGTGGTGAATGAGGGTGCAAAAATGCATAGTGCTGGTGCAAGAAACTTTTGGAGGCATTCATCAACTCCAAATTGATCTCATGATAGCTCATTGGAAAAATATCTTTTTCTAGTTATCATTTGAATCATCCAACAAGTAATTTGGACACTCCAGCTATGAGAAAACGTTATTTTCCCAAGGTCACTCTAGGAGTGCAACAACTCTCCCGTGGCACCTGTATTTTTGACATTGCTAAAAAAAAATGGTACCCATGTAAAAAATGAAGGAGGGTTTTATTTATTGACATATGAGAGAAAAAAACCTCTCTCACTTTTGTCAAATTCATCTCTATGTGGTCAGAAACATAGTTTAAAGAGAAACTAGCCCTATGAGTGGCAAATGGCTTGACTGTTGGAATGATTTGCTAGAAAATGATGGAGACTTGATGTTTATGAGCTGAAATGACCTCATAATTACTGATATGACCTAACTTATTCCTTCTCTACTCATATGTCTCCGATTCCATAACAAACCCTAGCTTAGTGGGAGATGAAATTAGGGATTAATGTTTGTGGAAAATGATGACTTAAGCACCCTTGGAAAAAGACAACTCCCTTTGAAATTTGATCAATTGTTGAAGTAGACACTTTTTGTATTTTATACTTGATGTGTTGGCATGTGGAGCTTTGAGTTAGTAGCCTTGGGAGACTAAGTACTTATTAGATGTGAATTGACATAAAATTACATGAACAAATAAACATTACATCTTGGAATGAAACTCACACTTGAAATCAAAATACAACTTTGGAAACCATTTTGGAGATCATCTTTAAATGGTAAAGAGACATTATTGGGATCACTCTCATACTTTGCTGACCTTATGTAAATGAAATGGTGCATTTTTGGACCTTGAAAGATAAAACCCTAATGACCTAATGAGACTTTGAATAACCTGACTTCCATGAACGAGATTTTGAATTTAAATACTTCCTGGTGAAAAGAGACTTCCATATGCATTATTATGCTAAAGGAGACTGAGAATGAGTCAAAAATGTGAATCTCAAGGGGATATTGAAGTTTATTGACAAGTACAATCACCAGTGGAACAATTTTATATCATGACCTAATGGAATGATTGAAAATTTCTTTAGAGTGGGACACCTAAGATGCACATGCAGAATGTGTTTTGATCCCTAGTGGAAGTATGCAAATACTGACACTAGCAAGCTGCATCCTTATAAGAGGAAAAATAAGTGATCCTCCGAATTCTAGAATGTAGTGGGTTTTATGTTGAATGGAACTGCAAAGTAGAAATATGCAAAGGGGTTTGGACACATCTCAGAGAAAATTAGATTTCTAAATGCTTGTCTGCATGTCAGCCATATTATTTACACTTCAATATTACAAAGTTGCAAAGACATAATTCTAAATCAAAGAAACTACTCAAAAACAAAATATAAGAAAACCATTCACAATATTTAAGGAACATCATTTGTGTAAAAAACGGTATCAATAAGTCAGCATGTGGAAAATATATGAGTAGCTGAGCATAGAAGCTTATCATTTGAACTTGAAGTAAAATTATCTTTCTGAATTAGCTGAGCATAGGAAACAAAGATGATAAGACGAAAAATAGGAAAAGGGTAATAAAATGGAAGGCATTCAGAAACGTTGGGCGTGAACACACTAATCTAAGCTTAAAATAATGTTATTTCTTCCTTATAAAGGAGCTCTATATCATACTTTTATTAACCATATTGATTCTAGATGCTTTGATATCCTTAGTTGTGCCTAAGTAAGACCTCTGAAAACAGTGAACTGTTATAAAATGTTATAAATGGGAAGATATGATGTTACCAGATTGAACATTATTTTCAATCTTAGAAAGTTGCAAAGAAATAATTCTAAATCAGAGAAACTACCAAAATAATCAAAAGGTGTCATGAGGCTATCTTACAAATGGTTTTGCATGTATTCTACTGAAAATGAAACATGTCCCTATTTTTTGTAAATCCAAACAACAGGAAACAATAGTAGCTTTTATAAACAAGTTATCAAAACAATCATTGTATTTTAAGTGTAAAAACAAGTTATCAAAACAGTCATTGTATTTTAAGTGTAAAAACAAGTTATCAAAATAGACATTGTATTTTAAGTGTAAAAACAAGTTATCAAAACAATAATCATTGATATATTTGAGGACATACAACTAATTCCATCTGTAGATTTTTTTTTTAAGGATACCGTAAAAAAGGCATATATATGAAAATCTCTTGAGCTGCTACAACATACATGTTGATGACTCCTCTAATAAAGAAGAGATGTGTTTGGCTTGTATGAAAATATTCTTTTCTATTATTCTTAATTAAATTCATGCAATAATTCTGCAGGTAGTTGCATCCATGGAAAGAGTTAGTTATGTAGCTCGTACAAGGAGAAGTGGCAGAAGAGTGACCAGGGGTGCGCAATTGCGATGGAATTCATTGAATGAAGAAAGGACATGTGATGTCAATGTCAAAAATGCTCCAAAGCAATGTTGTTGAGGATGACCATGTGGTTGAAGTTGATGTTGTCACACCACCACTCACAGAGCCACCATCAACTAGAGTCCAAGGGGTAGCTTCAACTAAAAATATTAACGCTATAAGAGGTTGGGCCAAAGAAGAAATGTTAGCTGCAATTGACGACATAGAGTTCAATGGATATTCTTTACGGGAATCTGCAAAGAAACATAGTATTACTCCCTTAGCAATTCATTATTGGATAAATGGGCTCACTCACACCAAACGTAGAGGGCTTGTTATAGTTATGACCAAAGAGGAGGAGGCTGAGGTGGTTGAGTGGTGTAAAGAAATGGCCCAATTGGGACATGGGCTAGAGTTTATACAACTCAAATCCACAGTTGCTCAAATCTGTCAAGGGAGGCCAAACCCATTCAAATATGGGTTTCCTGGTAAATATTGGTTGTTTGGGTTTTAAAAAAGGCATCTATACCTTGTATTGTGTACATCTGAGGGCCTTGACAGAGACAGAGCATTAAATTTGTGCCTTGTATTTGTATGTAAGTTCTATGACACTCTTTATAGTGCATACGATAAACATTATTATGGTGCAAACCATATATGTAACTGTGATGAAATAGGTTTACAGGCGGGAAGGAATTGTGGCATGCAAGCAATTGCCAAGAGAGGGAGCCGAAACGTGCCAAATATTTTTCCTAAGAGAAATGAGTATATAACCATTTTATGTTGTGTCAATGCAATTAGTGCTTCAATCCCAAAATTTTATCTATTCAAAGGTAAAAATCAGTTGAAAAACTATATACAAAACTGTGAACCAGGAGCATGCATGGATGCACACCCCCATGCATGGATGACTAAAGAATTTTTTTAAAAATTGGCTTTGCACTTTGTTTCATCTGTGCCAGGTGGTGTCTCACCTAATAGCATACACCTCTTGATATTAGATGGCCATGGAAGCCACATGGCAGTACAAACAAATGAGAAAGAAAACAATTTGGGCATTGACCTTTTAACATTGTCCGCTCATACCACTCATCGATTTAAAATTGATAATGTTAATGTGTTTGGTCCTTCCGAGAACTATTTCAAGTCAGAGTGTGCTACATGGATGGCAAAGAATCTAGGGGTTGAGGTGAAAAGGTTCGAGCTAGTAAATCTTGCAAGTAAGGCTTTTGAAAGGGCTTTGAAACCATTAAATATCAATGTTGGCTTTAGGAGGACATGAATGTGGCCACTGAATTGTGATGCTCTTATGCATGATACTGGCTGTAGCCAAGCCTTTCATGTGGATGGTCAAGAAGGAGAGCATGTCCAAACAGATGTTGAAGTGAAAGAAGAAGTACATGGACATGCTGATTTAGTTGCAGCTCGTAATACAATTTCCCTCTCTCAAGGAAAATTATATGCTGATGATGATGATCAGGTATGTGAAACACAATATATTCATGAACAAATTTATAGCAACATGGAGGTTATTCTACCAACTCAAGCGCATGGAACTTTTGCTGCTCATATTGTTAATGACATTGTTGAACATGCAATTGGCAATGCAAATGTATTTGAAAATGAAATTGTTGATATTGTTAATGACATTGAAAATGACCAATTGATATTGTCAAGCCAAGTAAACCCACCATCATGGCTGGAAGAAGCCATAATTAATTTGAACAAACAAAATGTCTCAAGAAAAAATAAACAAGTCATGAACATGCCTTCACAACTGACTAAATTGAACAGTGAAACTGTTCCATTTTTTGTGGACAATAGATCAATGGAAGAAGATGAAGCACATAATGAGGCACCGTATGAAGATAAAAATATAGTTCAATAAATTTCCAGGGATACTGAAAGGCAAGTGCCAAGCAATGACATGTACATGGGGGAGGGTGGAGAAGTTACTTGGGTGGTTCTTAAAGCCACTGGTAGAAAGAGTGTCAATGAAAAATAAGCAAGGAACACTCGATAGTCTTCGTTTGGGTTGAAGTTCATAGTTACTCACCTCAGAAGATTATATAAATCTCTTAGTTGAGTCTGAAAAGAAAAAGGTTGAAATTATGGAATTAGAATAGAAAAAAAGGATTAAGCCAAGAAGAAGAAGGTAGCAAGGGCTATTCCAACACAACGTCGAGAAATGAAAGGCTTGAAAGAGAGAGAGCAAGGCAAGAGAAGGAGAAACAAAAACAAATGGCAAGAAAATAAAAGGAGGCAAGAAAGGGTAACTAAATGCTTGAAAAGGAACAAGGGATCACTGATATGGTTGACATAAATGCAAGCACAATTGATGAAAACAGGGACATGTGCAACACATTGGACAATATTGCAAATAATACACCATTATTCCAAGACCTCATAAACATTCAAGTGCCTCACTATCAAAATTAGGGTTTACCCACTTGCTTTATTCTTACCATAGGAGGTGTGAATTCAATGTATGCTCATCACACACCTCCACTTAACGCAAGTGTGAGGTATAGGTCTCAATTCATCCATGCTTGGAAGGGAGAAATTGGTCTCAATTATATGGAAACAATCAACCACAACCTAATCAAACCTTCTTAGGAAGGTCAACCTACTTGGCTCAATCATGCAACTCAGGGTTTGGCACTGAAGATTCTCAAGGCCATAAAGAATAAGGGTGCTATATTTTTTTGGTTGTAACCACATTATGATGTGGATTTTTGGATGGAATATATGTTTGGACTTTTATATCTTAATAGATCTCATATTTCCTTTCTACTACACTAAGTAGAATTCAAATGTTTTCATCATACTTCACAAACCATATCTCACATATCTATCCACACAAAACATGCTGCACATCATACCTCTTTATACTAGTTCTGTTAGTTATTCTTAACTGTATGCTGTTAGTTTTTCCCGAACACATAGGATGACATCACTACACACTACATAACTCAGCTAACAACACATAACATATAGTGAATAGTTTTAATTACCCCAACAATAACTTGAACATCTTTAAAAGTTTAAACATGAAAATAAACATGGCTGAAATTTGTAACTTTAAAACTAATGGAAAAAGCCTGGAAACCCATAGAAGTAGGAGTGGAATGAAACCTATTATGAATGAAAAGTATGTATATAGCTCTTTGTTACATGTAACACTATGCCATAACTTTTTGCAAAATAAATAATGTCAGCATACAAAATGGCAACATATAACCCTAGAATAAACTCTGTTAATTAAAATATTCCATACTCTACCACATTGTCCACTCAATTCTCTGCTAAAATCATATCATATCAATTCAGACTAATGTCGAATAAGACTTTAAAATTGAAGGCTAAAAATAAATAAATAGCATGACCTTGAAGATCAATTCACCAATAGACACAGGTTACTCCACTCACCAACTCATCAAGAAATCTAAGATTGCAAACTAGATAAATAATCAAAAGTCTTGAAAAAACACAAGCCTTGATCCAACAATTCCAAAAGAGTGCTTAAATAAATTTCACATAGGTCATCAAAACATTCTTTCACTATCTCAACTCTCACTCTCTTGTCATTTCAATTCCTACACTACTCACGCTCTCATGCCTTTAACTCTTGCACTACTCACTCTCATTCTATGCATTCAAAGTGTGTAAATATGGGTGTGCTGATCAAATGTATAACTCACATAATAAAAAATAAACCTTACTCTATTAAATAAAAAAGCATCCTAAGTCAAATTTCTAAAGTTGTGTTTAAAGAAAATAATCTGCAAGAGAAAACAAATGGAAATGGAAAAACAATAAATAATCTAAGATTCCAAACTAGATAAATAATCAAAAGTCTCGAAAGAACACAAGCCTCAATCCAACAATTCTGAAAGAGTTCTTAAATAAATTTCACACGGGTCATCAAAACATTCCTGCACTATCTCAACTCTCACTGTCTTTTCATTTCAATTCCTGCACTACTCACCCTCTCATGCTATTAACTCTTGCACTACTCTCTCTCATTTTATGGATTCAAAATGTGGAAATCTGGGTGTGTTGATCAAATGTAAATCACAATATGACAATGTGTATCCATTTGAGGATTTATTAGAGTGGTTTGTGACTGATTGCATCATGTGAATCTGAATAATTGTTAAAAATTGCGCATGTTGTTATTGATAACTCGAGGTTACTCTCTGTTGTGATCAAAATGTAGCTATGTTTAACTACTAAACCAAATCCTATTGAATGGATTAGATTCGAGTTTTTTTTACACTTATAAATGTTGACAGATTCATAGGTCATTGAATATTACAGATTGATTATTTACCAAGGCATGTTCAAGCCTAAATAAATTGAATTTGTTTTCTATAAATCATTCTTTGATAATCCACATTGTAACTACATGATTTCTCTACGATAAAGTTATGGTAATTCTCTATGTTAACAAAGGTATTCGAGCATGGAAATTTGATAATTGTATTGCTTAACTCATAGGGAGGATTCATAGTAGTGGGAATCTACATTTGTATTTGTTGATTTCCAACTGAAGGGGAATTTCTCTATTAAAATTGAAATCCTAACAAGAGACACCCCACGTTGAACACGATGGATAAGATTGCTATTCAAGGTTTTAAAAATAAGTTACAAGTGTTCTTGTAGATATAATTTTAGATCTGGTGGTTTCTTTGAAAATAATTAATTTCTTATAAAAGTTAAACATTGTTGAGGAAATCACCATAGAAAGTTGTCGTGGGATGGGAATAACCATTGGACATGCATTAGAGACTAGAGAAACCCTTTTCACACTAATTTGTTTGAAACACCAGAGAAATACATAACAAAAATACACCCATAAAATACATCCATTGTTTAGTCACACTGCATTCAAAGATAACTTGTTAAATCCAACTAATAGTTAATAACCATGTTGTGCAAGATTTTACCCCAGTATGGATATGATTTTAACCCGAAACCAAAGTTTAAACAAGTCTCAAGCAAGTCGATATTTCATAACAAGAGAAACCTGAAAACTAGAGAAACCCATAACAGAAATAAATATTTTACCCCAGTATGAATATGATTTTAACCCGAAACCAAAGTTCAAACAAGTCTCAGGAAAGTCAATATTTCATAACAAGAGAAACCTGAAAACCAGAGAAACCCATAACAGAAAGCAAGATTTTACCCTAGTATGGATATTCTTTTAACCCAAAACCAAAGTTCAAACAAGTCTGAGGCAAGTCGATATTTCATAACAAGAGAAACCCGAAAACCAGAGAAACCCATAATAGAAATCAAGCTTTTACCCCAGTATGGATACACTTTTAACTCAAAGCCAAAGTTCAAACAAGTGTTAGGAAAGTCAATATTTCCTAACAATAGAAACCTGAAAACCAGAGAAACCCATAACAGAAAGAAACCCATAGAAAACCCATAACATAAAACCATTAACCCATTACCCATTAACCATTACCCATTACCCATTAACCTTTCCATTTGACATAGAAAACATACTGTATGCATGACTAGTTAAGACATAGAACAACTAATTAAAACATAGAAAAAAAAATGTAAAAATCATCTTAAATTCCACCAAAATAAATTGAACATGTTAAAAACAACAACAAGAACTAAATTCCATCGAAGAGCAAGTAAAAGTGTTAAAAACCACAGAGAAAAAATGTTAACAAACACAAAGCATGGTTGTTAGGATTGTGAATCCTACTAGAGGTCATAGAGAACTACAAATGTTGTAGAAGCCACCACAATGCCACCCGAAACCTATTCAACGCAAACCATGGAAGATACCTGCGAAAAATCACAGCAAAATTAAATTTTTGTAAACCAAATTTGCAAAACACTAAAAAAATGAATGAAATCGAGAAAACAGATCCAAACCCTGAATCAATCGAGAAAACAGACCCAAACTCTCGCGGAAAACAATGACAGACATGGAAGAGCAACATTAGAACAATGGAGGATGTGGAAAGCAAGTTTAGGAATGGGCCGCGACCATGAGCCTTCACAAACTAACAACAATGAAAACCAGATAGTAGTTTAATTGCGAAACTGACGAACAGAAGAACGATCTGGTTGATATAATCAACAAACCCTGGCGGGAAATAAATCAAGTTAACACATGAAAAAATGACGGATAGGGCGCGCAGGTTCTGGAATTGACATCAACCATCACCGATGAAGCGGAATGCCCACACTCTGGGCCCGAGCAACATTACAGAGTGCATCATTGTCCATGTGATTAACCATCTCGATTAAACCCTAAATTCGTGTCAAAACCCAACATTTAATCATCTCACCAACCACAACAGGTGGCTCTGTCGACTGGGCAGGTGTCGTACCGTCGACGCGGAGCCAGACACATGAGCAAATGAGGTGGAACAGAGGGCACACAGCATATGGCGTCCCTCCCCTAGATGTAGTTGTGATTGAACTTTTGTGTGAGATTTCTTTTTCGATAATCAAGCTTTGAATGTCCCATCTCTGTCGTGGCCACTTATTATTATAATGTTCACAATGAAGTGTATTATTTAGATTTAATTATATCTAAGTATGAAGTAACTACGACATGATCGTCAATAAATTCGTGGGTGACTAGCTCATATATAGAAAATTTTGATCAACTTCTATATATTTTAGATCAAAGATAATTTTGTGAATGAGCCCAGTCTATATTTTAGGTCAAACAACAGGTTTTGATTATGATGTGAATAAGATCTCAATATTTTAGGTGGAATAGAAAGTGGTGAATGAGCCAATTTATTTATGAATGAAGGGTATTTTATGCCAAATTGTTGATTTTAAATATCTACTTTATGGATATAGAAATCTAC
This sequence comes from Pinus albicaulis, assembly GCA_034641835.2. Lineage (NCBI taxonomy): Eukaryota > Viridiplantae > Streptophyta > Pinopsida > Pinales > Pinaceae > Pinus > Pinus albicaulis. The sequence continues at coordinate 1,291,070,796 of CM076574.1, forward strand.
CATCCACAAAAACTAATAAGCTCAAGCGTAAATGATCCACCTCTATATTTATATCCAAGCATGAGGTGGTGAATGAGCCATATTTATATTTATATCCAAGCGTGAGGTGGTGGATGAGCCATTTGTGTCATGTTCTCTCATTACTATCTATTTCATCATAATAGATGGTGTTTTGCAACATTTTTGCCTTCGATTTTACCTCCGTCATTGTCACTTGCTATTGTAAATTTCACAATGGAATCGTGCTCTGAACTTTTACCATGGATCTCCTTTAAGAGATTCACCTTGAAACTCACCATCTATCTCTTGCAAATTGTTCAAATTATTTAAGAATATTAAAATATAAAACAAAGTAGGGTCCTAAAACTTAATTTCTAATTAATTGTCTTCAGTTGAATATTCTTGCAGAACACCATTGTGCATATTGAGGACCATGGGATTCTAAAATAAGTGGTAACAAGGCTATGGGCCCTTATGATATTTCATCTCAGTATCCAAAGATAAAATCAAAAATGAGGGAAATTTTTAGAGATTATCAATTTTCTGTAAACATTAATATATGTTATAAAAGTCATTTGTTAGTGAACTTGAATTAGTTTTATTATATTAATAACATATTTTGTTTTAAGTGAACATTAATATAGAAATGATGTGATCTATATAAATTTGGTTGGGTTGGAACTCTATTCCTACATTTCTTTATAACCTAGATTGTTAGAGCAAAGCCCTTTTCCTGCGGTTGGTTAAGTGGAGAGAAAGTTGTCACATGTTGAGTTTTGTAAAATAATACAGTTATATAAACTAGAGAAAGTTGTCACATTAAATTAAATAAATTGCAAAAAAATTATATAAATTAAATTTTAACCAATGCAATATGTGCTTGTTCCTCATTCAATGCCAGAGCTTGATGCAAAACTCATTTCGCAAGACCGGTGCTCTCTTGCTGCAGATAAATTTTGAGAAAGTATCATCCAACTGTCCAGCGAATCTAGCCAGATCATCTGACATGGTGTCAAAAAAAACCCTGGCATTTCTCTGCTCTTAAGATGTTTCTTGCAAGTTGAAACATGTCAGGAATTTTTTATGAAAATATTTATGAATATGACCATTGCGTTCCAACTAGTGAATGACCTTAACACAATACTCGTAATAAGTATCTAAAGAACCACTTAAGTCCAGTGAGGACAGCTGAACAACATTAGGAATATTCCTATCACAATCATGGACACCGTGCAAATTTGACCAAAATTTTCTTTATGGGCTAGCGCAAAACTCCATTCATGCAGGTACACAAATCATTAAACTTTTGACATTGAATTTACACCCTATTTTGGAATCCTCTTCATCAATAAAATATATAAAAATGCATATTGTACCCATGAAGTCGATCCAACAATTTCAATGCAAAATTACTCATGTCATATTCCCAAAGAAAAAACCATGCAGCTGTCATACAACATTTAGAAAATTAATCAACTCATAAAAAACTCATAAAAAAATACCTGGGACACAGAAAATTATACATGGCGGAAAATTCTTGAGAGCCTTACTGCATTCCTCACATATTATTCATTATTAAAATAATGTTATAATACAAATAAATAGATGGGGAGTTTTTTCTCAAGATAGTGTGTCTATCTTGGACAACTTCGTTGAGAAAATGTCCCAACCACACACTATTATAGGAGCCAACTTAGGCAGGCCTAAACTAACTCCTAATTAAGAGGAATTAACTTAATCTAGAAAATTAGGCATAAATCCCTAATTTTCAAGATTAATTAATTTAATTATATTTTTGGATTTATAATTGTTTTTCTCACATGGGAGTGAGCCTAACACTTTTAAATTTTCTATATTTCCATTTGCATTAAATTTTTGTTTATAAATCCATTTTCAACCTATGGGTATTTTTCCTTCAGGAAATTAAACTATTACCAAGTATTGTTTCTAATAATAGATTCAAATTCTTCAGTCATTTTAGTCCTCCACTCATGATATTGACTAGCTTCTTTATAATTTGTGGGCTCTATAACATTTAAAATGATTAACTTTAAAGCATAGTCTTTCAATCTAGCTGGTAGTTAAGTCTGCCTACCTAATCTTCTCAGTAAAGGACTCACATCAAATCTATCTGCTTCAGGCCTTAGAAGGCTTGAATTACTAACTACATCACCTTCCTCTTCCTCTTTCTACTGTTGTTGTTGTTTTTGGTTTCCCTCATTGCTTTCTTCCATCAACAATGGAATGTGTCATTCTACAATATTGTTTTCTGTATTTCCTTCATCAACCTACTCATGAAATATTACATGTCAACTTGCAAATACTTTATATGTCAAAGGATTAAACAACTTATAAGCTTCAAACTTAGTGTAATATCCTACAAAGATGCATTTCACGGCCTTCTGATCTAACTTTTTCCTATCTTCCTTGTGTATATGTGATCAAGTGATCATGTCCAAGTGAAAAAAAAATGCTCAAAAATGGAAATGCTTAGAAATGGTTGCAGTTTGAATGACTGGAAAGGCATCATCACTGCGATTCTGGTGCAGCAAACGGGACTCAAATCCGATGTCGTATGTGAAAGTTACTTAAGTTTTAAATCGCCCAATGACCTTCAAAACATGATTTTTTGACCAAAAAAATTGTCATTTTCAAAATTTTTATGACAAAAATTTCATTTTTTATAATGTTTTATATGGTTCTATTACAGGGTGTCACGTGGCCTGCCCGGAGGCTGCCACGTGGCCCTAGGCCAATGGTTAAAAAATATGTTGAAATGGTTGGAGGTCATGAGGGTTGAACCCTTGATGCTACTCCTCGGGCAGGGTCGACCTGACCATTACGCCTCGTGTAGAGATGAAACGTGCAGTCAGGTGGCATGTAAACGTGTCGGGTCATTTAAAGTTTATTGCAGAGTTAGGGATTAGCCCTGAGGGCTAAGTTGCGAGGCCATACGACCTGAAGCGGAGGACCATGGTCTAAACCATTTCAAACCAGAAAAATAAAAACTTTAGCACCTTGGTGATAGCTCCCTCCCACGTCTGACCTACAGGTTGTGACTGTAGGCATGGAAGTTTAATGTTAACCACAAGCACAAACGATTTTCTGGATTTTCAGCATGTTAACACGCACTTAAACTGGAATTTACAATAAATGTCACCACGAAAATAGCGGCGTCATTTCGCCAACCTTATTTATCTGCGTCTTTTGGTGGAGTTAACTGGAGTTCCTCCAGTTTTGGAGGAGGTTTTCTAGTGCCACTGGGCAAAAAATTGTTTGCGTCATAGCTTTCTCAATTTTCGACCAAATGAGATGAAATTTTAGTCAATTTTGGCTTTCTTCAACATTCTAGAGTGTTTGGGATAGTTTTAAAAAAGAACATAGGTGCTATTCAACCATTTTTTCTTCAGGGAAGAGGAAAGAGCCACTGGGGCCATCAGGGAGATGGAGTTGTATTGGGTTGTACTTCACTGTTTAAGGTGAAACAAAAGCCATTTTTGAGCTTATTTATGTCTTTTGAAGTCAAATTCACAGCTTATTTTTCCTGTTTAGGCATATTTTTTACTATGTACCCATTTTGATCAATTTAATAGAGCAAGGACACACCATTGGGGAGCCTTAGACCGGTAGATGTATCCCAGGAGGGGTGAACTGCCTCATCATTTTATTGTGTTATAATATGGTGAAGTTTATTTGCTATGTATTTGATAGGTCCCTATATCACTAGTATAGTCCCTTATTATTGTTAGTGTAAACCCCTTATTGTTATTATTGTACCCTTGTAACGCCCATTTTGTTATTATTGTGTCCTAAAATTATTATTGTTAGGTCGGCTAGGATTACATTGTGGCCCACTAGGATTACATTATGGCCCCATGTACTCCTATATATAGAAAGAAGGTTTTGTAAATTGAATCATCCAAGAATTGTTCATTCATGTAATGTATTGGAGGTTTCCCCCTCGAAGTGGCTTATTTCTAAGGTGTGGATATCTCTTTTCTTCTCTTTTTGGAGCTGGTTACACAACATTTGGTATCGGAGCTTTGGATTCTAGGGTTTCGCTGCTCCAAACAGGTCATCATGGAATTTTCGCTATAACTGTGTTTATACGAGGTTTCAGAAGCTGAAATTTTTAGGGTACGAAGCAGAAATCCTGAGGAAGATTTTCTAAAAATTTCAGAGCTTGGTTCGCAATATTTTCGGAGATATGATCTATGGAAGTTAGGTCTTTTTTTAGGCTCCTAAACAGGTCATCATGGAACTTGCGCTATAAATTTGTTTCTACGAAGGTTCAGAATCTGAAATTCGTATGGTGCGAAGCTGAAATCCTGAGGAAATTCTTCAAAAAATTTCAGAGCTTGGTTCACAATATTTGTGGAGATATGATCTGTGGAAGGTAATGTTTTTTCAGGCTCCTGAATTTCATCTCAAAGAGGTGATCGTGGGAAAAGTTCAATAACTCTCTCTCTGAGCAGTGGATTTGAGTGCCGTAAAAATTGGTCGCAAGTACATAGATTGTAGTTTCTTGGGTATCAATTTTAGAGACAAATGATGAAACAATGACACGTGGTAGGTCCTACAAGTTTGCTCTACTGAACCAGTCCAAAATTAGGTCATTGTGGGAGATTGGACACAACTTTGTCTTGGAGAATCCAAATTAGATCAGAACTGTGGCATTTGAAAGAAGCTTCAGAGGGATACTACAGGGCTGAGTTTCAGATATTGAAGATTTTCAGTTACAGAGATAATTAAATTTCAATATCGAGCTCCTCAAAGCAAGTTAAAGGTGTGTATTTTTTTTCCGAATTGCATAAGTCTTGTTTGAAGAATCAAGTTGAATTGATTCCAAGGGAATATTGTAGAATAGGTATCAATATTGGATTATAAAATGGCACCTAAAAATAATTCAACACCCATTAAGTCTTCAGAAGGCTCTACCATGACTCATGAATATGAAGAATTGCAACATGATCTATCAAAATTACAAGAGCAAGTGCAACAAATTTCACTCTCGCAAAGAGCAACAAAAAATGAAATGGAAGTTTTGAAGAAAGGCGTGGAAGTGAAGATGGACGGCTTGAAGAAAGGCATGGAAGCTAAGATGGATGGCGTGGAAGTGAAGATGGAAGGTTTGAAGAAAGGCGTGGAAGCTAAGATGGATGGTGTGCAAGCTAAGATGGATGGCATGGAGGCTGGCATGGAATCTAAGATGGATGACATGGAAGCTAAGATCGATGAGAAAATGGAAAACATGAAGAATTTTCTAAAAGAAGACATGGAAGGTTTGACAAAGTTGATACAAGAAAGGTTTCCTAATGGTGAAAAGATAGTAGAAGAACCTCACGATGAGAAAAAAATAAATGTTAATTGTGATTTCATAAACTCTAATGTTGGCGGGAAGAACCACCATATTCCAAAGATGGATATGAGGAAGTTTGATGGAAAGGATCCTGTAACATGGATACTACATATGGAGCAATATTTTGATCTCCATAACGTGAAAAACACACAAAGGTACGCATTGCAACTTTACATTTAGAACAAAATACATTTGTATGGTATCGATGGCTTTGCTCCCGTAAAAAAATTGTCACTTGGTCAATTTTTACTGAGGAAATGATAGCACATTATGAGGATACAAAGAGCAACACCTTCTTTAGCCAATTGATAAATCTCAAACAAAAGGGTTTAGTGGGGCAGCACATTGAGGACTTCCAAAAATTGAATATATGGGTAACTAATATTCCAGAGGAACACAGGATTGATCTCTTCTTAGGTACTCTAAAGGATAACATCCAACATGAAGTTCGTGTTTTGGAACCTGATTCATTGGAGAAGGCATTCAGGTTGGCAAGAAAAGTCGAATGTAAAATTATGGCGACAAGGAAGCCTACCACTCAATTCTATATAGAAGGAAGTGTTGCTACGCCTAGATTTCCACAACCTACAAGGTTGACACCACAACAATTGGAAAGAAAAGAGCAAAAGGGCTTTGCTACAGTTGTGATAGCAAATACACTAAAGGTCATAAGTGTGTTGAGAAGAAATTATTTTACATAGATTGTGAAGAGGAAGAAGAAAATGAACAAGAAGAGGATATACACCAGGAACCAACCCTAAAAGAGGAAGAAATGAATCCGACCATATCGTGTAATGCACTGGCAGGAATTACCACTCCTCAAACTCATAAGATAGTAGGACAAATCAAGAAGAAAAAGGTAATAGTGTTGATTGATTCAGGTAGCACCCACAATTTTATTCATTGTAAGGTAGCCAAGGAATTAAATTGTTTCCTATACCCAGCACCAAAATGTCAAGTGATGGTTGCATATGGAGGAACTATAAATTGCTCTAGAAAATGCCATAATATCAAGCTAACCATGGGGGAATATGTATTGACTAGTCCAATGCTTTCCATTCCTATGGGAGGTGCTAATGTAGTACTAGGAGTACAATGGTTACAATCTTTGGGGATGGTAGCTTTTAATTTTCAAGAACTTTTCTTGAAATTTTTTTCAGAAGGAAAGGAAGTCGAATTACGGGGTATTGAAGGGAAGCCGGGAAGGATAATAAGCTCTAATGTCATGACAAAGCTTCTAAAGAAAGAACAACGAGGCTTAATTGCACAATTATGCTCACTAGAAGTTCCGACATCAAAATCATCTATTTCTGCAGATCTCCAACAAGTCTTGGACAATCATTCCAAGGTGTTTCAAACTCCCAAAGGACTCCCACCTATTCGTGATCATGATCATGCTATTCATTTGATTCCAGGAAGTGTTCCTCCAAACATCAGGCCTTATAGATATCCTTACTTCCAAATGAGCGAAATTGAACGTATGATTGCAGAAATGTTAGAGGCGGGTATAATTCAACCTAGTCAAAGTTCTTTCTCTGCTCCTGTAGTATTGGTACACAAGAAGGATGGATCATGGCGAATGTGTCCGGACTATAGGGAGCTCAATAAGCTCACCATTAAAGATAAATTTCCCATTCTTGTGATTGATGAATTATTGGATGAATTACATAGAGCAATTTATTTTACCAAGTTGGATCTTCGTTCAGGATATCATCAAATTAGAATGAAGACTGAAGATATTCCAAAAACAACATTTCGAACTCATGAGGGTCATTATGAATTCTTGGTCATGCCTTTTGGCCTTACCAATGCACCTTCTACATTTCAAGGGTTGATGAATTCCATTTTCAAACCCTTCCTTAGAAAATTTGTGCTAGTATTTTTTGATGATATACTAATCTACAGCAGGTCTTGGAAGGATCATGCTGAACATGTTGACAAGGTGCTCAAACTATTGCAGGAGAAACAATTATATGCAAAAAAATCCAAATGTTTCTTTGGAGTACAAGAGGTGGAATATCTGGGTCATATTGTATCTCACGAGGGTGTTAAAGTAGACCCTAACAAAATTAAAGCCATTAAGGAATGGAAAGTCTCCACAACCATAAAGCAGTTGCGAGGATTTCTCGGGTTAACAGGGTATTATCGCAAGTTTGTTAAGAATTATGGGAGAATAGCAGCACCTCTAACAACATTATTAAAGAAAGATGCATTTTCATGGACTCCTGAAGCAACTAATGCCTTTGAATGTCTTAAAGAGGCAATGTGCCTAGCACCGGTCTTAGCTACACCAGACTTCACAAAAACCTTTATTGTGGAATGTGATGCCTCAGGAAATGGAATTGGTGCAGTTTTAATGCAGGAAGGAAGACCCATTGCTTTTGAAAGTCGTCCAATCAAAGGAAAGTATTTACAGAAACCTATTTATGAGAAGGAAATGTTAGCAATACTGCATGCACTAAAGAAATGGCGAACTTACCTAATGGGAAGACACTTCAAGGTAAAAACTGATCATGATAGTCTTAAACACTTTTTGGAAAAAAGACTATCATCAGAAGAGCAGCAAAAATGGGTCACAAAGATGTTGGGTTATGACTTTGAAATAATCTACAAAAAAGGAAAGCTTAATGTTGTTGCACATGCACTCTCAAGAAAGAATGAAGAGGTGGAAGCATTGCTTTGTGCCATTTCTATTATCCAACCAGATTGGATAACTGAAGCAAGAGATGAATGGAAGAAGGACAAAGATGTATGGACACTCATTCAAAAGTTGCAAGAAGATCCTAGTACATCTGATACATTTAGTTGGAAAAATGATTCCTTATGGTACAAAGATTGCTTATATCTTTGTAAGAATTCCCAACTAAAACAAAAGATTCTTCTGGAATTGCACACTTCTCCTTTAGGAGGACATTCAGGATTTTTAAAAACTTACCACAGGGTGAAGAAAGAATTTTTTTGGGATGGCCTTAAATCTGATATTCAAAAGTTTGTGGCGGAATGTGTGGTTTTCCAGCAGAATAAAGTGGAAACAATTAAGACCCCGGGACTTCTACAACCTTTATCCATTCCAAGTCAACGTTGGGAGGAGATTTCAATGGATTTTATCACAGGTTTACCTAAGTCCGAAGGGAAGAGTGTCATCATGGTGGTAGTTGATAGACTTACCAAGTATGCACACTTTTGTGCATTATCTCATCCATTTAAAGCAAGTACAGTTGCTACTACATTTATGGACAGAATTCAAAAGCTACATGGTAGCCCAAGGGTTATTGTGAGACAGAGATCCCATTTTTACTGGAAATTTTTGGACGGAGTTATTTTCTTGTTTGGGTACTCAATTAGCTCATAGCTCATCTTATCATCCTCAATCTGATGGTCAAACTGAGATAGTAAATAAATGTTTGGAAGGATATCTTCGTTGTTTTGTATCCGATAAACAAACACAATGGGTCAAGTGGTTACCTCTCGCTAAATGGTGGTATAACACTTCCTTCCATACTGCAGCAAAAATGACCCCATTTATTGCACTTTATGGATATCATCCACCATCAATCACATCATATTTTAGGGAAAACTCGAAGGTTAAAGAAGTGGAAGATCACATCGAGCATCAGCAAGAAGTTCTCCAACTCTTAAAGGATAACCTGAATTTGGCACAAAATCGAATGAAACAACAGGCAGATCAACATCGCAATGAGAGAAGTTTTGATGTAGGAGATTGGGTATTTTTACGGCTACAACCATACAAACAAATGTCCCTCAAGCAAGCTAAGAAGGATAATAAATTATCGCCAAAGTACTATGGTCCTTACAAGGTGTTGCAAAAGATTGGTACTATGGCATACAATTTGGAGCTTCCTGCTTCTTCGCGAGTACATCCAGTTTTCCATGTTTCATGCTTAAAGAAGGTTATAGGAGAAAATCTTCCAGTTCAAACAATATTGCCAGAACTTGATGAGGAAGGAAAAATCATATTGGAACCAGAAGCGGTCATGGAAACAAAAACTCGACAACTACGGAATCGATCAATTTCAGAGTATCTCATCAAGTGGAAGAACTTACCCACTGAAGATTCTACATGGGAGGATGAGAATTTTATACAGAAGCACCCAGAGCTACTCAAGCGTTGAGGACAACACTTTTTTGAAGGAGAGGGGCATGATAGGTCCCTATATTACTAGTATAGTCCCTTATTGTTGTTAGTGTAACCCCCTTATTGTTATTATTGTACCCTTGTAACCCCCATTTTGTTATTATTGTGCCCTAAAATTATTATTGTTAGGTCGGCTAGGATTACATTGTGGCCCACTAGGATTACATTATGGCCCCATGGACTCCTATATATAGAAAGGAGGTTTTGTAAATTGTATCATCCAAGAATTGTTCATTCATGTAATGTTTTGGAGGTTGCCCCCTCGAAGTGGCTTATTTCTAAGGCGTGGATATCTCTTTTCTTCTCTTTTTGGAGCTGGTTACACAACAGTATTTATGCTGTGATGTATTAAACAATAAATTTAAATAACAAATCATCACACATAAAACTCAGAAACATTACCAAACCTACTTTTTTTAACTTGTAAGACAAGATTCAGTTAGCCTCTTTGAGAATGGAGGGAGCAACATTGGTATGGTGGGAAGCCAAGACCAAGAATGAAATTAAAAAACATGGTAAGATCACTTTATCATGGGCTGAATTTATTTCCGCAATTAAGAAGTAATCTTATCCATTAGCTCATTTACAAAAGGCTATCATGAATTGGAAAAGTTTTAGACAACTTAAGGGACAAAGTGTTCAAGATTACACCCAAGAGTTTAGACGAAGGGCTTTATTACTTGGAATTGATTTGCATAGCCAAGAGACTTTGCTGAAATATATAGGTGGTTTACACAGCTATCTTATACATACTATCCTTATGTTCAATCCTACTAGTCTAAACGAGGTTTGTGCACAAGCCACGCATTTAGATGCTAGAGGTAAAAAATATTTTGATGGGAATGAGGGTAGTGAATTTAAAGGCAAAGGGAGGAAAACAAATGCAAACTCTATGAAAGAAAAAGGAAATTTTTTTTTTTAAAATTTGTTCCAAAACAAGCCACGATGAAGACCATTGCTGGAAACTTCATCTGGAATTGAAGCCAGAAAAATTTAAAACCAAAGATAAGGCCAAAGAAAAGGGAAAAACAGTTGCAATAACTGAACAAGACTTAGGGTCTGAATCAAGAGATGCAACTAAAAGCATAGCTTTGGCACTAAAGAAGATAAAGGGGAAATATATTGTAAATGAAACAAATCCCAGTTCTAGCACTTTAAAGTGTCACATAGAAGCTCCAAATAAAGAGAGGAGGATAGAGTCGTTTCATGTCAGGATAATTTCCAAACACATAAAGATAGACACACTATTTGACAATGGGTCTCAATAAAAACTCATCTTAGAAGACTTAGTCAAGAAGCTGAAACTTGAAACCATTCCACATCCAAAGCCATATCCACTTGGATGGATTTGAAAGGATGCTAATTTACAAGTTTCAAGGAAGTGCATGTTGCGCTTCGCCACAACAACTCATTATGTTGACTTGGTTGAATTGGATGTGGTATCGCTTGACATTACAGGTGTGGTGTTGGGTAGTCCGTACTTATATGACAGAAAAGCTATCTTCCATTTCCATGAGAATAAGTATCATCTATTCAAGGATGGCAAGAAGTTTATTGTGAGAGCACATCGGAAGAAGCTAGAATCTTCTTTAGTGAGTGCAGGACAATTGAAAAGGCTTGTCAATGCAAGTCAAAATTTGAATTTGTTGATGATTAAGCAAAAATATTTTTTACATAATCCTTTTCATGTTATTGCTGATGTAAATGATGAAATGTTTTAGTCTGAAAGCACGCCATCTTTGGAAGAAGATGATAAGATGTTGCAGAAGGTTTCTTTGGTGTTGATCGGTGCAGAGAACAAAGTGTCGGTGCAAAGTGGTGAAAATTTCCAAGAGAGGGAAAAGAATGCAAGCAAAGAGGGCACAAAGTTCAGCAAGGGTCATTGTTAGTTTCAGAATGGCAGGATACTATTGTGAGAAAACTTGGTCGGGAATCAACACAAGTACATGGCTCATTCGGAAAAAATTCGCCATAAGGATAGTTGGCAAGGTGAATCTCAATTTCAGTTTCCTTTAAAGGTAGACCATTGTAGGAGTAGTATGTTTTCTACAAATTATAGTTGTTTTTTTGCAAATTTCAAAAATTTGCATCATGACTCAGTCAAGGTTAACAATAGTTGGTTAGCAGATTCAAGGAAAAATTTATCTTTTTATGAGAAGCTCAATTTGATGAAGTTAGGAAGATTTCAATGGTTCAAGGTTGGAAGAGTGGAGAACCAGTCTCCTCATCTTCAATTTCTGTAATTCAGAGAGATTTTTGGGTCCAAAAGCTTCCCATTGGGGAGGTGTGATCAGGTGATCATGTCCAAGTGAAAACAATGCTCAAAAATAGAAATGCTCTGAAATGTTTGTAGTCTGAACGACTAGAAAGGCTTTGTCATTGTGGTTTTGGTGTCGTGAACGTGACTCAAATCCAACATCGTATGTGAAAGTTACTGAAGTTTGAAATTTCGTAATGACCTTCAAACCAAGACTTTTTGACCAAAAAAAGTTTGTCATTTTCAAAAGTTTTATATGACAAAAATTTCTTTTTTATAATGTTTTATATGGGCCTATTATAGGGTGCCACGTGGCCTTCCCGGAGGTTGCCACATGGCCCTAGGCCAATGGTTAAAAAATAAGTTGAAATGGTTGGAGGTCATGAGGGTCAAAACCTCGACCCGACTCCTCAGGAAGGGTCGACTTGACCATTATGCCTCGTGCATAGATGAAACAAGCAGTCAGGCATCATGTAAATGAGTCAGGTCATTTAAAGTTTATGGCAGAGTTAGTGATTAGCCCTCAGGGCTAAGCTCTGAGGCCATACAACCTAAAGCAAAGGACCATGGTCTAAACCCTTTCAAACTGGAGGAATAAAAAATTTAGCACCTTGGTGCTAGCCCCCTCTTGCATATGATCTGGCACAGGTTGTGACCGTGGGCGTGGAGGTTTAACGTTAACCGCCAGCACAAACAATTTTCTGGATTTTTAGCATGTGAACGCGCACTTAAACTGGGAGTTACAATAAATTTCACCTTGAAAATAGTGGCGCGGTTTTGCCAACCTTATATGTCCGCCTCTTTTGGTGGATTTGATTGGAGTTCCTCTAGTTTTGGAGGAGGTTTTCTAGTGCCACAGGGAAAAAATGTATTTGGGTCATAACTTTCTCAATGTTCGACCAAATGAGATGAAATTTTAGTCAGTTTTGGATTTCTTCAACATTTTGGAGTGTTTGGGATAGGTTGCAAAGCGAACAGAGGTCTTCTTCAACGATTTTTTCTTCAGGGAAGAGGAAAGAGCCACCAGGGCCATCAAGGAGATGGAGTTGTATTGGGTTGTACTTCACTATTTGAGGTGAAACAAAAGCCATTTTTAGCTTATTTCTGTCTTTTTAAGTCAAATTCACAGCTTGTTTTTCTTGTTTAGGCATATTTTTCACTATGTAACCATTTTCAGAAATTTAATAGAGAAAGGACACACTATTAGGGAGCCTTGGATCGGCAGATGTAGCCCAGGAGGGGTGAACTGCCTCATAATTTTGCTGTGTTATGATATGGTGAAGTTTATTTGCTGTGTATTTTTGCTGTGATGTATTAAACAATAAATTTAAATAACAAATCCTCACACATAAAACTCAGAAACATTACCAAAACTACTTTGTTTAACTTGCAAGAAATGGAGAATACTTTGCACACTTAATTATATGGAAATGGATACTTTGCATAGCATTAAAAATAGTTCCATTTTCAGATCAATATGCGCAAAGGATTTTTACCCAAAAACTCTTAAATGATTCACTAATGGCTCATATCCATAAAGTTCTTTCAAAAGGAGTTTTAAAATTAAGACATTTAGTTGGACTCCTATTTCTTAAGTAAACTGCAGCATTGATTGCTTCAACCCAAAAGCCATTGGATAGGCCCTTACCTTGAAGCATACTTCATGTGAAATCCACAAGGGTTCTATTATTACGTTCTGCAACTCCATTTTTCTGCGAAGTGTGAGGTATTGTGAGCTATTGAATAATCCCATGATTTCTACAAAATTTTATGAACTCTCCCAACTTGTATTCTCCACCTTGATCTAAGCAGAGAATCTTAATGAATTTCCTTGCCTGCTTCTCCACCATATTCTTAAATTATTTAAAGCATTGAAATGTCTGTCTCTTTTTTTCTGTTAAAATATATCTAAGAGAATCTAGTGCAATCATGAGTAAAGAGTAAAAAGTAATACACACCACCTAGCGACCTAGTCTCCATGGGTCCACATATATGTGTATCCACAAGCTCTAGATTATCTCTTTTCTTCCTATCAACGTTCAAGAGAAACTCTTCCTTGTGCATTTTCCATAATGCATATCCATCACAATCTAACTAAACATTATGAAAAGCAGGAATTCCATCAACCATACCTTTCCTTTGACGCAGCATGAGATATTTTAGGTTAAGATGACCGAATCTCTTATGCCAAAGATTCTCGGCTATCAATATTGTTGAAACCATAGCTTGGTGTGGAATGATATTAACATTCAACCTATATAGGCTTCCCACATGCACTCCTAATGCAACTGGTTCCTTCTTGCCTTCCTTTATGACACAATATGTTTTGAAAAATTCAACTTGCAGGTCGTGATCTATTATTATTGACATAGATATTAAATTCTTCTTGATCGGGGATACATACATTACATTTTTAATGTATTTGACATTACCACCAAACATCATCACTGGAATATCACGATACCCCTTAATATTATAACCTATGTCATAACCTAGAAAATTTTAGATCCAAAAGTAGTTTCTTTAAAATTATCGAACCAAATTCTATTACCTATCATATGTGATGACGCGCCTGAATCAACGAACCATGTTTCAGCCTCATCCTCCTCAGAAGCTGAAAGAGCACAGTCAGCTACAAATAATCGAGGATCATGATGGTGACCTTCATCGACAAAGTGTTTTGTGTGATTTCTCTATTTATTTGTAGCCTCATCTGATTGTATCTTAAAAAAAAACTTAGATAGATGACTGGTTTTCCCACAGTAAAAACATTTAATGCAAGAAATGTTACCAATATTACTTGCAAACATACCTCTAAATTGTCTTTTCTAAAAAATTCCACCTCTATTCTGTCCCTATGGTTGTATCCCTTTTTATGGCTTCTTTTTCCCCATGAGAGAAAGATAGGCACTCTATGGTCTCAAATTCTGCCACCGCTCTTCTTCCTGTAACAAGATTCCTATAAGCTCTTCGAATGTAGGGGATTTATCCCATGCAGACAAGCCTGTGATGAACATTTGGTATTCATTCGTCATCCCGTTCAAAGTAATAGTGACAAGATTACAATTAGACACCTTCTCCCCAACGTCACCCAATTTTTCCTTCAGGTCCTTAACCCTTGAAATGAATCCAACAACAGATTCATTCTCCTCCATCCTTGTGGAAAACAACTTTCCTTTGAGCGACAAAATGCAATTGGTTTTCTGTGTCTGGTATAGATTCTTGAGTGTCGTCCAGATATAATTGGATGAATTACCATCTTTCATATGTGGGATAATATTGTGTTCAATAGACATATTCAATAACGCTTTCGCCTTATTCTCCCTTTTATCCCAATATTTTATGAGTGCAGCCACACTTTTTGAAATGTTCGGATTCTTCTCATCACCGCTGGCAATCAACCATGCAATCAATCCCTCAAGAAACATCTCTAGCTTGAATTTCAAATTGGTGTAATTGGTCCCATTGCATTTTCTAGTCTTGTTGAGATACATTTCTGTAAAATTATTCATTTTGGACTGACCGGATTCCATAATCTCCGATATTCAGTTGATTCTAACCAAGAGAAAAATTATAAGCTACACTAAAAAAAAATTAACACATACTAGAACCTAAGCACATATCTGCCACCAATCTAGCACGATCTCTGTGTCTTCAACACAGATCTACCACAAGTCTGGAGAAATCTCATGCGCAGAACCATAAAGACAAGATCAACACGCCTTTTAGCTTAAAAACCATGCTGATCAAAATCGAGCTATGTAAATGGACATTAGCACTAGAATGACCCCAATATCCATGTTGATAAACTCTACTGTAGCTACACAATCAATGCTGACCTCTTTGTGCCCAGCTGGCTAAGGCTTGTGAGAAACTAATTTTCTCTTGTGAGTTAGGTATTTCTCCTGACCACCTAAACTCCAAAAATGTGAGCACTGAGGCTCTTGCGTTACCACTAGGGTACTGTAGCCACGAAGCCTTTGTAGCCACTAAGGCTCTGTAGGTAAAACAAGCTCACCAGATCTGAGCTCTCATAACATGATAAAAACTAGAAAGAAAAGGAATGAATTGAATTACCAACAACTCACTAGTGAGAAAGCTACACATGGAGTCTACACAAACTAGAGCATACATTGTCTTTCAATTAATCAAAGATACATCAATAAATACATTTCAAAATAATAGGGAGTTGGGAACAAAATCCTATAGCCTAGGAACTAATCCTAAATTAAGGAGTTACATTACAGCCATGTAACCATTTCTCCATTAATAAAATATACCATTAATTATTTTCAACTTCTTGATTGCCTACAAATTTCTTTATGGATGAAACGGGTGGTAGTCTCATGAATGTTTGGTTGAGGGGATTACAAACACTTAATTGATCACACCAGTAAGATTCCTATCAACTCTTAGAATGCAAGGGCTTTATCACATGTAGACAAGCTTGTGATGAACATATGGTATTCATCTGTCACCCCGTTCAAATTAATAGTGATAGGATTAGAATCAAACACCTTCTCCCCAATGTCACCCAATTTTTCCTTCAGGTCCTTGACCCTTGCAATGAATCCAACAACATATTCATTCTCCTCCATCCTCATGGAAAAAAATTTCCTTTGAGTGACAATTTGCGATTGTTGTTATGTATCTGGTATAGATTCTTGAGTGTCGTCGAGATATCATTGGACGATTTACCATCTCTGATAAGTGGAATAATATTGTCTTTACTAGACATACGCAATAATACTTTTGCCTTATTCTCCCTTTTATTCCAATATTTTATGAGTGTAGCCGCACTTGTCGCAATGTTCAGATTCTACTCATCATCGCTGACGATTGACCATGCACTCACTCCCTCGAGAAATGTTTGTAGTTTGAATTTCAAATTGGTATAATTGGTCCCATTGAATTTTATAGCCTTGTTGAGATAAGTTTCTGTAAAATTACGCATTTTGGACTAATCGGATTCCATAATCTTTGATATTCAGTCGATTCTAACCATGTGAAAAATTGTAAGCTACACTACAAAAAAAACAACACATACTAGAATCTGATCACATATCTACCACCAATCTAGCACGATCTGTGTGTCTGCAACTCAGATCTGCCACCAGTCTGGAAAATCTCATGCGCAGAACCATAAAGACAAGATCAACACACCTTTTTGCTTAAAAACTGTTGTGACCAAAATTGAGCTATGTAAATGGACATCGGAATTGGAATGACCCCGAAATCCATGTTGATCAGCTCTACTGTAGCTCCACAATCAATGAATGCTTTGTGCTCAACTGGCTAAGGCTTATGAGAAGTTAAGTTTCTCCTGTGAGTTAGGTTTTTCTCCCAACCACCTAAACTCTAAAAATATGAACACTGAGGCTCATGTGTTGCCATTGGGGTACTGTAGTCATGAAGGATTTGTAGCCACTAAGGCTTTGTAGTTAAAAAAATCTCAGCAGATGTGAGCTCTAATGCCATGATAAAAACTAGAAATAAAAGGAATGAATTAAATAACCAACAACTCACAGGTGAGCAAGCTACACATGGAGTCTGCACAAAATAGAGTGTACACTATATTTCAATTAATCAAAGATACATCAATAAATACATCTCAAAATAATAGGGAGTTGGGAACAAACTCCTACAGCCTAGGAACTAATCCTAAATTATTGAGTTACGTTACAAACATGTAACTATTTATCCATTAATACAATATGCCATTAATTATTTTCAACTTCTTCATTGCCCACAAATTTCTTTATGGATGACATGGGTGGAAGTCTCAAGAATGTTTGGTTGAGGGGATTACAGACACTTAATTTATCGTACCAATAAGTCATACCCACCAAGAACAACCCTTGGGCTAATCCAAAGTGATAATAAAAATCACTTGAATTCACTTTTTTGTATTCCCTTGATAGGAAGGAGAACGAAAAAGGAGAGTTCTTCCATTTCCTTGTGAAGAAACAATATGCGTAAGAATTCTTGCACAGAAACAACCACGGCCTTTTATTTAGAGGGGTTTAAGCCCATGTAGTAGTTATAAATATAGTATATGATAGGAGGACATTCCACTCCTTACAAATAGTATGACATATGCAAATAAATTCAAGTGGAAACCATGCTCATATATTTTCTCTCGTATCTTCAGGCAATTCATACCACCCTTTTGAGGCTGAGTACTTCTCTTACACACTCTTAGGAAGTTCTTTTTCTACACTAAACCTAGGTTGTTTTGAATATAAATGGTGTTATAGAATATCTTAGTGACGATTGGTTTTTCTTCTCTAAATTATTATTATTATCTAATTTTATGGTCACTCTCAAGACAAACACCAAATTGGTGTATCAGACCCCTTGTTTGTGGGACAAGGGTCCCACTTTAGTGTATGGATTTGACTTCTAAGTATATAAAAGCATATATACTATACCTGTCTAGTTTTGAATATAAATATTGTGATATAATATCTTAGTCATAATTGGTACTGAATATAAACATTATGTTAATAATATTTCAATAATATTCTCCATATTAAAGGTTTTGTATGGAGATGCAGATTTCCCACACATAATATCACCTTCCATTACCTAAAATTAAAATTCTGAAATCTCTTTTATTAATTTGGATCATGCCTAGCTTAACATCCATTAGCACCTGGATTTTGACGTGTCATAGGCATATTGGAGAACTTGGAAGATGGTGTCCAATTCATCTAGTTTTAACTGGAGAACGTGAAAAAAAGATTTTTTTTTTTGGATTTTTTTTAGGAATACAACATATTTATTATTGAAAAGGATTATACAAGGTAGTTATTATCTAAGTTATTATATTTTACGGTGAATTTTTAATTTCAACTCTTTTGAGATTTGATGGGACTATATCTTTTAGGATTACACACAACCATGATTATTATAGATGACTTTCAATTTAAATTCTCTCTTTGACATTTGATGGGTCTAAATTTTCTCAAAGAAATATTACAAATGAGAGTTATTGTGTGGAAAGGAATATATATATATATATATATATATATATATATATATATATATATATATATATATATATATATATATATATCAACTTTGTTTGAGATTTGATGTGCTAAATTATCTAGATTTTATGACTCATCTTTATACAATATAATCTTAAAATTTATTAGTAAATTCAAATTTATTGGGATACGTGAGTTTATTAACTTTGCATTTTATTTGTTGATATAATTTTTATTATAGTTTTTATAAATTTAAATATTATGATATTAATGTGAGTTAATTTTCAAATTCTTAAATATTTTATAAATCTTATCATCATGGGTGAAGTTAAATGGTGGACTTCACACATGTCTATTAGGTATGAGCATAAACATAGCTTATTTTTTGTGCTTCCTTTTGTGCATAACAATATTGATAGCTTGTTTTTATAGTATGACACAAATTTTGGTTTTTTAAGAGCTCTCCTATCCATTACCCATGCTTATTTAAATGACATGGTTTTACTTGAATAAAAGAGATGACTCAAAACCTACCAAGTTTAATCACCACCACCAAATTATTTTAGATGCTATCATTGTCCTAAATAAAAATGACAAGTCAAAACTCATTTGTTCATCCCAACAAGTTATGATTGTCCTATAACTGATTGATAACTTAGTTACCATATATATTTGATCACTTTATTTAAAAAAATAAAAATGATAATAACCAAGAAAAACTATAAAGATGAAAATAAATAGCTAATATAGTTGTATGCTATATTATTATGAAATATAAATTTTAAAAAATAATCTATTGAGTTCTTCAATATTATAAAATTTTTAGCATCAAGTTATCTTATAACATATCATTCATATATCATTATTCAAATAAATACTCATATCTATTACACTATAATGTTATATTGGTGTTGTGATGGGTTCCCCTCTTTCCCCTGTAGTTTCTAGCTTATTCATGGAAGATTTTGAAACTAAGGCCTTAGCCTTAGCTCAAATTTTCCCTAAAAATTGAAAGATTTTTATGGATGACACTTGTGTCATATGGCCCCATGGTCGTGAGAAGTTAGATATGTTTCTGTGCCACCTAAATTCCATGTCTGATTCCATCATGTTTACCATGGAAGTGGAGGTAGACAAGTGTCTTCCTTTAGTGGATATCCTCGTGTCTAGAAGGGATGATGGTTCCATTTCTCGCCAAATGTTTCGTAAGAAAAATCACATGACACAATATCTTCATGCTCGTTCTCATCATTTTCTGGCCCAAAAATTTGGTGTTCTTTGCACTCTTTCTATGAGGCTCTGAGAATATTCGATGACAACCACCCAGAGTTAGAGAAATCACATCTTCGTGGTGTCTTTGAAAATAATAGGTACAGTAGAGCCTAGGGTCTTAAAGCCTTTAAAATAAATTATAAAGGGTTAAGTGGCAAAAATGCTCATGTGGACCCTATTTCTAAGTTTAACCTCCCATTCACCCAAGGGACCACAGACAAGATTGCACATGTCCTTAGGATAAATAGTGTCTCCTCCTCATTCAAGCCTCTTTGTACCATTATAAATTCTCTTGGTTCTGTTAAGGACTCGAACAACCTTAACGACAACAAAGGTGTATACCTGTTTCCTTGTTCTTGTGGTGTTCTCTATATTGGAGAAAAAAGTTGATCCATTAAGAAAAGAATCCAAGGGCATGATGCAGACATTAGGCACAACTATTCCCGCACTTTGGCTTTAGCAGAACATGTGGAAGAATATTTTCACCATGTCTGTATTGAGGACTCTAGGGTCATTGCTAAGGTCGATCTTTTCCACCATAGCAAAATTAGAGAGGCTATTGAGATTCAGAGGCACGCTAAGAATCTCAACACAAATTACGGTTGTAAATTGAGTAAGAGATGGACTCCAACTCTCTCGGTGTCATTCTATCCCATCTCCTTTGGATTCTTATTGCGGTCTAGATCTAAGTCTCCTTCCGGTGCCCTTTTCTGTGTTAGTTTTTATTTTATTTTATTTTTAAATTACCCCCTTCCTTTCGTTGATTTTACTTTAATTTTACCCCTTTTATTATATTTATTAGATCCTTCTTACCCTTATTTATGGTTAAATAATCCCTTATTTATGGTTAAATAATTTATTTTTCATACAACAAATGTTTTTAATGTTACTTAGAATATATATGGTATGGATAATAAAATAATATTTTTTTATAATTTATTAATAAAGTTTGAAAATTATTTAACATTAATTAATTAAATTAAATTTATTTTATTTTTTAACTAATTACTTAATTTTCTAACTACTAGTTTTAATGCCTATAATTGGGTAATGATCCATCCATAGTATTTATTCAATGAGATCAGTTAATTTCTTCATCTTGTCCTGAGGATGAACCACATTAGTTAGTTCGAAACGTTTACAAATCTTGACGATGTAATTATTTGGAAGGAAATTTGTCTATATCTTATCTAATATGAATTTAAAACCTTACCTTATAATAAACAACCAACACATGAATTATATATAAATAATTTATAAAATAATATTTTTACATATTATAATTATTCAACTAACCAACAAATTATATCTTTTGTTTAATATGAATTATAATTTTCACCAACATAGATCTATCTTTACCTCTAAATCTACCACCTAAAGGGATCAAACCTCTGAAGATGGATATCTTTTTTTAGTGCAAAAGTCAAGAAAAAAATTTCACTTCAAGAGATTTGATTCTTCTTAGCTCTTGGGAGATCTAGAGTTAAAATGAATCTATCTTGATTTTGTACAAAACCATAATAAAAAATTTTAACTACAATTTTTTTTTGAATTTTCACTTATGAAAATATAAGAAAATTAATAAATAGATTATGATATATTTTCTTATTTAAAAACAAAATAATCAAATAAATTGCCATATAATAACTAAATTCAATATTTTATTAATAATTAATATATTGAATTCTTCTATATTATAAAATTTAAAACTTCAAATTATCTTATAATATATCATGGTTCACATGAATAAACATACCTATTGCATTATCCCTTTATATTATTATTATTAAAACAAACATATTTTATTTAATTTAACATTATAAAAGTAATACGGCATGAAAAACAAATATATAAATTTTTAAGCATTATATTAATTGAACACATTTATTCAATATGAATCATAACTCTACCTAAAGTATAATTATATAAATTATATATAAAATAATATATATAAGAATTGTAATGGTTTAAGCCATATATTCAACATGAACTATAATTCTATTTTAGTCAATCAAAATATATTAGTAATCTATTTTTATTCTATTAAATTTTACTTATTATTAATTTTCAAATAATAATCAAAATATTATAATTATATTTATAAATTTTGACAGTGTTTTATTTTTGTAATATTTTTATGTATAATAATTTTTTTATTTTTAGTTAAATTTAAAGAATAAGGTTAATAAATTAAAAATGCTCTGATAAAACATCTTTATTATATAATTTACTTAAATAATTTAAGTTGTTTACCGCTTCATTCAATAATATAAATTTATTTTTATATTTTATATATTTTTATATTTAATAATATATGTTTGTAATTTTTTAAAATTATCTATGTTGATTATAACTAAATTCAATAATATATATTTATTCTATTAACATTTATTTTATTATTTTTATATTTTGTTTCATATTTATAGACATTTTATTTCTCATTTTATTATATTTTCATATTTCACCTTCACTTTTAATAAGGTGATATTAAAAATATGGATCATTACTAAAATCAATGTAATTCATGTTTTAATTATACTATCACAAAAAAAAATGTTGGATGCTAAAATTAATAACAACTCATTAATGGTTACTTAAAGTCTTCTTCATTGTATGAGGCGAAGTCATTTTAGAGACTTTGACAATGTTTATTCTTTAAAAGGGAATTTTTTCAATATATTCTAAATATGGATTGAACATACAAATGATATGAAAGGGGAATTCGAAGCTCAATTCTTTTATGGACTTCTAGTTAAATTTTTATTTCATTTAAGGAATACACCAAAAAGTACCGATTTAAGCATTTGTTTTCTCTTCTTTTTGTGATTGTATAGAAATTGATGTGACACCCACAAGTATACTTGTCAATATGGTGTCCATTTTTGAAGTGATTTGGTTCAAATGTGTCTAGAATTTGTCATGGTCCCTTCCTATAAAGTGAAATGGCTCCCATCATGAGATATAACAAAATTTCTAGATGGCTAACATATCAATTGCAAAAAAATTATATAAAATAAATTTTAACCAATGCAATATGTGCTTGTTCCTCATTCAATGCCAGAGCTTGATGCCAAACTCATTTCGCAAGACCGGTGCCCTCGTGCTGCGGATAAATTTTGAAAAAGTATCATCCAAGTGTCCAGCAAAGCGAGCCGGATCATTTGACATGGTGTAAACAAAAACCCTGACAATTCTTTGCTCTTAAGATGTTTCTTGCAAGTTGAAACATGTCAGGAATTTTTTACGAAAATATTTATGAATATGAACATTGCGTTCCAACTAGCGAATGACCTTAACACAATAATCGTAATTAGTATCCAAATATCCACTTAAGTCCAGTGAGGACATCTGAACACCATTAGGCAGATTCCTATCACAATGGAAACCATGCAAATTTGGCCAGAATTTTCTTTATGGGCTAGCACAAAACTCCATTCATGCAGGTACACAAATCATTAAACTTTTGACATTGACTTTACACCCTATTTTGGAATCCTCTTCAGAAAAAAAAAAAATATATAACAATGCATATTGTACCCATGAAGTCGATCCAACAATTTCAATGCAAAAATACTTATGTCATATCCCCAAAGAACAAACCATGCAGTTCTCATACAACATGTAGAAAATTAATCAATTCATAAAACACTCATAAAAAATACCTGGGGCAGAGAAAATTATACATGGCGGAAAATTCCTGAGAGCCTTACTGCATTCATCACATATTCTTCATTATTAAAATAATGTTATAATACAAATAAATAGATGAGGAAGTTTTTCTCAAGATAGTGCGTCTATCTTGGACAACTTTGTTGAGAAAATGTCCCAACCCCACACTATTATAGGAGCCAACTTAGGCAGGCCTAAACTAACTCCTAATTAAGAGGAATTAACTTAATCTAGAAAATTAGGCATAAATCCCTAATTTTCAAGATTAATTAATTTAATTATATTTTTGGATTTATAATTGTTTTTCTCACATGGGAGTGAGCCTAACACTTTTAACTTTTCTATATTTCCATTTTCATTAAATTTTTGTTTGTAAATCCACTTTCAACCTATGGGTATTTTTCCTTCAGGAAATTAAACTATTCCCAAGTATTCTTTCTAATAATAGATTCAAATTCTTCATTCATTTTATTCCTCCACTCATGAGATTGAATAGCTTCTTTACAATTTGTGGGCTCTATAACATTTAAAATGATAGAATTTAAAGCATAGTATTTCAATCTAGCTGGTAGTTGAGTTTGCCTACCTGATTTTCTCGATAAAGGACTCACATCAAATCTATCTACTTCAGGCCTTAGAAGGCTTGAATTACTCACTACATCACCTTCCTCTTCCTCTTTCTGTTGTTGTTGTTGTTGGTTTTCGTCACTACCTTCTTCCATCAACAATGGAATGTGTCATTCTTCAATATTGTTTTCTATATTTCCTTCGTCAACCTACTCATGAAATATCACATCTCAGCTTGCAAAGACTTTATAAGTCAAAGGATTAAACAACTTATAAGCTTTAAAATTAGTGCAATATCCTACGAAGATGCATTTCATGGCCTTGTGATCTCACTTCTTCCTATCTTCTTTGCATATATGTGATCAGGTGATCATGTCCAAGTGCCAAAAATGCTTAAAAATGGAAATTCTTAGAAATGGTTGTAGTTTGAATGACCAGAAAGGTGTCATCGCTATGATTATGGTGCCGCGAATGGGACTCAAATCCGACATCGTATGTGAACATTACTTAAGTTTGAAATCACCCAATGACCTTCAAAACAAGACTTTTTGAACAAATTTTTTTTTGTCATTTTCAAAAGTTTTATATGACAAAAATTTCATTTTTTATAATGTTTTATATGGCCCTATTATAGGGTGTCACATGGCCTGCCCAGAGGCTGCCACGTGGCCCTAGGCCAATGGTTAAAAAATATGTTGAAATGGTTGGAGGTCATGAGGGTCGAACCCTTGATGCGAATCCTCGAGTAGGTCGACTCGACCATTATGCCTCATGCAGAGATGAAACATGCAGTCGGGCGGCATGTAAACGAGACGGGTCATTTAAAGTTTATGGCAGAGTTAGGGATTAGCCCTAAGGGCTAAGCTCCGAGGCCATACGACCTGAAGCAGAGGACCGTGGTCTAAACCCTTTCAAATCAGCCGAATAAAAGCTTTAGCACCTTGGTGCTAGCTCCCTCCCACATCTGACCTGTAGGCTGCGACTGTGGGCATGGAAGTTTAACGTTAACTGCTAGCACAAATGGTTTTCTAGATTTTCAGCATATGAATGCACGCTTAAATTGGAATTTACAATAAATGTCACCACGAAAATAGTGACGTGGTTCTGCCAACCATATCTGTCTGCCTCTTTTGGTGGAGTTAACTGGAGTTCCTCCAGTTTTGGAGGAGGTTTTCTAGTGCCACTAGGCAAAAAATTGTTTGGGTCATAGCTTTCTCAATTTTCAACAAAATGAGATGAAATTTTAGTCAATTTTGGCTTTCTTCAACATTCTAGAGTTAGAGATGGAGATGGAGTTGTATTGGGTTGTACTTCATTGTTTGATGTGAAACAAAAGCCATTTTGAGCTTATTTATGTCTTCTGAAGTCAAATTCACAGCTTTCTTTTCCTGTTTAGACATATTTTTTACTATGTAGTGATTTTGAGCAATTTAATAGAGCAAGGACACACCATTGGGGAGCCTTGGACCAGTAGATGTAGCCCAGGAGGGGTGAAATGCCTCATCATTTTGATGTGTTATAATATGGTGAAGTTTATTTGCTATGTATTTATGCTGTGATGTATTAAAAAATAAATTTAAATAAAAAATCCTCACACATAAAACTCAGAAACATTACCAAAACTACTTTGTTTAACCTGTAAGACATGGATAATACTTTGCACACTTAATTATATGGAAATGGATACTTTGCATAGCATTAAAAATAGTTCCATTTTCAGATAAGATGGTATCAAAGCTCAGGATTTGAGCATTAGGAGCTAGAGTTTTACTCTGCATTTGTTCTTGTGCAAAGATATAGTTTATTGTTTGCAAGTTTTGATGCTTACTAGGCTTAAGCTCAAGAGAGGGGAAGGACACTTTGTTAGAGCTCAAAGTAATCCTCAACCAAGGAGGGCCAGAGAGCTACCTCCAAGAGCCATAGAAGAAGCCTCAAGCATGTCTTCAAGAGAAGGAGAAGCTCCTGAAGACATTGATCCCAAAGAAGATGAACAGGTGTTCTGAAAGGCTTTCTTGGACATGAAAGAGATGGTGAGGATAATCTACCAAGAAAGGAATGATAGGCTTGTAGAAAAAGGTTCTAGACACCAAAAAGAAGAAGGGGGTTCTTCAGGAGGAAAGAAAAGAGATGACAAGTCAAATAAAGGACATGGAGGTAATGGTGATCCACCATCCCCTTCATCATCCTCTTCCTCTACATCATCATCCTCAACTTCGGTGAATCAATCTCACAAGTCTAAAACCTCTGGTTAAAGTCCATTTTTAAAGCTTGATGTTAAATTTGAGTTGCCTATGTTTAATGGTGAGGTCAATGCAGAGAAACTTGACAATTGGATAAGACAGTTGGAAGTTTATTTGAGGATACAAAAACTTCATGAATATGACACCAAGATTCAGTTAGCCTCTTTGAGAATGGTGGGAGCAACATTGGTATGGTGGGAAGCCAAGACCAAGGATGAAATTAAAAAACATGGTAAGATCACTTTATCATGGGCTGAATTTATTTCCGCAATTAAGCAGTAATCCTATCCGTTAGCTCATTTACAAAAGGCTATCATGAATTGGCAATGTTTTAGACAACTTAAGGGACAAAGTGTTCAAGATTACACCCAAGAGTTTAGACGAAGGGCTTTATTACTTGGAATTGATTTGCATAGCCAAGAGACTTCACTGAAATATATAGGTGGTTTACGCAGCTATCTTATACATACTATCCTTATGTTCAATCCTACTAGTCTAGACGAGGTTTGTGTACAAGCCACACATTTAGAGGCTATAGGTAAAAATCTTTTGATGGGAATGAGGGTTGTGAATTTAAAGGCAAAGGGAGGAAAATAAATGAAAACTCTAGGAAAGAAAAAGGAAAATTCGTTTGTAAAAATTTGTTCCAAAACAAGCCACGATGAAGACCATTGCTGGAAACTTCATTCGGAATTGAAGCCAGAAAAATTAACACCAAAGATAAGGCCAAAGAAAAGGGCAAAACGGTTGCAATAACTGAACAAGACTTAGGGTCTGAATCAGGAGATGAAACTAAAAGCATAGCTTTGGCACTAAAGAACATAAAGGGGAAAGATATTGTAAATGAAAAAAATCCCAGTTCTAGCACTTTAAAGTGTCACATAGAAGCTCCAAATGAAGAGAGGAGGATAGAGTCGTTTCATGTGAGGATAATTTCCAAACACACAAAGATAGACACACTATTTGACAGTGGGTCTCAAGAAAACCTCATCTTAGAAGAATTAGTCAAGAATATGAAACTTGAAACCATTCCACATCAAAAGCCATATCCACTTGGATGGATTTGCAAGGATGCTAATTTACAAGTTTCAAGAAAGTGCATGTTACGCTTCATGATAACAACTCATTATGTTGACTTGGTTGAATTAGATGTGGTACCGATTGACATTACATGTGTGGTGTTGGGTAGTCCGTACTTATATGACAGAAAAGAGATCTTCCATTGCCATGAGAATAAGTATAATCTATTCAAGGATGACAAGAAGTTTATTGTGAGAGCACATCGGACGAAGCTAGAATCTTCTTTAGTGAATGCAGGGAAGTTGAAAAGACTTGTTAATGCAAGTCAAAATTTGACTTTGTCGATGATTAAGAAAAAATATTTTGTACATAATCCTTTGCATGTTATTTCTGATTTAAATGATGAAATGTTTCAGTCTGAAATCACGTCATCTTTGGAAGAAGATGACAAGATGTTGCAGAAGGTGTCTTTGGTGTCGATCGATGCAGAGAACAAAGTGTCAGTGCAAAGTGGTGAAAAAATCCAAGAGAGGGAAAAGAATGCAAGCAAAGAGGGCACAAAGTTTAGCAAGGGTCATTTTTAGTTTTAGAATGGTAGGATACTATGGTGAGAAAACTTGGTCGGGAATCAACACAAGTACATGGCTCATTCGACAAAAATTCTCCATAAGGACAGTTGGCAAGGTGAATCTCAATTTCAGTTTCCTTTGAAGGTAACCATTGTAGGAGAA
Source organism: Pinus albicaulis (assembly GCA_034641835.2). Classification (NCBI taxonomy): domain Eukaryota; kingdom Viridiplantae; phylum Streptophyta; class Pinopsida; order Pinales; family Pinaceae; genus Pinus; species Pinus albicaulis. The sequence goes on from CM076574.1 coordinate 1,291,099,059, forward strand.
ATATTTTTTCTACAAATTATAGTTGTTGTTATGAAAATTTCAAAAATTTGCATCATGACTCAGTCAAGGTTAGCAACAGTCAGTTAGCAGATTCAAGGAAAAATTTGTCTTTTTATGAGAAGCTCAATTTGATGAAGTTAGGAATATTTCAGTGGTTCAAGGTTGGAAGAGTGGAGAATCAGTCTCCTCATCTTCAATTTCTGTAATTTAGAGAGCTTTTGGGGTCCAAAAGCTTCCCATTAGGGAGGTGTGATTAGGTGATCATGTGCAAGTGAAAAAAATGCTCAAAAATGGAAATGCTCAGAAATGCTTGTAGTCTGAATGAATGGAAAGGCCTTGTCGTTGCAATTTTGGTGCCATGAATGGGACTCAAATCCGACGTCGTATGTGAAAGTTACTGAAGTTTGAAATTGCCCAATGACCTTCAAAACAATATTTTTTTACCAAATTTTTTTTGTCATTTTCAAAAGTATTATATGACAAAAATTTCATTTTTTATAATGTTTTATATGGGCCTCTTATAGGGTGACACGTGGCCCTAAGACAATGGTTAAAAAATAAGTTGAAATGGTTGGAGGTCATGAGGGTCGAACCCTCAACCCAACTCCTCGGGCAGGGTCGACCCGACCATTATGCCTCGTGAAAAGATGAAACGTGCAGTTGGGCGGCATGTAAATGAGTCGGGTCTTTTAAAGTTTATGGCGGAGTTAGGGATTAGCCCTCAGGGCTAAGCTCTGAGGCCATATGACCTAAAGCGAAGGACCATGGTCTAAACCCTTTCAAACCAAAGGAATAAAAACTTTATCACCTTGGTGCTAGCTCCCTCCCGCATATGATCTACAGGTTGTGACCGTGGGCGTGGAGGTTTAATGTTAACTACCAGCACAAAGAGTTTTCCAGATTTTCAGCATGTGAACACACACTTAAAATGGCAGTTACAATAAATGTCACCCGAAATAGCGGCGCAGTTCCACCAACCTTATCTTTCCGCGTCTTTTGTTGGATTTAACTAGAGTTCCTCTAGTTTTGGAGGAGGTTTTCTAGTGCTACTGGGTAAAAATGTGTTTGGGTCATAACTTTCTCAATGTTCGACCAAATGAGATGAAATTTTAGTCAATTTTGGATTTCTTCAGCATTATGGAGTGTTTGGGATAGTATTCAAAGCGAACAAAGGTATTCTTCAGCCATTTTTTCTTAAGGGAAGAAGAAATAGCCACCGGGCCACTAGGGAGATGGAGTTGTATTGGGTTGTACTTCACTATTTGAGGTGAAACAAAAGCCATTTTTGGCTTATTTCTGAATTTTTAAGTCAAATTCATAGCCTTTTTTGCTTGTTTAGGCATATTTTTCACTATGTAACCATTTTGAGCAATTTAATAGAGAAAAGACACACTATTGGGGAGCCTTGGACCGGCAGATGTAGCCCAGGAGGGGTGAGATGCCTCATCATTTTGCTGTGTTATGAAATGGTGAAGTTTATTTTCTGTGTATTTCTGCTGTGATGTATTAAAAAATAAATTTAAATAACAAATCCTCACACATAAAACTCAAAAAAATTACCAAAACTACTTTGTTTAACTTGCAAGACATAGAGAATACTTTGCACACTTTATATGGAAATGGATACTTTGCATAGCATTAAAAATAGTTCCATTTTCAGATCAATATGCGCAAAGGATTTTTACCCAAAATCTCTTAAATGATTCACTGATGGCTTATATCCATAAAGTGCTTTCAAAAGGAGTTTTAAAATTAAGACATTTAATTGGACTCCCATTTCTTAAGTAAACTGCAGTGTTGATTGCTTCAACCCAAAATCCATTGGATAGGCCCTTACCTTGAAGCATAATTCGTGTGTAATCCACAAGGGTTCTATTCTTACATTCCGCAACTCCATTTTGCTGCGAAGTGTGAGGTACTATGAACTATTGAATAATCCCATGATTTCTACAAAATTTTATGAACTCTCCCAACTTGTATTCTCCCCCTTGATCTAAGCAAAGAATCTTAATGAATTTCCTTGCCTGCTTCTCCACCATATTCTTAAATGATTTAAAGCATTGAAATGTCTGTCTCTTTTTTTTCTGATAAAACATATCGAAGAGAATCTAGTGCAATCATGAGTAAAGAGTAAAAAGTAATACGCACCACCTAGCGAACTAGTCTCCATGGGTCCACATATATCTGTATGCACGAGATCTAGAATATCTCTTTTCTTCCTATCAACATTCAAGGGAAACTATTCCCTGTGCATTTTCCATAATGCATATCCATCACAATCTAAATAAACATTATGAAAAGCAGGAATTCCATCAACCATACCTTTCCTTTGAAGAAACATGAGATATTTTAGGTTAAGATGACTGGATCTCTTATGCCAAATATTCTCGGCTGTCAATCTTGTTGAAACCATAGCTTGGTGTGGAATGATCTTGAAATTCAACCTATATAGGCTTCCCACACGCACTACTGATGCAACTGGTTCCTTCTTGCCTTCCTTTATGACACAATATGTTTTGAAAAATTCAACTTGTAGGTCGTGATCTATTATTATTGACATAGATATTAAATTCTTCTTGATCGGGATACATACATTACATTTTTAATGTATTTGATATTACTGCCAAACATCATCACTGGAATATTACTGTACCCCTTAATATTATAACCTCTATCATAACCTAGATAAATGTTAGCTCCATAAGTAGTTTCTTTAACATTATTGAACCAAATTCTATTACCTATCATATGTGATGACGCGCCTGAATCAATGAACCATGTTTCGGCCTCATCCTCCTTAGAAGGTGAAAGAGCACAATCGGCTACAAATAATCGAGGATCATGACATTGACCTTCATCGACAAAGTGTTTTGTGTGATTTCTCTATTTATTTGTAGCCTCATCTGATTGTATCTTAAAACAAAACTTAGATAGATGACTGTTTTCCCACAATAAAAACATTTAATGCGAGAAATGTTACCACTATTACATGCAGACATAACTCTAAATTTTATTTTCTGAAAAATTCCACCTCCTTTCTGTCCCTATGGTTGTATCCCTTTGTATGGCTTCTTTTTCCCCATGAGAGAAAGATAGGCACTCTCTGGTCTCAAATTTTGCCGCCACTCTTCTTCCTGTAACAAGATTCCTATAAGCTCTTCAAATGCAAGGGATTTAGCCCATGCAGACAAGCTTGTGATTAACATTTGGTATTCATCCATCATCCCGTTCAAAGTAATAGTGACAAGATTAGAATTAGAAACCTTCTTCCCAATGTCACCCAATTTTTCCTTCAGGTCCTTGACCCTTGAAATGAATCCAACAACAGATTCATTCTCCACCATCCTCATGGAAAACAACTTTCCTTTGAGCGACAAGATGCAATTAGTGTTCTGTGTCTGGTATAGATTCTTGAGTGTCGTCCAGATATATTGGATGATTTACCATCTTTCATATATGGGATAATATTGTCTTCAATATACATATTCAATAATAATTTCGCCTTATTCTCCCTTTTATCCCAATATTTTATGACTGCAGCCGCACTTTTCACAATTATCGGCTTCTGCTCATCACCGCTAACAATCGACCATGAAATCAATCCCTCAAGAAACATATCTAGCTTGAATTTCAAATTGGTGTAATTGGTCCCATTGCGTTTTCTAGTATTGTTGAGATAAGTTTCTGTAAAATTATTCATTTTGGACTGATCGGATTCCAGAATCTCCGATATTCAGTCGATTCTAACCAAGTGAAAAATTATAAGCTACACTAAGAAAAAAACAACAAATACTAGAACCTGAGCAGAGATCTACCACCAATCTAGCACGATCTTTGTGTCTTCAACACAGATCTTCCACTAGTCTAGAAAAATCTCATGTGCAAAACCATAAAGACAAGCTCAACATGCCTTTTAGCTTAAAAACCGTGCTGATCAAAATTGAGCTATGTAAATGGACATTGGCACAAAAAAGACCCCAATATCATATTCATAAATATACGGAAATATTTATGAATATGACCATTGTGTTCCAACTAGTGAATGACCTTAACACAATACTCGTAATTAGCATCCAAAGAACCACTTATGTCTAGTGAGGACAATTGAACACCGTTAGGAAGATTCTTATTACAATCATGGACACCATGCAAATTTGGCCAGAATTTTCTTTATGGGCTAGCGCAAAACTCCATTCATGCAGGTACACAAATCATTAAACTTTTGACGTTGACTTTACAGCCTATTTTGGAATCCTCTTCAGCAATAAAATATATAACAATGCATATTTTACCCATGAAGTCGATCCAACAATTTCAATGCAAAATTACTCATGTCATATCCCAAAGAACAAACCATTCAGCTCTCATACAACATGTAGAAAATTAATCAACTCATAAAAAACTCATAAAAAAAATACCTGGGACACAGAAAATTATACATGGCGGAAAATTCCTGAGAGCTTTATTGCATTCCTCACATATTCTTCATTATTAAAATAATGTTATAATACAAATAAATAGATGAAGAAGTTTTTCTCAATATAGTGCGTCTATCTTGGACACCGTTTTTGAGAAAATGTCCCAACCACACACTATTATAGGAGCCAACTTAAATAGGCCTAAACTAACTCCCAATTAAGAGGAATTAACTTAATCTAGAAAATTAGGCATAAATCCCTAATTTTAAAGATTAATTAATTTAATTATATTTTTGGATTTATAATTTTTTTGCTCACATGGGAGTGAGCCTAACACTTTTAACTTTTCTATATTTCCATTTGCATTAAATTTTTGTTTATAAATCCACTTTCAACCTATGGGTATTTTTCCTTCAGGAAATTAAAATATTCCCAAGAATTGTTTCTAATAATAGATTCAAATTCTTCTTTCATTTTAGTCCTCCACTCATGAGATTTACTAGCTTCTTTATAATTTGTGGGCTTTATAACATTTAAAATGATTGAATTTAAAGCATAGTCTTTCAATCTAGCTGGTAGTTGAGTCTTCCTACCTAATCTTCTCGGTAAAGGACTCACATCAAATCTATCTGCTTCAGGCCTTAGAAGGTTTGAATTACTGACTAAATCACCTTCCTATTCCTCTTTCTGTTGTTGTTGTTGTTGTGGGTTTTCCTCACTGCTTTCTTCCATCAACAATGGAATGTGTCATTCTTCAATATTGTTTTTTGTATTTCCTTCCTTAACCTGCTCATGAAATATCACATCTCAACTTGAAAAGACTCTATAAGTCAAAGGATTAAACAAATTATAAGCTTTAGACTTAGGGAAATATCCTACAAAGATGCATTTCATGGCCTTGTGATCTATCTTCTTCCTATCTTCCTTGCGTATATGTGATCGGGTGATCATGTCCAAGTGAAAAAAATACTCAAAAATGGAAATGCTAAAAAATGGTTGCAGTTTGAACAACCAGAAAGGCATCATCGCTGCGATTCTGGTGCCACAAACGGGACTCAAATCCGAGGTTGTATGTGAATGTTACTTAAGTTTGAAATCGCCCAATAACCTTCAAAACATGAATTTTTGACCAAATTTTTTTTGTCATTTTCAAAAGTTTTATATGACAAAAATTTCATTTTTTATAATGTTTTATATGGCCCTATTATAGGGTATCACGTGGCCTGCTCGGAGGCTACCACGTGGCCCTAGGCCAATGGTTAAAAAATATGTTGAAATGGTTGGAGGTCATGAGGGCTGAACCCTTGAGCGACTCCTCGAGTAGGGTCGACCCGACCATTACGCCTCGTGCAGAGATGAAACGTGCAGTTGGGCAACATGTAAACATGTCGGGTTGTTTAAATTTTATGACGGAGTTAGGGATTAGCCCTGAGGGCTAAGCTCTGAGGCCATATGACCTGAAGCGGAGGACCGTGGTCTAAAACATTTTAAACCGGCGGAATAAAAAATTTAGCACCTCGGTGCTAGCTCCCTCCCACATCTGACCTGCAGGCTGTGACCGTGGGCATGGAATTTTAACATTAACCGCCAGCAAAAATGATTTTCTGGATTTTCAGCATGTGAATGCACACTTAAAATGGAATTTATAATAAATGTCACCATGAAAATAGTGGCTTGGTTTCGCAAACCTGATCTGTCTACCTCTTTTGGTGGAGTTAACTGGGGTTCCTCCAGTTTCAGAGGAGGTTTTCTAGTGTCACTGGGCAAAAAATTGTTTGGGTCATAAATTTCTCAATTTCCGACCAAATAAGATGGAATTTTAGTCAATTTTGGCTTTCTTCAGCATTATGGAGTGTTTGGGATAGGTTTCAGAGTGAATATAGGTGTTATTCAACCATTTTTTCTTCAGGGAAGAGGAAAGAGCCACCGGGGCCATTAGGGAGATGGAGTTGTATTGGGTTGTACTTCACTGTTTGAGGTGAAATAAAAGCCATTTTAAGCTTATTTATGTCTTCTGAATTCAAATTCACAGCTTTTTTTTCCTGTTTAGGCATATGTTTTACTATGTAACCATTTTGAGCAATTTAATAGAGCAAGGACACACCATTGGGGAGCCTTGGACCAGTAGATGTAGCCCAAGAGGGGTGAACTGCCTCATCATTTTGTTGTGTTATAATATGGTGAAGTTTATTTTCTATGTATTTATGCTGTGATGTATTAAATAGTAAATTTAAATAACAAATCTTGACACATAAAACTCAAAAACATTACCAAAAATACTTTGTTTAACCTGTAAGACATGGATAATACTTTGCACACTTAATTATATGGAAATGGATACTTTTCATAGCATTACAAATAGTTCCATTTTCAGATCATATGGTATCAAAGCTCAGGATTTGAGCATTAGGAGCTATATTTTTACTCTGCATTTGTTCTTTTGCAAAGATAGAGTTGATTGCTTGCAAGTTTTGATGCTTACTAGGCTTAAGCTCAAGAGAGGGGAAGGACACTTTGTTAGAGCTCAAAGTAATCCTCAACCAAGGAGGGCTAAAGAGCCACCTCCAAGAGCCATAGAAGAAGAATCAAGCATGTCTTTAAGAGAAGGATAAGCTCTTGAAGACATTCATCCCAAAGAAGAGGAACAGGTGTTCCGAAAGGATTTCTTGGACATGACAGAGATGGTGAGGATACTCTACCAAGAAAGGAATGATAGGCTTGTAGAAAAAGGGTCTAGACACCAGAAAGAAGAAGAGGGTTCTTCAGGAGGAAAGAAAAGTGATGACAAGTCAAAGAAAGGACATGGAGGTAATGGTGATCCACCATCCCCATCTTCATCCTCTTCCTCTATATCGTCATCCTCAAATTTGGTGAATCAATCTCATAAGTCTAAAACCTCTGGTAAAATTCCATTTTTAAAGCTTGATGTTAAATTTGAGTTGCCTATGTTTAATGGTGAGGTCAATGCAGAGAAAATTGAAAATTGGATAAGACAGTTGGAAGTTTATTTGAGGATACAAAACCTTCATGAAGATGACACCAAGATTCAGTTAGCCTCTTTGAGAATGGTGGGAGCAACATTGGTATGGTGGGAAGCCAAGACCAAGGATGAAATTAAAAAACATGGTAAGATCACTTTATCATGGGCTGAATTTATTTCCTCAATTAAGTAGTAATTCTATCCATTAGCTCATTTACAAAAGGCTATCATGAATTGGAAAAGTTTTAGACAACTTAAGGGACAAAGTGTTCAAGATTACACCCAAGAGTTTAAACGAAGGGCTTTATTACTTGGAATTGATTTGCATAGCCAAGAGACTTTGCTGAAATATATAGGTGGTTTACGCAGCTATCTTATACATACTATCCTTATGTTCAATCCTACTAGTCTAGACGAGGTTTGTGTACAAGCCACACATTTAGAGGCTAGAGGTAAAAATATTTTAATGGGAATGAGGGTAGTGAATTTAAAGGAAAAGGGAGGAAAAGAAATGCAAACTCTAGGAAAGAAAAAGGAAAATTCGTTTGTAAAAATTTGTTCCAAAAAAAGCCACGATGAAGACCATTGCTGGAAACTTCATCTGGAATTGAAGCCAGAAAAATTTAACACTAAAGATAAGGCCAAAGAAAAGGGAAAAACGGTTGCAATAACTGAACAAGACTTAGGGTCTGAATCAGGAGATGAAACTAAAAGCATAGCTTTGGCACTAAATAACATAAAGGAAAAAGAGATTGTAAATGAAACAAATCCCAGTTCTAGCACTTTAAACTGTAACATAGAAGCTCCAAATGAAGAGAGGAGGATAGAGTCGTTTCATGTGAGGATAATTTCCAAACACACAAATATAGACACACTATTTGATAGTGGGTCTCAAGAAAACCTCATCTCAGAATACTTAGTCAAGAAGCTGAAACTTGAAACCATTCCACATCCAAAGCCATATCCACTTGGATGGATTTGCAAGGATGCTAATTTACAAGTTTCAAGGAAGTGCATGTTGCGCTTTGCCATAACAACTCACTATTTTGACTTGGTTGAATTAGATGTGGTACCGATTGACATTACAGGTGTGGTGTTGGGTAGTTCGTACTTATATGACAGAAAAACGATCTTCCATTGCCATGAGAATAAGTATCATCTATTCAAGGATGGCAAGAAGTTTATTGTGAGAGCACATCAGAAGAAGCTAGAATCTTCTTTAGTGAATGTAGGGCAGTTAAAAAGGCTTGTTAATGCAAGTCAAAATTTGACTTTGTTGATGATTAAGAAAAAATATTTTGTTCATAATCCTTTTCATGTTATTGCTGATGTAAATGATGAAATGTTTCAGTCTGAAAGCACGTCGTCTTTGGAAGAAGATGACAAGATGTTGCAGAAGGTGTCTTTGGTGTCGATCGGTGCAGAGAACAAAGTGTCGGTGCAAAGTGGTGACAAAATCCAAGAGAGGGAAAAGAATGCAAGCAAAGAGGGCACAAAGTTGAGCAAGGGTCATTGCTAGTTTCAGAATGGCGAGATACTATGGTGAGAAAACTTGGTTGGGAATCGACACAAGTGCATGGCTCAATCGACAAAAAATCACCATAAGGACAGTTGGCAAGGTGAATCTCAATTTCAGTTTCCTTTGAAGGTAGAACATTGTAGGAGCAATATGTTTTTTTCAAATTATAGTAGTTGTTCTACAAATTTCAAAAATTTGCATCATGACTCAGTCAAGGTTAGCAACAATCGGTCAGAAAAATCAAGGAAGAATTTATCTTTTTATGAGAAGCTCAATTTGATGAAGTCAGGAATATTTGAATGGTTAAAGGTTGGAAGAGTGGAGAATCAGTCCCCTCATCTTCAATTTATATAAATTAGAGAGCTTTTGGGGTAAAAAAGCTTCCCATTGGGGAGGTGTGATCAAGTGATCATGTCCAAGTGAAAAAATGCTCAAAACTGGAAATGCTTAGAAATGGTTGTAGTCTAAATGAATGGAAAGGCATTGTCGTTTCAATTCTGGTGCCATGAACGGGACTCAAATCTGACGTCGTATGTGAAAGTTATTGAAGCTTGAAATTGCTCAATGACCTTCAAAACAAGACTTTTTGACAAAAACAATTTGTCATTTTCAAAAGTTTTATATGACAAAAATTTCATTTTTTTATAATGTTTTATATGGGCCTATTATAGGCTGCCACATGGCTTTCCCGGAGGCTGCCATGTGGCCCCAAGCCAATGGTTAAAAAATAATTTGAAATGGTTGGAGGTCATTAGGGTCGAACCCTCGACCCGACTCCTCGGGCAGGGTCGACCCGACCATTATGCCTCATGAAAAGATGAAACATGCAGTCGGGCAACATGTAAGCAAGTTGGGTTGTTTAAAGTTTATGGTGGAGGTATGGATTAGCCCTCAGGGCTAAGCTTCTATGCCATATGACCTAAAGCGGAGGACCGTGGTCTAAACCCTTTCAAACTGGAGGAATAAAAAATTTAGCACCTTGGTGCTAACTCCCTCCCGCATATGATCTGCAGGCTGTGACCGTGCGTGTGGAGGTTTAATGTTAACCACCAACACAAACAGTTTTCTCGATTTTCAGCATGTGAACGCGCACTTAAACTGGAAGTTACAATGAATGTCACCCCAAAATTAGCGACGCGGTTCTGTCAACCTTATCTGTCTACCTCTTTTGGTGGAGTTAACTGGAGTTCCTCTAGTTTTGGAGGAGGTTTTCTAGTGCCACTAGGCAGAAATGTGTTTGGTTCATAAATTTTTCAATGTTTGACCAAATGAGATGAAATTTTAGTCAATTTTGGTTCTTCAACATTCTGGAGTGTTTGGGATAGGTTGCAAAACGAACAAAGGTCTTCTTCATTCATTTTTGCTTCAGGGAAGAGGAAAGAGCCACCAGAGCCATCAGGGAGATGGAGCTGTATTGGGTTGTACTTCACTGTTTGAGGTGAAACAAAAGCCATTTTTAGCTTATTTCTGTCTTTTTAAGTCAAATTCATAGCTTGTTTTGTTTTTTTAGGCATATTTTTCACTATGTAACCATTTTGAGCAATTTAATAAAGAAAGGACACACCATTGGGGAGCCTTGGACCGAAATATGTAGCCCAGGAGGGGTGAACTACCTCATCATTTTGTTGTTTTATGATATGGTGAAGTTTATTTGCTGTGTATTTCTATTGTGATGTATTAAAAAATAAATTTAAATAACAAATCCTCACACATAAAACTCAGAAACTTTACCAAAACTACTTTGTTTAACCTGAAAGACATGGAGAATACTTTGCACACTTAATTATATGGAAATGGATACTTTGCATAGCATTACAAATAGTTCCATTTTTAGATCAATATGCGCAAAGGATTTTTACCCAAAAACTCTTAAATGATTCACTGATGGCTTATATCCATAAAGTTCTTTCAAAAGGAGTTTTAAAATTAATACATTTAGTTGGACTCCTATTTCTTAAGTAAATTGCAGTGTTGATTACTTCAACCCAAAAGCCATTGGATAGGCCCTTACCTTGAAGCATACTTTGTGTGAAATCCACAATGGTTCTATTCTTACATTCTGCAACTCCATTTTGCTGCGAAGTGTGAGGTACTGTGAAATATTGAATAATCCCATGATTTCTACAAAATTTTATGAACTCTCCCAATTTTTATTCTTCCCCTTGATTGTAAGCAGAGAATCTTAATGAATTTCCTTGCCTCCTTCTCCATCATATTCCTAAATTCTTTAAAGCATTGAAATTTTTGTCTCTTTTTTTTCTGATAAAATATATCCAAGAGAATTTAGTGCAATCATGAGTAAAGAGTAAAAAGTAATATGCACCACCTAGCGACCTAGTCTCCATGGGTCGACATATATCTGCATGCACAAGCTCTAGAATATCTCTTTTCTTCCTATCAATGTTCAAGGGAAACTCTTCCCTATTCATTTTCCATAATGCACATACATCACAATCTAAATAAACATTATGAAAAGTAGGAATTCCATCAACCATACCATTCCTTTGAAGAACCATGAGATATTGTAGGTTAAGATGACTGAATCTCTTATGCCAAAGATTCTTGGCTATCAATCTTGTTGAAACCATAGCTTGGTGTGGAATGATCTTGAAATTCAACCTATATAGGCTTCCCACACGCACTCCTGATGCAACTGGTTCCTTCTTGCCTTCCTTTATGACATAATATGTTTTGAAAAATTCAACTTGCAGGTTGTGATCTATTATTGTTGACATAGATATTAAATTCTTCTTGATCGAGGTTACATACATTACATTTTTTATGTATTTGATATTACCGCCAAACATCATCACTGGAATATCACTGTACCCCTCAATATTATAACCTCTATCATAACCTAGATAAATGTTAGCTCCAGAAATAGTTTCTTTAAAATTATCGAACCAAATTATATTACCTATCATATGTGATGATGCGCTTGAATCAACGAACCATGTTTCGGCCTCATCCTCCTCAGAAGCTGAAAGAGCACAGTCGGCTACAAATAATCAAGGATCATGATGGTGAACTTCATCGAAAAAGTGTTTTGTGTGAACTCTCTATTTATTTGTAGCCTAATCTGATTGTATCTTAAAACAAAACTTAGATAGATGACTGGTTTTCCCACAATAAAAACATTTAATGCGAGAAATGTTACCACTATTACTTGCAAACATACCTCTAAATTTTATTTTCTTGAAAATGCCACCTCCTTTCTGTCCCTATGGTTGTAACAACATCAACATCAAAATCAACATGTGCAGAACCATAAAGACAAGATCAACATGCCTTTTGGCTTAAAAAATATTCTAACCAAAATTGAGATATGTAAATGGACATCGAAACTGGAAGGACCCCGAAATCCATGACGATCAGCTCTACTGTGGCTCCATAATCAATGACCGCTTTGTGCTCAACTGGCTAAGGCTTATGAGAAACTAAGTTTCTCCTGTGAGTTAGGTTTTTCTCCCAACCACCTAAACTTTGAAAATATGACCACTGAGACTCATGTGTGGCCACTCGGGTACTGTAGCCATGAAGGCTTTTTAGCCACTAAGGCTCTGTAGGTAAAAAAATATTACCAGATGTGAGCTCTAATACCATGATAAAAACTATAAATAAAAGGAATGAATTCAATAACTAGCAACTCACAAGTGAGCAAGCTCCCCATGGAGTCTGCACAAACTAGAGTGTACACTATATTTCAATTAATCAAAGATACATCAATAAATACATTTCAAAATAATAGGGAGTTGGGAACAAACTCCTACAGCCTAGAAACTAATCTTAAATTAATGAGTTACGTTACAAACATGTAACTATTTATCCATTAATACAATATACCATTAATTATTTTCAACTTCTTAATTGCCCACAACGCCTATGCCCACAAATTTCTTTATGGATGACATGTGTGGAAGTCTCAAGAATGCTTGGTTGAGGGAATTATAGACACTTAATTTATCGTACCAACAAGTAGTACCCACCAAGAACAACCCTTGTGCTAATCCAAAGTGATAACAAAAATTACCTGACTTCACTTTTTTATTCCCTTGATAGGAAGGAGAACGAAAAAGGAGTGTTCTTCCATTTCCTTGTGAAGAAAAAATATGCGTAAGAATTCTTGTATAGAAACAACCACGGCCTTTTATTTGGAGGGGTTTTAGCCCATGCAGTAGTTATAAATATAGTATATGATAGGAGGACATTCCACTCCTTACAAATAGTATGATATATGCAAAGAAATTCAAGTGGAAACCATGCTCATATATTTTCTCTCGTATCTTCAGGCAATTCATACCACCCTTTTGAGGCTGAGTACTTCTCTTACACACTCTTAGGAGGTTCCTTTTCTACAGTAAACCTAGGTTGTTTTGAATATAAATAGTGTTATATAATATCTTAGTGACAATTGGTTTTGTTTCTCTGAATTATTATTATTATCTAATTTTATGGTCACTCTCAAGACAAACACCAAATTGGTGTATCAGACACCTTGTTTGTGGGACAAGGGTCCCACTTTAGTGTATGGATTTGACCTCTAAGTCTATAGAAGCATATATACTATACCTGTCTAGTTTTGAATATAAATATTGTGATATAATATCTTAGTCATAATTGGTACTGAATATAAACATTATGTTAATAATATTTCAATAATATTCTACATATTAAAGGTTTTGTATGGAGATGCAGATTTCCCACACATAATATCACCTTCCATTACCTAAAATAATTCTGAAATCTCTTTTATCAATTTGGATCATCCCTAGCTTAACATCCATCGGTGCCTGGATTTTGATATGTCATAGGCATATTGGAGAACTTGGAAGATGGTGTCCAATTCATCTAGTTTTAACTGGAGAACCTGAAAAAAGATAAAAACAATTTGGATTTTTTTTTTAGGAATACAACATATTTATTATTGAAAAGGATTATACAAGGTAGTTATTATATCAGTTATTATATTTTACAGTGGATTTTTAATTTCAACTCTTTTAAGATTTGATGGGACTAATCTTTTAGGATTACACACAGCCATGATTATCATAGATGACTTTCAATTTAAATTCTCTCTTTGACATTTGATGGGTCTAAATTTTCTCAAAGAAATATTACAAATGAGAGTTATTGTGTGGAAAGGATTATATATATATATATATATATATATATATATATATATTTCAACTTTTTTTGAGATTTGATGTGCTAAATTATTTAGATTTTATGACTCACCTTTATACAATATAATCTTAAAATTTATTAGTAAATTCAAATTTATTGGGATACGTGTCTTTATTAACTTTGCATTTTATTTGTTGATATAATTTTTACTATAGTTTTTATAATTTTAAATATTATGATATTAGTGTGAGTTAATTTTCAAATTCTTAAATATTTTATAAATCTTATCATCATGGGTGAAGTTAAATGGTGGACTTCACACATGTCTATTAGGTATGAGCATAAACATAGCTTATTTTTTGTGCTTCCTTTTGTGAATAACAATATTGATAGCTTGTTTTTATAGTATGACCCAACTTTTGGTTTCTTAAGAGCTCTCCTACCCATTATCCATGATTATTTAAATGACATGGTTTTACTTAAATAAAATAGATGAATCAAAACCTACCAAGATTAATCACCACCACCAAATTATTTTAGATGCTATCATTGTCCTTAATAAAAATAACAAGTCTAAACTCATTTATTCATCCCAACAAGTTATGATTGTCCTATAACTAATTGATAACTTAGTTACCATATATATTTGATCACTTTATTTTAAAAAAATGATAATAACCAAGAAAAACTATAAAGATGAAAATAAATAGCTAATATAGTTGTATACTATATTATTTTTTTCTAAGTAAGAGTAAATTCTATCAATAAAACATATAATACATGGAGGCTCTGGCCTATTTAGTTCAAACCTGTATTAGTGGCATTTTTGTCATCAAAACAACAAAAATGGAGCTGCCCACACGGGGGAAACCAACCCAAAGAGAGTTTGACGCACTGCCTCGAGTGAGGAAACCAACGTTATACAGACATGAGTAATTGTACCAAACATAGATGTAAGCAGATAACAAACCTAACATGCTAGTATCCTTAAATTGAAAAAAACCTGAAATTCTAAGTATCATGAAGTGCTGGAGGTGGTTCTTCAACTATGAGGCATCTATACTCATCATCATCAACATGCTGGGAGCCTAGTGCAACCTGTTGAGGCACCGTGGCATCGTCACCTGTTCCCCTGTCCTGCTTGCACTGCTCCTTGTAGTATCCTGAGATGATACTACAGTTTGGGCGCGAATTGTGCTTGGCAGGAACCTGTTGCGTCTTCACTGCTTCCGAGGGGCCGAGGTCGTTGCGAGAGCGCAATGGTGGGATGGGCTAACTGTGGCTGGGAGCTTCGGTGGGAACCTTGCGGAAGGAGACCGAGATGGTGGCAACGATGAGAGGGCAGTCGGAGGTGCACAGAAAGTGGCATTGGGTAGTGGCGGGGATCTGCGAAGAGGCAGAGGGGACTAGGAAAGGCAAAGGTTGTGGTGAAGGTTCAGAATCTAGGGGTTGAGCAGAGGAGCTAAACATACGACCACGACCACTGCAGGTGATAGTGTATCTACCCCAAGAGTGCTCGAGGGGGAAGGATGAGGAACCAGACAAGGAGGAGGTGAACGGTCGAGAGGTGTGGCCCTTGCTACTGCTACACTGGCATCACATGCGATGTCTGAGACGAGGCATATTGGCACAGTAGGGGTGGAACACACGTTGAGAAGAGGAAGAGGCAGGGCTGGTAGGAGGAAACTGAAACGTGGAGTATGAGTTAAGGCCATAGGAAGCAGAGAAGCGCAATTGGAAAAGGGTACTCTAAGAGTAGTGGTGTCCTGGAAGAAATTCGATACAGCTTCTGAGACTGCAGCGCCATCCAGTCGACGTGTGAAAGCTTGGCTCTGCAACTTCAAAGGAGCAGTAGCTTTGCAGGGGGGAAGACTGGAGTTTCATAGAAACAATAGACGGGAATGACAGCTTCGCAGAGGGTTGAAAGGTAGAACCAAAGGGCTGAAAGGCATAGACAGAGGGCCGAAGAGAATAGCCGGATGAGTGAACAAGGAGAAACATTTTGATGCGAGAGGAGCAGCCTCGTCGAACACAATAGAGTAAATTCCACTAGGGGTGACTGCTTGAGTTCATAAATGTGATTGAATGCCATAAGTGTGGCTTGTGGGTGGCCATTTGGCCTTGCCACGCGCTATCCCATAGGCACCGCTCCGTATAGTCCCCCTTAAACACCTGCATCCGGGGGTTTGTTATCTTCGTGCACTAGATTAGTGCATTCCTGTATAATTTTGTTGTCATTGAGAATGGTGAGGGGTCCTATAGTTAGGATTTGAGAACCGGTCACACCTTTGTTGGCCAATAGATCTGCTACCTTGTTGCCAGATCTCTTGACATGCCTGAAGGATATGGCTCGGTGCTGTTGCAACCAATCTGCTATAAGATCTAGTCTTGCCATAAGTCTCTAACTGTCAGCGACTTTAGAAGAAGTGGCTCCCATTAGAAGCTGAGTGACCATGTTGATGAGAATTTGGGAGTCACCTTCTATTTCAATGAGGAAGTAGTTGTGTAGCTGAGCTAGGCACAACCCTTGCCATAAGCCTTCACGTTCCATCGAGTTGTTGGAATCCCAACCTATGGATCCAAAGAATATTAACAAAGTATGACCTTTATGATCCCTGAAGATTCCTGCGTATCCCGCCTCACCTGGATTGCCCTTTGAGGCTCCATCAAAGTTCAAATTCAATAAACTGGCTGAGGGTGGGATCCATTTGCACGGAGCTACCACTTGAGGTCTGTGTGAGTGTACAGGAAGAAGACATGGAGGGAGCATGAGTTTCCAGTTTTCCCAAATAGATATTTTTGAGGTTTGCGTGGGGAGACCTTCTTGTTGCCATTGCTGGAGAGCCAAATTTTCCTGTATGCTACCACGAAGATTGTTCTAGAGAATTTCCTGAGGAGTGCTTTGGTTCTTGAAGATCTGCTTGTTCCTTTCTTTCCAGAGTGTCCAAAGAGTGAGACCTAGGATAAGACTTCATAAAGAGTTGAGAAAGTTGCTGTTGTATGGACTGGAGGGCCAGTTGCGAATGGTGGAATTCAAGTCCCCTGGTCTTCTGCCTTCTCTTCTGCATCTGAAACTGATTTTCTCCTAGAGGAAAGCTGGCATTGGACAGGTGACCATTAAATGCTGGATTGTTTCATCGTGATCAGTACAGTTGGGACATCTTGAAGGCCCTGTAAAACCCCTTTTGATGAGGTTGTCCCAAGTGAGAATTCTCTTATGACATAAAAGCCACATGAAAGTTGAAACTTTGGGCCAGAGGTTCAGAGACCAGAGGTTGTCCCAGATGGAATCGATGGGATCTTGGCTATGGGTTAAGAGAGTGTATGCTTCTTGGGTACTGAATTTTCCACGCGGCGTGTATCCCCATCTGAGGAGATCATTTTCCTCCGAATATTTGATTTTCCTACAGTTGAGCTCTGTGTCAAGGGCACTGTGAGATTTCTCCTTCTTTTGATTTAGGCAGAGAGCGGCCCGCTTCCATTACTTGAACCCCTAATTAGGGGTTGCGTTCCAATAATGATTAACATTGGCTTATAGTCTATTGATCACCTCCAGTTTTAGCTGTGGTGTGATAGTGTTGACAAGTCTGGGTTGTTGTTGCCACGAGTCCATCTAGAAGCGAGTAATATGTCTGGCATGGATTTCCTAGAAACTGTGTTCTTGGATCAGAAAGCGATGCTGTTTGGCTACATTCCAGATCTGTGAGCCTGCTTCCACTGTTGTCAGGCGGATGAGATCTTCGGCTGGTCTATTATTGGCATACTTGGTTGTCTAGAGAAGATCCCATGGAGCATGTGGTGCTGACAACCACTACCACCAAATTTTGGCTCCCATAACTGCATTGCTGTGATACAGATCACGGAGACCAAGCCCTCCAGATTTCTTCGGCTTGCAAACTGTTGTCCAATTTACCAGTGCCAATTTTCTATTTTTCCCTGAGGATCCCCAAGAAAATTGCATTGCACTGATTTGATTTTCTTGAGGACCCACTTTGGGGCTGCGAGAAAAGAGAATAGATAGAGGGGCATAGACTGTAAAACATATTTGACGAGAATAAGACGACTGGCTAGGTTGAGGGAGTGGAAATTCCAGGAGGAGAGCCTAGCTTCCAGTTTTTCGAGGAGAGAATGCCATGAGGAGTGTTTGATGGCAGAATCTATCAAAGGGGCACCCAAGTACTTGGAAGGAAGATGAGTAATGGTGAACTCAAGGATCCTGGCAATGCTGTTTTGAGTGGAGATTGAGGTATTGAAAAAGAAGATCTGAGATTTGGAAGCATTGACCGAGGTGATATAGGCATCCGCGAAAGTATCAAGAATGGATTTGTAGATGATGGCTTCTTGGATCGAAGGGTGACCTAATAGAATATTGTTGTCGAAAAACTGTTGATGGGTGGTGGCCAGTGAGCCATGAACTGAGATGCCCCGGAGTTGCTGGGATTGGAGGGCTTGCTAGATAAGATGACCCAGACCTTCGGCCATTAGAACAAAGAGAAAAGGAGAGAGGGTATCAACTTGGCAGATACCTCGGGATGGGGAGAAGGGGTGAGAAGGGATGCCATTGACTAAAATAGAGAAAAAGGAGGAGGAAATTAGACTCATAACCCATCTGATCCATGTAGGGTAGAAACCATAGGTTGCTAGCATTTGATGTATATAGCTCCAACTTAGCTTGTCAAATTCTTTAGATAAGTCAATTTTCAGAAGCATACCTATATTTTTGGTTTGTTTCAAGGAGTGTATGATCTCATGCGTTAGAATGATCCCATCGAGGATCTTGCAGCCTTCTACGTATCCCATTTTTTCCGGTGAGATGAGCAGATGCAACAAAGGCTTGAGTCTGTTAGCAATCACCTTGGAAATAACTTTGTATATAACATTACAGAGGGCGATTGGCTGGAACTTTTTAGGAGTTGTGGCGTGATCTTCTTTGGGTATGAGAGTAATGAAAGTAGCATTGAGAGAGGGAATAACCCAGTGCATGGTGTGGGACTCCTCGACAAGTTGCCATACATCGTTCTTTATGAGGTCCCAGAAGTGATGGAAGAAGTTTGAGGTGAAGCCGTCTAGACCTGGTGCCTTGCCGTCTTTGAATTGTGCTACTACCTGTTCTACTTCTTGAAGAGAAACAGGACGAAGTAACATTTTATTATGATATTCTTTGATTATTTTGGGAATGTGTTGCAGGACTTTGGTGATTGCTGGTTGCCTGTTAGCATGGCTCTTTTGAAGCACCGATTTGAAGTGGGTTAGGAGTTCCTTTTCTATGTCTTGATTTTCTTCCAGCCTTTCTCCATTTTGGCTTTGGAGTAGGCTGATCTTGTTGTGCATTCTTCTTTGGATGGTGGAGCAGTAGAAAAACTTAGTGTTCCTTTCCCCTTATTTTAGACATCTTATTCTGGATTTTTTCTTCCAGGTTATCTCTTCTTGCTGCCGTCGTTCATCTAGTTGTTTGAGGAGACTCTGTTCATGTGAAGCCAGCATCTCAGTATGGCCCTCTTGGATGATGTGTTGTTGAAGCTCCGCCATGTTGCTCTCGAGGACCTTTTGTTGTTGGAATATGTTCTCAAAGGTGGAGTGATTCCAAATTTTGATGTGAGTTTTGAGGTCCTTGAGGTGTTGCTTAAATTGGAACATCTTGGATCCTGTCAGTGGTGAAAAAGCTTGCCAGGCCTTGGTGACCATCTCCTTGAAATCCGAGTGGGTTAGCTAGAAGGCTTCAAAAAGGAAGGGTCTTTTAGTAGCGTCGCCCGGCCTCATCCATTGAAGAGAGATAGGCCAGTGATCGGATCCTGAGAGAGGCAGGATAGAGGCCTGAATGTCTCCTCCAACGTGGATGCCATTGTCTGATAGGAGGAAGCGATCCAACTTAGAGGCTATTTTTTGTGAGCCAGAGCATTTGTTGTTCCAAGTATGTATGCCATTGGAGAAGGGAAGATCTATCAACCAATTCTTTTGAATATAGTTTTTAAAGTGAATTCAGTCTGAATCTAATTTGGCACGGCCTCCTCTTTTCTCTTCAGATTTAGTGATCATGTTGAAGTTCCTGCCCATGATCCAACGGGGATGAGTCCTGTTGGAGTTGATAATTTCCATCATATTAAGCGGAGCTATTTTTTGCATGTAGTCTTGAGGAAAGTAGACATTGGTGAGGTGCCCATGTATATTGGTCCCAAGAATGTGGAAGGTAGCTTGGATTAAGTTATGCGCTACATGAGCATCAGTGATTGAGATCGCTTGCGGATCTCAAGCTATGGCTAATCCCCCTGAGGTGCCAGAAGCATCAACTACAATGGAATGGCAACCTGGCCAGGATTTGGAGAGAATTGTGCCTAGGGTATTGTTGTTGCATTTGGTTTCTTGTATGAAGAAAACGTGCGGTCTTTCTTTTTGAATCATGTTTTTGATCATTCTGTACTTTGAGGGGCTATTTAATCCCCTTATATTCCAAGAGGTAAGCTTTATTAAGAACTATTTTCAAGTGGTTGGTAGAACTTGGTAAGCTTGGGTTACCTACCAGATTCCATGAGCATCTCCCTAATTAGGATGGTCCTTTGTAAATCTATTTTCTTGCCTCTCTTTTTGGAGTCCTTGAAGAGTTTTTTTTCCTTCCCACTGACTGCCTAGTTGAATACCCAGGGTTTTTTGGTGCTGTTGAGCACGAAAGAGGGCGACCTCTAGAATCTCAATCTGTCTATATGATATTTTATCATAGTCCTTTTTTTTGCAAGCCTATTCTAGTCCAAAAATGTCTAACTCTCCGATGTCAATACTTTCTGGTTCCTCTTCCATGTGACTAGCCTGGATGCCTTTAGCCCTAGAGCCATCGATGTCCATGTTTTTATTTTCCAGATAACGAGATTCGATTCTGTGTTGGGCTTGGGTGGCAGAAGAAAGGACTCAGATGGAGGCTTTAAATGCAAAGGAGGAATGTGTGAGTCCGAGCTGGGAATCGAGGCAGAAGGGGTCAAGGGGGTAGGAGTCTTACTGGGGATGTCAGAATCAAGTTGAGAGTGCTTTGAAAGAATGTCAAAGCTGTTGCTGGTGGAGGGGATGTCAGAAGCTTGGGTATATGGTTTGGCAGTAGATGTGGGGGTTTTATTGTGGTGGTGTTTGCGGGTTTGGACTTTGGTGAAGCCTTCTTCATCAGAGTTTGCAGAGGGAGCATTGGGTTTATTAGAGGGTGGATTGAGAGATCAGTCTCAGAATAAGTGTCCATGAGCATGGAATTTTCGGAAGTGGAATGGAACATGTTCATAATCAATAGGTTGTAGCCATTCAAAGTCACCATGAAAAAGACCTACCGAGTTCGGAAGTTCTTTTGCCAGGTGCATGTAGACGCATATTTTGGCATATGAAGTGTATCAGATGAGCTTGGTCTCCTCTGCTATCTTTATGAACTCTTCAAGTCCATTACCTATGTCCCTTAAATATTCTTCATCCCAGTATTCCAGGGGTAAGGAATACATTTTGATCCAGACTGGCGCCCAACTGAAATCCTCTTTATTGGGGTTGAATCATTCAACCTAATCGCGGAGATAGAGTTCAGACGAGTTGAAAAAGTATGGACCTCCATCTAAGATGCGATTTATATCTTTGATACAGTTGAAAATGGCATTGAAGTAACCCTTAGGCCCTATTTGAAGCGTAACATGTCCTTTTGGTTTCCATTTGGGGCTAATCCAGCCATGCAGGGCTTTTTCAATAGGCCAGAGGCTGACAAATTTGCCAATGAGTGCATGGTCCTTCATGTACTGAATCTGAGAATTGATGCGGTGGCTTGGAAGGTCAATCTTAGGGCGTTTTGAGGTATTGGCATGCATGTCGCAGAGGTCATCTTGGGAGGAGTCGTTCTGTCAAGAGAGTCTGTGGTTTTGTCTTGTTGCGCCTCCAATGCATTGCCAGGATTCTGGGAATCAACAGCAGAGGACGTCTGCCCTATGGCATGAGAGGGCTTCTGTGCAGTGACAGAGGGTGTCTGTGCTGTGGTGGAAGATGGTATCTATGTCGCAACAGATCTGACAGAGGTGTGAGCACCTGTGGGGGAGGGCGTATTAGCCCCCCCCCTATGGAGGATCCATTTGATTTAGATTAGCAGCTGCGAGGAGGTACAACCAAGCTGAAGCAGAAAGCTTTAGTGAGAACCCTCGAACCAGAGCTTCGCCATCGAAGGAAATCCGTAAACCCTAACTCAGAATTTTCTCAGAGGTCTTCCATCGCCTCTCGTGTTGAGTTCTCCTGTTGTATACTATATTATTATGAAATATAAATTTTAAAAATTAATATATTGAGTTCTTCAATATTATAAAATTTTTAGCATCAAGTTATCTTATAGCATATCATTAATATATCATTATTCAAATAAATACTCATATCTATTACACTATAATTTTATATTGGTGTTATGATGGGTTCCCCTCTTGCCCCTGTAGTTGCTAACTTATTCATGGAAGATTTTGAAACTAAGGCCTTAGACTCAGCTCAAATTTTCCCTAAAAATTGGAAGATTTTTATGGATGAAACTTGTGTCATATGGCCCCATGGTCTTCAGAAGTTAGATATGTTTCTGCGCCACCTAAATTCCGTGTATGATTCCATCAAGTTTACCATGGAAGTGGAGGTAGACGAGTGTCTTCCTTTAGTGGATATCCTCCTCTCTAGAAGGGATGATGGTTCCATTTCTTGCTAAGTGTTTTGTAAGAAAAATCACATGACACAATATCTTCATACTCGTTCTCATCATTTTCTGGCCCAGAAATTTGGTGTTATTTGCACTCTTTCTACGAGGGCTCTGAGAATATCCGATGACAACCACCTGGAGTTAGAGAAATCACATCTTCTTGGTGTCTTTGAAAATAATAGGTACATTAGAGCCTAGGGCCTTAAAGCCTTTCAAATAACCTATAAAGGGTTAAGTGGCAAAAATTCTCGTGTGGACCCTATCTCTAAGTTTAACCTCCCATTAACCCAAGGGACCGCAGACATGATTACACATGTCCTTAGGATAAATAGTGTATCCTCCTCATTCAAGCCTCTTTGTACCATTATAAATTCTCTTGGTTCTGTTAAGGACTCAGACAACCATAACAACAACAAAGGTGTATATCTGGTTCCTTGTTCTTGTGGTGTTCTCTATATTGGAGAAATAGGTTGATCCATTAAGAAAAGAATCCAAGAGCATGTTGTAGACATTAGGCACAATTGTTCTTGCACTTTGGCTTTAGCAAAACATGCGGAAAAATATTTTCACCATGTCTGTATTGAGGAGTCTAGGGTCATTTCTAAGGTTGATATTTTCCACCATAGGAAACTTAGAGAGGCTATTGAGATTCAGAGGCATGCTAAGAATCTCAACACAAATTATGGTTGTAAATTGAGTAAGAGATGGACTCCAACTCTCTTGGTGTCATTCTATCCCATCTCCTTTGGATTCTTATTGCGGTCTAGATCTAAGTCTCCTTCTGGTGCCCTTTTCCATGTTAGTTTTTATTTTATTTTATTTTTAAATTATCCCCTTCCTTTCGTTTATTTTACTTTAATTTTACCCCTTTTATTATATTTATTAGATCCTTCTTACCCTTATTTATGGTTAAATAATCTATTTTTCATACAAAAAATATTTTTAATGTTACTTAGAATATATATGTTATGGATAGTAAAATAATATTTTTTTATAATTTATTATTAAAGTTTGAAAATTATTTAACATTAATTAATTAAATTAAATTTATTTTATTTTTAACTAATTACTTAATTCTCTAATGACTAGTTTTAATGCCTATAACTGGGTAATGATCCATCCATAGTATTTATTCAATGAGATCAGTTAATTTCTTCACCTTGTCCTGAGGATGAACCACACTAGTTGGTTCAAAACGTCTACAAATCTTGATGATGTGATTATTTTGAAGGAAATTTGTCTATATCTTATCTAATATGTATTTAAAACCTTACTTTATAATAAACAACCAACATATGAATTATATATAAATAAGTTATAAAATAATATTTTTTACATATTGTAATTATTCAACTAACCAACAAGTTATATCTTTTGTTTAATATGAATTATAATTTTTCACCAATATAGATCTATCTTTACCTCTAAATCTACCACCTAAAGGGATCAAATCTCTGAAGATAGATACCTTTTTTTAATGCAAAACTTAAGAAAAAATTTTCACCTCAAAGAATTTGACCCTTGATTCTTCTGAGCTCTTGAGAGATCTAGAGTTAAAATGAATCTATCTTGATTTTGTACAAAACCATAATAAAAATTTTTAACTATAAGAAATTTTTAATTTTCACTTATTTTATATAATATATAAAATTATTTTTTGTGTAATCTTTCAAGTGAAAATATAAGAAAATTAATAAATAGGTTATGATATATTTTCTTATTTAAAAAAAAAATAATCAAACAAATTCCATATAATAACTAAAATCAATATTTTATTAATAATTAGTATATTGAATTCTTCTATATTATAAAATTTAAAACTTCAAATTATCTTATAATATATCATGGTTCACATTAATACACATATGTATTGCATTATGCTTTTATATTATTATTATTAAAAGCAATACAACATGAAACACAAATATATAAATTATATATTAACCATTTATAAAATACTATTTTTAAGAATTATAATAATTGAACACATTTATTCAATATGAATCATAACTCTACCTAAAGTATAATTATATAAATTATATATAAAATAATATATATAAGCATTGTAATGGTTTAAGCCATATATTCAACATGAATCATAATTCTACATGAACTATAATTCTATTTTAGTCAAACAAAATATATTAGTAATCTATTATTATTCTATTAAATTTTACTTATTATTAATTTTCAAATCAAAATCAAAATATTATAATTATATTTATAAATTTTTATCAATGTTTTATTTTTATAATATTTTTATGTATAATAATATTTTTAGTTTTAGTTAAATTGAAAGAATAATGTTAATAGATTAAAAATTCTTTGATAAAACATCTTTATTATATAATTTACTTAAACAATTTAAGTTGTTCACCGCTTCATTCACTAATATACATTTATTTTTATATTGTTATATATTTTTATATTTAATAATATATGTTTATAATTTTTCTTAATTATCGAGGTTGATTATAACTAAATTCAATAATATATATTTATTCTATTAACATTTATTTTATTATTTTTATATTTTGTTTCATATTTATAGACATTTTATTTCTCATTTTATTATATTTTCATCCTTCACCTTCACCTTTAATAAGGTGATACTGAAAACATGGATCATTACTAAAATCAATGTAATTAGTGTTTCAATTATACCATCACAAAAAAAATGTTGGATGCTAAAATTAATAACAACTCATTAATGGTTACCTAAAGTCTTCTTCATTGTATGAGGTGAAGTCCTTTTAGAGACTTTAGCAATGTTTATTCTTTAAAAGAGAATTTTTTCAATATAGTCCAAATATGGATTGAACATACAAATGATATGAAAGGGGAATTCTAAGCTCAATTCTTTTATGGACTTCTAGTTAAATTTATATTTCATTTAAGGAATGCACCAAAAATTATTGATTTAAGCTTTTGTTTTTTCTTCTTTTTGTGATTGTGTAGAAATTGATGTGACACCCACAAGTATACTTGTCAATATGGTGTCCATTTTTGAAGTGATTTGGCTCAAATTTGTCTAGTATTTTCCGTGGTACCTTCCTATAAAGTGAAATGGATCCCATGTGTTAAGTGATGTGGTCTCCACTTGGAGTCCACATTATCATAAATATTTTTATGTCATGGCATATAACATAGTTAGTGTTATCCTTTATGGGACTCCAAATCAGAAACAAATTAAGTCCCATCTAGCCTTTCCTAGGAAAGTTTAACCTTTACTTCTTGTTGGCATATCCCAACTTGGTCCAATTTTGGTTAAGAGACTCTGCATTTTGAGGAGAAGAGTGCATGGTATCGCGCAGTTATATCTACCGCGTGGTATTTAGGGGTTTCGGCGCGGGTCAAAGCCCCTCATTTTGTAATGGGTTTCAATTTTTAGTCTATTATTTTGACTCCCCATATTATGTGGACCATGGTTTTGTATCTATGTAAATGATATATAAAGCTATGTAATGCTTTTTCAAAGTACTAATCCATAGTTGACGAGCACAGGAATTTGAGATATCTGTTTTAGTCTATTTTGGGTTTTAGGGGAAGAATTTGAAGTTGTGTGCATGGAGGCCTTGAAGATTTCTCATCTTTGTTCGTAGACAACCTGCACTTGTGTGCGCAGGTCGGTGAAGTGAATGTACTAAAGAGATTTATCATAATAAAGAAGAATATTTTTAAAGACATATATGTGTTTATGTGTTAGTTTACTTATTATATGAAATTGCGAAGTTTTTTATATGATTTATGTTGTGTTTTAATATTCACAATGCGCACAAGTATTTATTGATCAATTAATTATAGACTATTAAAGTATATAGATGCATCAACATGGTTTAGAATAAGCATAAGGAAGAATTTTAGCAATGGATTCACAATTTATTGTCCCTCTAAATGCAAAACATGGTTTTAACATCCTCCAATATTGCATCGAATGAGACTATGATCTGCATTGCAGGTCGCTTATGAAAGGGGCGATAATAGAGGGTTTTGTTGGTTCGTAGCTAACTTCGAACCCGAGTCAATATTGGGTGATGTGAGAACCAGGTTTCTGCATCGAGAGGGACAATGAAGTGTGGATCTACTTCTAAAATTCTTCCTTATGGTTATTCTGAACTGCGTTGATGCGTCTATCTACTTTAACAGTCTATACTTAATTCATCAGTCAATACTTGTGTGCAATATGCCTTTATTATTAAAACACAACATAAAGCATATAAAAAACTTCGTAATTGCACATAACAAACAAATTCTCACATAAACACATAGATTTCTTCAAAACTATTCTTCTTTATTATAATAAGTCTCTTCCGTAAATTCACTTCTCCAACATGCGCACACAGTTGTAGTTGGTTTGTGCCAAACGATGCACACTCTTCAAGGCCTTTGTGCACACAACCACAAAGCATTCCCCTAAGACCCGAAACACACTAAAATATATATCTCACGTGTTTTTGCTCATAAAATATGGATTATTACTTTGAAAAAGCCTTACATTTCTTTATATATCATTTACATAGATAGAAAACCATGGTCCACACCATGGGCAGACAAAAAAATAGACTAAAACTCGAAACCCATTACAAAATCAGGAGCTTCGATCCACCCTAAATCCCCTAAACACCATGTGTTATATATAACTCCCTAGTACCGCTCAGTATGCTCCTCAAAATGTGTTGTCTCTTAGCCAAAATTGGACGAATTTGGGTTGTGCCAAACACTTAAACAATTAATAATCTAATTTTTAGGTTTAATATATTCTTAGGATGGTTAGAATTGATTTTCATATCTTGTGTGCGTAATTTTTTTACTGTTCACGATATTGAGAATTGATGCATATCACAAGAAATTTAATGTCGAGAAAATTTACGAACTTGCTTTGTGCTCTAGGATGACCAAAATTTGACTACCTTAAAGGAGTAATTACTCTCCCTTGTAGCTGGGAGGTCAATGTGAACTGTTGACCATTCAATGTCAATGACCCTATAACAGTACACCAATTTTTTGGAAAAGGTAACCATCATGTTCAATTTTCCATGCCATTGATACTTCATCATCAATCGACAAATTTATGAATTTGTGAGCTGATTCTGAATATATAAGATGTAAATAATCTCAGTTTGACCACGTTTGTATGTAATGACCTAGGTAAACCTATGGTGTTGGTGAAAATATCCATTCTAGGAGGTTTTTTGTCTCACTGATTCATTTGTCTCTAGACACAAATGATCGGCATAATTTTTCCCTCAACTCTTACCCAAAATCTAGTGTCTATTTTGTCACTAATATCTTCGGCAAGTGCTAGTGTTTTAGATTGAGTCTATGTAAAAGTGATTTGGGAATAATCCTAGATAATTAGTTATATTATTTCAAGTCACTTGGACTACTGGATTATATTTTGTGTCGCAGAAATGGGTATTTTTGGAGGGTTTATAATGAACATGTTTCCCCCCTTCATGTATTAAAATATAAAATATTTAGTGCATGGTCCCTCGTAATTATACATCATGGATAAGTATCATATGATTGGAAAATTGATTAATCCCCTCATAAATCAATTAATAAAATTTTTGGCCAAATTGAATAAAAAATCCTAAGCCAAAAATTTAATTAATTTTATGTCCTAGGTAAATTTAAATTCTCTAAAGGAAAAATTCATGGGTCTTAAATTTTTTTTTTTTAAAGGTCCTCAGCCAAGTGAATATTGAAAATTTTAAGAAATCTTGGACCCTTAGAACCTTGGTAGTTAAATGAAAGTCAATTTTTTGAGGTAATTAACTCAAAAATATTATTTTTGAGTTAATTAAAAATGAATTAAATGAAAAATTCGAAATTCCTCAAAAAATAAATAATTTCGATGGGTGAGTTTAAAAGATAATCAAATATTTTTCAACAGTCGTGATTACTTTGACGGGGCTCAAGCGAACTAGCCAT
This sequence comes from Pinus albicaulis, assembly GCA_034641835.2. Lineage (NCBI taxonomy): Eukaryota > Viridiplantae > Streptophyta > Pinopsida > Pinales > Pinaceae > Pinus > Pinus albicaulis. Next base: position 1,291,127,714 of record CM076574.1, read on the forward strand.
TGGAGTATTTATCTATAAATTAGAGGTCAGTGTTAGTCTATTTGGATCATTTAATATTTGAATCATGTACTAAGCTCTCAAGCTCTCTTGTATATTTTTTGTACTTAATGTAAAAGTCTTTGGGGTTTCAACTTGCAATGGTGTTCCTCTTAATGAAGCTATGTTAACATCATTTTAATTTCTGCAAATATTATTTGAAGATCACAAATAAATAGCTCCCTTAGATATTAATACAGGTATCTTATTCATTTTGTTGGATCTATGGTAACATTTTAATTTTGATTGAATTAGCAGGTATCTTTATTTCCGCAAAATTTTACTGTTATTCTATTTATCTACTTGGTTTGATGGTTGATCTAGTATTTTCAAAATATATACAGGGTTTTCATTGAGCATTTGGCGATAGTCCTATTAATGTCTATGAGTCACTAGTGATCATATTTTCTATTTCAATGTCAGTTGATATGGTCGTAGTTCAAATTTTTATGCTTTCAAATAAAATTTGATCATTGGTTAGTGTCTAGGTATTATTACTACTCCCTTCATTTCAAGGTCATAAAATGCCATCATGGCCATGTCATCATTCCTTGTGAGAGGTCATCAAATGAGTGCCTTGGTAATCATTTTGTTCGTCAAATTATAACCATAAATACTCCAAACGTTCAAAGTTAAAAATCATAGTTTCAAATATGCATTTGGGATCATCATTAGGCTAGGTGATTAAAACCCATAAAAGAGCTATGCCATCACCATAGTCACCATCATGGGAGCTAGTAATTAGGTAAAAAGTGTTAAAAAAATATTTCAAAGGTACAATTACCTCTCAATAAATATGTAACCTTACTTAATAAAGTGATAAAGCTGCAGTGCAATGTCCTATGATTTCATTTTTCACAAAAGACATGTGATGTCACTCTATGACCAAACCAAAAAATCAACTTTTAAGCTATAATAACACCACCCAAGAATTATAATTCTTCATTTCGTCTTCATTGAACACCTCTCCATCACACAGCTTCATCTCAACCATCATGGCATCAAATTTCTTCATTTAAACACTTACCTACCTAGCTCGCTGCACTTTTGGTGCTCTCTTTGTGTTTTTGGAAAAGGAGGAAAATATAAGCATCCAAAGGGCTTCATTCAACATTAAATGGGTTAAATGGACTCTAAATGAAGTAATTTATCCTTTAATACCTCTCTAATGCAGTAATTTCTCTAAAAACTCATTACAAATCCCTCTCTTAGGGTTTCTCTACATTTTTTTCACATTTTTAGGTTAGGGCTATATTTTTGATTTTTTTCCATATTCCCCTCACCCATGTCAAAGGATTCCACTACCATAGCCTCCCCAACATCTACCCCTACCCCCTATAATTTTCCCACGAATTTCCTTAATCCCTATCTTCCCCATTCCCTTCCCTAAAATAGTTGCCCCTTTTTCCATATTTTCTCAATTGTACCCTACCATTTCCTCCTACCAAACCTAGGGTTATTTAAAGAAAAAAGAAACCATGGATAGTGACAAGAAGAAGTATAATAAAGGAGGGAAAATCTCTAGATATGATCCAACTCATATCCAGGATATCATTGCCTCATCATTCATAGATAAGTGTTTTGAAGATGTGGGTTGGCTAGGGTTTTGTGAAAAGATTCAAGAGGTAGGCTACCATCCCAAGTTTAAAGCCTCTTTCACACTAATTTCAGGAGGGACAAGACCAATATAGTAGGGGTTGAATTCACCATATCAGTAGATTCCATAGCTTCAACCACATGTATCCCTAACCAAGGAGAAATTTGGTTTAAGGGTATGGATTTCGACATTGAACACTACAAAGTCTTCCTGAAACCACACTACAAAGATGCTCCCACACACATTTTTCCTTTTAGACAGTTGATGGATATATATGCTCCATTTATGAATGTGCTTATGAATTACTTTACGTGTGAAGGTATGTTTTAAAGGTTGCATTAGTATCACATAAGGTTGCTGATGCATTTCACTGCCATCAAACATTTAAACCTACACCACTACTTGCTCAGGAGCCTAATCAAGATGACTGAAATGGTACAAAGTAAAGGGAAATATCATCAAGAAAACTTACTTTATCATGGTTTATTCAAGATAATAATTCTTCATTAGATTTCACAAATCAATTTACCATGGGAGACATTCATGTAATTAGTTGCTCTTGCTCCTGCCACTAGTCAACCTAGGAATCAAAGCACTCCATTGGCACCATCAAGGCTACAAGAGGTTGGCTCATCTAGTAAACCATTAGTTACACAGACACCTAGGGTAGAAGTGACAAAGAATAATAGGGTAGAGGTTACTAAAACTTATAGCAAAGGTAAAAGACTAGTGTTTTCCCTTGAGAGTGCGGAAAGAACTCAGCTCAACACTATCAGAGAAGAAACATCAAGAGGAAAAGACGATGCGCTCTTGCATGAGGAAGAACAGGTACCTTTAGAGGTTGACGTGGCTGACATGGTAGAGAATAATGAAGACAAATCAACTCAACAAATAATAAAAAAAGAAGAAGAGATAATAGAGCTTAAGGATAATCTCTCAAAAGAAAACTTCATTATATCATTTTTGCACCAACAAAACATGAAACTCAAGGTAAATCAACTACTTTCAAGAAAACAAAAGGTATATTTGGTGGCAGAGAAGGATATGGGTAAGGCAATGATATATGTGGAGTAGCTAGAGGACAAGGATATTCTGATCAAGTTAAAGAGGCCAAAGACAAGAGCAGGAGCAAGACAGGAAAGATAGGAAAATAAACCCTCCCCTCCTCAAGTACACCAAAACCTAGATAACATTATCAGAGCATAGATTGAGCAGGACATAGAGCTTTGGATTTGGATAACCAATGAACACCTGCAAATGCACTTTAATAAGGTAAAAGGAACTAAAAACCTTCAGAGACACATGGCTAGGCATTATTACACCATGAACCAGATTTGCAAAATTAGGGTTAGGAATATGAAAAAGAAGCTTAAGAAAACCCTAATCAAGATTAAAAAGAGAGATAACCTTGATTTCTTGCCGATGCATCATTATTTGTCTAGGCCATCACTAAGAAATAAAAAATAATGAAATCTGAAGAAATTTTGGAAAATTTTTGAAAATTTTGAAGTTTTTGGCAAATTTAGCAGTTTTGGAAATTTATGATGCATAGAAGCGCATCAAGCTCACACTGCACTTCTTCTCAGAGCATCCAAATGAGGTAAAATTCACATCTATGACTATATCTTAGCTATTAAATCATGGATATGTGCTTTTTTTTTCATGACTTCTCACAGATTTCAAGAAAAAACCAAAAAACATGAAAAATTTCATGTTTCTGCCACCTTTCTGGACCCCACGTCGCGCTTCTGGAGTTGTCTTAGAAGAATGGATTTTTATGTTCCATGAAGATGGGTTTTTGCAAGTTTTATGATTCATAGGCCTATTTTACATCCTTAGCTATATTTACCAGTCATTAGTTCAGCTTAAAGATTAGGTCAAGCCACCCAAAATGTGCTTCAAAGACCACGTTGCACTTTTGTTGGACCACATTGTGCTTCTATCAGAAAGTCAAATTTGTGAGTTTTATCAATCAAAGTCAATATATCATGATGTAATTTGTATTTTTATGAGTTTACATGATGTAATTACATGTAATAGTGATGGTAAAGGTTAAATTTATGTAAATTCGTGATCATCAATGCTTGTAAAGTCAGTTAAGGCTAAATAGGGAGTTAGTTCCTAACATCCATAGTTTTAGGGTTGGTTAGCGATATTGATGTAATAAGTTCCTATAATGATGGATTTGACCCCTCAGAGGGGGGGAATTTAGTTTTCGATCTATATGTAGTCCCGGTGAAGTCAAATCAAAGGTTGGATATCAATTAGTCAAAGGCTTTGGAGCTAGTGTACACCATATTTTTCAAGAATACAACAGACACTTGCAACTATTTTTTTTGGATTCTTGTGTTGTGGTTTGTGGTTCCGTTTTCCCAGTATTTTTTTTATATTTGATGATTATATCTATTTAGATACCATCTACATGCTTCTTTTTCTTTATCTTCTAAGGTTTAAAACATAAATCATCTCATGTATCCTATGTTTTTTTTCAATATAACCATTTAAGTGTTTTTCCTCCATAAGTGAATTCATGCTCTTCCTCACTTAATCTCCGCTACATATTACTCACCATCAATAAAACAAAAAACCTTTTTTGAGCCATTAATTACATCTACCTTGCCCCGTGTTTGTTTTCAACTGACCTTGAGATATATTTGACCTAGTTCCTATTTTTTGAGCTCTTATCAAGCAAAACCCTAAAATCAAACCCTAGTAAGCTAAATATCTAGCCTAAGATATATTTTTCTCTCTAGTCACTTCATTAGTTTTGAGATTATAAAGATATCCCTCTCTGATTCGATAGGGCTAGCTACCAAGTCCAAAGTTGGTTTGAGGTTACCTCATTTGGTCTCCTTTCTTAGCCTTGGGAAATTGAGGAGCGATAAAACTTTGGCGCAGTTGCCATGGAACAAAATATCACATTTTCCCTGGCTGTGAATGAAAAGTATTACATATGATTTCTAATGGTGGACAATTATCGGACACAATACGGCTTAAATAATCCACCTAGTGACTCCAAATTAGTTTCAAAATCAAATTAAAAGACTCCACTGAAGGATGAACCTTACCAACAGAAACAAGAAAGGGAAATGTAGGAAGATCATGTATTCAACTTGGAATTTCATCCAAGACATCATGTTCTTTGTCGTGAATTATTTCTTCTCTTTTTCTGAGAATGTAAAGAATGTTTTCCAATGTATATTGTATTCGAGAAAATATCACATACTTGCATTTAATTCCTTTCCTTTGAAGATTTTGAATAAAAATTGTCCTTACGCTTTTGATCTTGGTGAATACCCTTCTTCTGAAAGACTAGTTGATCATATTCAACTTGATGAGCCAAAAGATATCAAGACTAATTTTACAGCTTCTGTACATACTCCTATGCCTTGTAAAATTCTAGATAGATAATATCCACTCATCTTACCTCCTATACTACATGATTTCCCTGAAAACTATTACAAATATATTACCAGGTTTGACGAAGAATATGGTAACGTCACTGCTAAAAAACACATTCAGAGTTTCAAAAATTTTGTTGACCTTTTTTAGGTTGAAAAAAATGATGTTAGTGTCATGATTTTTGCTCTATATTTGCAAGGCAAAGCCAAGAAATGGTTCAAAAACTTGCGAGCTGCAAGCATTTTTTATTTCCATCAGTTTTTGATCTGAGAGAAAACTTTCCTCAGATTAGAAATCAAGAGTATTTCAATTTTGATATTGATTGTGAATAAGAAAATGAACTTTGTGATCGAGACTCCTTACCCTTGTGTTTTTCCTCATTTGAAAAAATAAGAGAAAACTATAAGCAAGAAGATAAGAAATTTTTCAACGCTATAAAGGGAAAACCTTCTCATAAATCGGTTTAGGATGCCACTTGTGATATGGAAGCTCCTTTCACTCTAGAATCATAGCCACTGAGTTACATTGAGTTTCAAACCACAAACAAAAGCTTATAACCTAAAACATATTATTAATTGATGCAGGATAATTCTATACCATGAAGTTTTGATTCATTTCAGTTTTTGAGGAAATGTTTTGATAATATCTCTGAAGCAAAGGATGACAAGCCTATAGAAAAAAATGTAGTCTCATTGGAACCAATGTATAACAAGTTTTAGCAGTATTCTTAAGTTTTCCATGACCCAATAGCTAATGTTTTGGATGATATTTCTAGTCAAAGTGCTTCTCCATTAGATAGCTATGAGCTTAAAAACAGAGATGATAAAAATTTTATCAAGCAATTGGCTTCATTCTCTTGTTCAACATGAATCTCATTACAAATATCATTAGAAAATTTGCATTCATATTAGGACATTTTCAAGTTAGAATTTCATGAGAGTAAGGATGAAAGTGAAATTTTATATTCATGGTATGAATATTACCTAGAGAAGAATCATAATCTATTAGACAAGCTAAGCCTCAATGCACATTCGTTTGAAGATCATCTTTCTAATTTTCTATAGTCAACAGGGAAGATGTATTTTCTTGTATTTATGGATCACGAGGACATGTTGAGTGGAAACTTGGAGTTTCCTATCTTTTGTTCTTTTTTTTTCCTTCTCAAGGAAAGTGTGAGCATGATTCAAGTAAGTAGCCATTTTATGGATCAGTTACACTAGAGGGATCATTTCACATGATTATATATATATCATCAACAGGTGGGCGGTTATCATCAGGATTCGAAGCCTGAAGAAAAGGCCATAAGATCCCGATGGTCTGCTGCCATAAGTAAGTTCTGTCAGTAGTCAAGTTGTTGAGTCAAGCGAAGTCAGTTTTAGTTTCTCTTAATTTTAGTTAGTCATTCATTTCAGTGTCAAGTGTTTTTTTTTTTTTCTGACTCCATTACACAATGGATGATGCTACCTAGTCTACGACATTCTTGACATCTCCTAAAGGAGCTGCCATCCCCAGCTAGAGCCAAAGTTAGTGTTTATGGGTCAGCAGTGATCAAATTTACTCTTTCAATGTCAGTTGATAGGGTCCTAGGTCAAATTGTTAGAGTTTCAAATAAAATTTTATCATTGGTGAGTGTCTAGATATTATTACTGCTCCATTCATTTCAAGGTCATAAAATGATATCATGGTCATGTCATCATTCCTTATGAGAGGTCATCAAATGAGTGTCTTGGTCATCATTTTGGTCATCAAATTATAATCATGTATAGTACAAAGGTTCAAAGTTGCAAATCATGGTTTCACATATGCATTTGGTGTCATCATTAGGTCAAGTCATTAAAAGTCATACAAGAGCAATGTAATCACCATAGTCACCATCATGGGAGCTAGTAATTAGGGAAAAAGTGTTCAAAAAAGATTTCAAAGGTACAGTAACCTCTCATTAAATATGTATCCTTTCCTACAAAAGTGATAAAGCTCCGGCACATTATCCTATCATTCCATTTTTCACAAAAGAATTTTGATGTTACTCCATGACAAAATAAAAAAATCAACATTTAAGCAATAAGAAGACCATCCAAGAATTTAATTCTTCGTTTCATCTTCATTGAAAACCTCTCCATCATCCAGCTTCATCTGAGCCACCAGGGCATCAAATTTCTTCATTTAAACCCTTTACTACCTAGCTCGCTCAACTTCTAGTGCCTTCGTTGTGTTTTTGGAAAAGGAGTAAAATATAAGCATCCAAAGGGCTTAATTTAGCATTCAACGGGTTCCATTGACTCTAAATGAAGTAAGTTAGCCTTTAATACATCTCTCATGAAATCATTTTTGTAAAAAATCATTGAAAATACCTCTCTTAGGGCTTTGCTGAATTTTTTGCAATTTTTTGGGTTAGGACTATGTTTTTGAGTTTTTTCCATCTTCCCCTCACCCATTTTAAAGGATTACACTCCCCATCCTCCCTAACAGATACCCCTACCCTGTAAAATTTTCCAAAAAATTCACCTAATCCCTATCCCCTCCATTCCCTTCCCTAAACTAGTTGTCCCTTTTTCCTTGTTCTCCCAATTCTACCCTACCCTTTCCTCCTACCAAACCTAGGGTTTTGTCAAGAAAACTGAAACCATGGACAGTGAGAACAAGAAGTATAATAAAGTAGGGGAAAACTTCAGATATGATTTAGCTGATATCTAGGAGATAATTGCCTCATCATTCATCAAGAAGCCTTTTGAAGATGTGGGCTGCCTAGGGTTTTTTGAAAAGATTCAAGAGGTAGGGTGCCATGCCAAGTTGAAAAGTATTTTTTCCATTAATTTTAGGAGGGATAAGACCAATATAGTGGGGATTAACTTCATCATATTAGTATATTCCATAGATTCAGCCACAGGTTTCCCTAGCCAAGGAGAAATTTGGTTTAAGGGTATGGATTTTGACATTGAACACTATAGAGTCTTCTTGAAACCACACTACAAAGTTGCTCCCACACACATTTTTCCTTTCAGACAATTTTTGGATAGATATGATCCATTGATGAAGATGATCATGAATTAATTTACATGTGAATGCATGTTTTCATGGTTTTTTCAATATCACATAAGGCTGTTGATGCATTTCACTGCCATCAAACCTTTAATCCTACCCGACTACTTTTTGAGGAGCCTAGATCACTGAAAAGGTACAAATCAAAGGGAAATATCATCAGGAAGACTTATTTCATCATGGTTTGGTCAAGATCATATTTCTGCATCAACTTTCACAAATCAATTTACCATGGGAGACATTCATGCAATCAAGTGCTCTTGTTCTTGCAACTAGTCAACCTATCAATCAAAGCACTACATTGGCACTATTAAGGCCACAAGAGGTTGCCTAATATAGTAAGCCATCATTTTCACAAACACCAAGGGAAGAAGTGACAAAGAATCCTAGGGTATAGGTTACTAAAACTTATAGTAGAGGCAAAATATTAGTGTCTGCCCTTGAGAGTGTGGAAATAACTTAGCTCAACAGTACTAGAGAAGAATCATCAGGAGGCAAAGATGATGCGACATTGCATGAGCAATAACATGTATCTTTAGAGGTTTACATGGATATTTTGGTAGAGCACAAGGAAGAAAAATTGGCTGAGAAAATAATCAAAACAAAAGAGGTAGATTTAAAAGAGCTTAAGGATAATCACTCAAAATAAAACTTCATGATATCATTTTTGCAGCACGAGAACAAGAAACTCAAGGTAAATCAACTCTTGTGAAGAAAACCTAAGGCATATTTGTTCACAGAGAAGGATAAGGTTAAGGCAGTGATAGATGTGGAGAAAGTAGAGGACACAAATATTCATATCAAGAGAAGGAGGCCAAAGACAAGAGCAACAACAAGGTAGGAAAGATTGCAAAATAAACCCTCTCCTCCTCAAGTACACCAAAACCTAGATGACACTATAGCAGTAGAGATTGAGTATGACAGAGATTTTTGTCTTGGGATAATTAATGAAAACCTGGAGAAGCTGCTGAAGAAGGAAAATATAGTTGCAAACCTTTAGAGACACATGGATATATATTATTACATGAGGAACCATACTTGCAAAATTAGGATTAGGAATATGAAAAACAAGCTTAAAAAAACCCTAATCAGGATTAAAAATAGATGGAACCTTTATTTTTTTGCTGATGCATCATTAATTGTCTAGGCCATCACTGAGAAAGACAAAAGAAAGAAATTTGAAGAAAGTTTGGGATTTTTTGGCAAATTTTGAATTTTTTGGTAAATTTTTTGAAAATTTATGATGCACATAAGTGCAACGAGCTCACTCTAGGATTCTTCTCAGAGCATCCAAATGAGGTAAAATTCACATGTGTTGATATCTCTTGGCTAGTTGATCATGGATATGTGCTTTGTTTTGTATGAAATCTCACAGTTTTCATGAAAAAGACAAAAAACATGCAAAATTTCATGTTTCTACCATCTTTTTGGACCCCACATTGTGCTTTTCGAGTAGTATTGGGAGAATGGATTTTTAGGTGCCATGAAGATGGGTTTTTGTAGGTTTTATGCTTCAGAGACCTAGTGGACATCCTTATCTATCTTTACCAATCATTAGTTCAAATTAAAGATCAGGTTAAGTCACCCAAAATTTTCTTCAAAGACCACGCTAAGATTTTGGTGGACCACGTTGTGCTTTTGAGATTTTCACTAGGCTTCTGTGAGAAAGTAAAATTGTTGAGTTTTCTCCATCAAATTCAATCTATCATGATGTAATTTTTCTTTTCAAGAGTTTACATGATGTAATTAAATGTAATAGTTCTGGTAAAGGTTAAATTTATGTAAATTCATGGTCATCAATGATTGTAAAGTTAGTTAAGGCTAAATAGGGAGTTAGTTCCTAACCTCCCTAGATTTAGGTTTGGTTAGAGAGATTGATATAATCAATTCCTATCATGACAGATTCGACCCCTCAGAGGGGGGAAATGTAGTTTCTGATCTATATGTAGCCCTAATGAAGTCAAATCAAAGGTTGGATATCATTTAGTCAAAGGCTTTGGAGCTAGTGTATGCCATATTTTTGTAGGAATACAACAGACAGTTGCAGCTATTTTTGTGGGATTCTTGTGTTGTGGTTTTTGGTTATGTTTTCCCTATATTTTCTTTATATTTTATTATTATATCTATTTAGCTACCATCTACCTGCTTCTTTTTCTTTATCTTCTAAGGTTAAAAAAAAAAAGAATCTCATGTATGCTCTGTTTTGGTTCAAGATAATAATTTAAGTTTTTTTCCTCCATAAGTGAATTCATGCTCTTACTCACTTAATCTGTGCTACATCTTCCTCATCATTACTAGAGTGACAATTTTTTTTTAACCATTGATTGCATCTACCTTGCCCCATGTTACGTCTACAATTGACCTTTAGATATGTTTGACCTAGTTTCTAGTTTTTCATCTCTTATAGAGCAAAACCCTAAAATCAAACCCTAGTAAGCTGAATATCTAGCATAAGATATATTTTTATCTATAGTCATTTCATTTGTTGTGATATTGTAGAGAGGCCCATCTCTGATTTCATAGGGGTAGCTACCAAGTCCAAATTTGGTTTGAGGTTACCTCCTCCAGTCTCCCTTATTAGCCTTGGGAAACTGAGGAGCGATAACATTTTGGCGTTGTTGTCAGGGAATGAAAGATCAAAATTTCCCTGGGTGTGAACAAAAATTATTAGATATGATTGCTAATTTTGGAAATTGATCACACATAGGAAGGCTGAAATCATCCACTTGGTGACTAAATCAGTTTTGAAATAAAATGTAAAGACTCGAACTCAGGATGAGCCTTACGAATAGAAACATGAAAGGAAAATATGGGAAGATTAAGTATTCAATTTGGAATTTAATCTAAGACATCATGTACTTTGTCATGAATTATTTATTCTTTTTTCCCCAGAATGTCATGAAGGTTTTCCAATGTATACTATATTCCATAAAATATCATAGACCTGCATTTGATTCCTTTCCTTTGAAGATTAAGAATACAAATTCTCCTTACGCTTTTGATATTGGTCAAGACCCTTGTTTTGAAACAACAATTGATCATATTCAACTTGATGAGCCTCAAGAGATCAAGACTAATTTTGTAGCTTCTGTACATACTCCTATACCTTGTAAAATTTCAGATAGATACAAGCCACTCATATTATCTCATATACCCTATGATTTCCCTGAAAATTATTACAAATATCTTCCTAGGTTTGACGGATAATATGGTAACATCACTGCAAAAAACACATTTAGAGTTTTGAAATTTTTCTTGACCTTTTTGAGGTTGAAGAAGATGATGTCAGTATCATGACTTTTTCTCTATCTTTGCAAGGCAAAGCCAAGAAATGGTTCAAACACTTGCTAGTTGAAAGCATTTTCCATTTCCATGAGTTTTTGAAAGTCTTCCTTGATAACTGGGTGAACAAGAGGAATCCTTTTCTGATTTTAAAATAATATAATCATTTGAAAAGACAACCAGGAGAAATAGTGCAACACTTTTTAGCCAGGTTCAATTGATTATATCATTCAATGTCTGCTGGTATAAACCACCTCCCAGTTCATCTCTCTTACACTAGATGGATGCCTTTGATCCGAAAATGGCATTTCAATTGAGAGAAAGGAACACTATAAAACTCGAAGAAATGCAGGACAATGTGATAGCTATGGAAACTAATTTGCTAGTCAAAAGGTCAAAGTTGAAGGCAGAAGAAAGGGAGAACATAGATAAGGAGTACCTAACATATTCATAAGTGAAACTTGATATTTTTTCAAGTACAATGGAATAATCACAAGGGATGCATTTTCTGTTAAAAAAAACCATGTCCCACTTATTGCAGAAGAAGTAGATGGTGTTGGCCCTAACCATTTTCCTGCTAATTCTAGTTACCATAGATCAGAAAATGATTGTTTTATGTATTATTTTATGGTCAGTCATGAAAATGGCTTTGTAGATCAACTTGTGGAGAAACAATCTACTCATCTAATGTGTATGCTTGATGACATTGCTTATATCGATGATTTACCCATGTATGATCAGTCTGATGATGAGTATGTTGTTGAAATAGAGGTTGACTCTTCAAGGAAATCAACGACATGTTTTTTGGAGGAGGAAGTTCAATTACAACAAATCCAATATAACACTCAGCCTATACATATCAATAATGATAGCAATGAAGAAAATGCATACAATTTCAAAGTAAGTGAAAGATATTTTCCATTGTAATTTGCTTCATTTCAATTTCTGAGAGAAAACTTTCCTCATATTAGAAATCAACAATCTTTCAGTTTTGATATTCAGCGTGAAGAAAATAATGAAATTCTTGATTGGGACTCCTTACCCTTGTGTTTCTCCTCATTTTCAAAAATAAGAGAAAACTATAAGGAATCAAATAAGTGAGTTTTCAACCCTATAAAGGGAAAACCTTCTCATGAATTGGTTGAGGATGCCACTTGTGATATGGAATATCCTTTCACTCCAGAATCACAACCATTGAGTTACAATGAGCTTAGAACCACATATGAAAGCATAGAACCTGAAACATATTATTAATTGATGCAAGATAATTATGTACCATTAATTTTTGGTTCATTTCAATTTTTGAGGAAACATTTTGATAATATCTTTGAAGAAAATGATGAAAAGCATATAGAAAATCATGTAGTCTCATTGGAACAGATTTATACCAAGTTGCAGTAGTCTTCTCAGGTTTTCCATGATCTAATAGGTGATGTTTTGAAAGATATCTATAGTCAAAGTCATTCTTCCAATGTGCTTCCCTTATCTCGTGCTACGCCCTTCTTCCCTGTCTTCATATTCCTTAACCCTTGGTTTTCGTCTTCTCTTCTCTCCATCCTTCCCATTCCCAAATTCCTTTTCCCTAAATTTGGTTCTCCCCTCTATGTGTCCTTTCTTCCGCTAATTCCTATCGGTTTCCTCCCCTCGCTACCTTACTCATGCTACCTTCCATCTTCTTCGAGCTTCCATCGAAACTTCAAATTCATTGTATTCTCCTGCTTGACCTTTCCTTTCCTAGCACCCTGCCACCGCATTTTTCCATTTCATGTCGTGATCTATTCCTATAGTTAAGACAAATTTTAAATTTTCTTAATATCTCTAAAGTTTAACTATGAGAAAATAATAAGTTTATCGGTTTGGTTACTTAATAAAATCATTTTAATTCCAGAATTATAATTGCTTGGAAATGTATTTATAAATTAACATCTAAATTTCACTTGTTTTCCATGGTAATTAATTGTTGAATATTAAATGCTTGGATTCTCATTTATATGCTTCAGTTACATTTCATGATGATTTTCATTGGGCTTTAATTTAAATTTTGTAATGCTTGATATTTTTTGAAGTTTCTCATATTGTTTAAAAGGGGAATTAACTCTAAGAATTGTTTCACTTACTTGAATTATTGGATCTTTATTGAATATTTAAGTTTTGAAAATTTTAAGTAATTTTGATCATCCCTTCATTAAGTACTTTATCATGGAATTGTAATAAGTTGGATATCTTTAGTTTCAATATTTTCTGAACATTTACATAATTGTAATTTCTTAGTATTTCAATCATAATAATTTTGAATCTAAGTTCTTTGGGTTCATTACATCATGTTTCACTAAGACATCTTCTAATTCTCCTTGCATTATGCATTTTAATTTAGTCTTGCATAATTAAAATTTACTTCCAATCATAAACTTGGCCGATAGAAAGATAGGTACCCATCCATATTTTCTTGAGAAGTAGAGTTTTAATAGTAAATAAAATGGTGACCTTGCAGTTTTCATAGCCACAACTCTCTGTGGCATCGAAGGCATCGGGTATATTAGATTTTAAGGAGAGGTGTCACTAATCACACCTTAGTGTGCTTCACCTTAACTTATCTCTTCCACTTACTACGAAATCAGGCTCGATATATAAAGGATCAAAGGATTTAAACTTAGAATATGAATTTAACTAAGAATAACCAAGCTTCCTATATTTCACATTAACATTAGGAACTACATTACATATAAGATAGTTATTCATCCAAGCAACAGTTTCTCATCAATTACTTGGTCTGAAATTTCTTAGTAAGATAGCTGACTCCATAAGGCACTGGTATCGATTGTCCAAATCTAATCAAATCCACTAAATTTTTCTAGATGTAATATGAGTATTTGGTCGTCCAACTGTGTCTCCCAAACTGGTTGGTTCCCAAATAGTTCTCCTTCATTCCATTTCTGTAGGGTGTACCCCCCTTAATCTAGTGTATAGAGACAACTTAAACATAAATATTTGGGATCAAGGTGACAACCCCCGATCTGAGTCATTGTTCCAATGCCTAAACATTCTGTGGGGAAATTTTTTTGTGTTGTTGCCAAGATTATAGGTTTTTTTGTCCTTGGTCCTCATGACATTTCATTTTTCTAAATAATCTAATATTTTCTACCATTCATTAACCCTTCAGATGGCCTAACATTTGGTGTCATTTTCAGGGACCAATCTATTGGATCTTGGTTTTTTGACATTTGTCTTAATCATCCTCATTTTCTCATTTCTCATATTTTCATCAATGCCACATTTTCTAGCACCATTGTATTTCTGCATCCTTTCGTCACTTTATATTTTGTCAGCTCACTAATTATTTCATCTTCTCTATCTGGAACTTTAGCACCTAGAAATTTCAGTTTATTTTTTTCTTGGGTGGTGACTCCACTTATTCACCCACTTACTTCAAGACAAGAAACCCTTCGTGATATCCATCTGCTTGTCTCAACTGACCTTTCGGTTTCTGCCTTTGGAATGCTAAAGCTAGATTCATGCTCAAGTGGTGACTCTATTTCTTCCATTTCTTACAAGAATTTCTACTAGAAGCTTGCTTCTTATGGATCCTTTTTATTTTCTTGAGCAAGTATATATCTCTCTAGCATCCATTTTTTTGTTCCTTTTCCCCCCTTTAAGCAAGTCATCATGGATAAATTGTTTTTCCTCGTGTCGTTGTACTGATATTCTCCATGATATGCTAGAAGAGGCCATTCATAAATTGGCTTTGTTCTTGGGTGGTGACTCAATAAATGATGGAAAGAATCACTTTGTTGGCTTAGTTTTTCTTGACCTAGGTTCAGAGTTAGCTACACACTAACAAAACTATCTATTACCGACCCTTTCAACAACGACCTGTAGTGAAAATCATAGTATCACCAGAGGTAATATTGGGGGATGTCAAAACCATGTTTTTGCATCTAGATAGACAATGGAATGTGGATCTACTACTAAACATATTCCTTATGCATATTCGAGAACCATGTTGATCCACCTATCTACTTTAACATTCTATATTTAATTAATCAATCAATACTTGTGTGCACTGCACCTTTATTATTAAAAGACAACATAAAGCACATAAACACATAGATGCATTAAAAGCACTTCTCCTTCATTATGATAAGTCACTTCAGTACATTAACTTATCTGACTTGCGCACAAAACTATAGGTGGTTTGCGCATAAATTTGTAGAATCCTCGAGGCCTCTGTGTACACAATTGCGGAGCCTTCCTGTAAGACATGAAACAAAACAAAATAGATATATTAAGTTCTTGTGCTAAAAAAATATGGATTATTACTTCAAAAAATCCTTGCATTGATTTATATATAATTTAAATAGATACAAAACCATGGTCCACATAACATGGTCAGAAAAAACAATAGAATAAAACCTGAAACCCGTTACAAAATGACGGGCTTCAACCCACCCCAAAGCCCCTAAACATTGAATGATAGATCTAACTCTACAGTGCCACGCACTTCATTCCTAAAAATGCATTCTCTTGACCGAAATTAGAGTGGGGAGTGCATCGAAGTTCATGCTGATGTTTTCTCATCCTTTGGTGCATTCCCTGTCTTCAATTGCTTCGAATTGTAGCACTCCTCCAGGTACCTGAAAAGTTCTCAAACCAAATTGGCTCCTTCGTCGGCACTTTGGTCATGCCAGTCGAATTGTCTGTGCTTGTTGCCTGGCTGGCTGCTCCTGTTGTCTCGATGTTTGTGCCAACACCTTGAGTTCCTGCATGCCTTCTAGTACTTTTCTCAAATTTCTTTGTAGTGATCCTTGATTCAGTTCCATGTGTCTTCTGTGAGATTTTGTACCTTGTCTTCAATTTCATTAATGTCCCCTTCAGTGAAGACCATGGGCTCTGCGTGCTTGGATCGATCTGCCTTATGCTTCTTCTGTAGGCCTGGTATAGATGTTGTAGGTACCCTCTTCTTAATGATAAATGGTGAACAAACTGGCTCTACATCACTAGGAGGGTTCTGACCACCCTAATCTAGCTTTATTCCTTAGGTTTCTTCTTTGTCCTTCTCTATTTATTACTCTGCATCTTTTCATTATTTTGAGTCCTTTTCGCTGGTACCCCCATATTGTGCGGTATGTACCTTTGTTGCAATGCCTCCAACGGGTGGAGTCCACCAGTCTATTGACCATTTCTTTATAACTTCTGCAAGATTAATATTTATGACCAAATATGGCAAAGGATTTCATGTCCCTATAAGATCCTTTTGTGCCTTGATATAAGATCTATGGAAATTGGCCTTAAACTCTATAATATTATGGTACACTTCAAACAAAGTGGGTGATAGCCTGGGATGTTGATTCACCACCTTGCTCAGATCCATCTCCATCAATACCCAAAAAAGTCTTGTTGTCCATTGCGTGTGTCGGATAATTGGAAAACCATAGCGAGGTGCACCTCGCAGCTTCACACACATATGGTTTGACTGTAGGAAACTAGAACTCTGCCCATTCCTTCCATGCCAACAATGAGATGATCAATAACAACCATTCATAGTGGAACAATTTTCCTTCTTCTTGCACTTCATGGAAGTCTTCCAAAAAATCCTTGCACAGATAGTTGGCCCTGTTGAATTGAACCCCTTTGTTGCACTACTTGGCTAAAGAAAGCATGGTTGCTGGAACTTCATTCACTATGTACTTTCAGATAATTTTTCCTACAAGAATGAGCGTGATAAAGCACACTCCTTGGTCATTCATATAATTGATGTCATACCCCCTTGACTTCTTTATCTGATCATTAATATTATTCATTTCTTTAGCAACTACCTTATCCTGACATTTTCCCATGAACTCCTTGACAAGGTTCTTTCCTTGGTATTGCAGTGTAGTGATTCCTCAGATCAACATTTCGTCTAGTGGGATCCTCTCTCCTAGCCATAGGTATCCACCATGCACTAAAAACAACAGTCGCCGAACACATATTGTGTTGATGGAATTTGGACCGAATTGGGGTACATTCAACATATTTAACAACCCTCCTCATTGCAATCCTTCATCCCACTGGTGTGGCTCCAACATAGTGAATTTATTCTCTAGGTAATAGACTTGGTGTAGATATCTACTAGGCTCAAATTTTGGGTAATTACTTCTATCATTAAAATCATAATCCTCCATCTTTAGTTGTGGAACTTTCCTTAATAGTTTTCCTTCAAGGGGTACATATTTGGGTAGCAGCGGCCTGAATATGCCAAACTTCACATTATTAGGGTCTTTAATTGATTTAGCAACTATATTCCTTGGTGTTACATAAGGTGGTAGCATATAGATATCTTCTACATCCTCTGCTTCAATTTCTTCTGATATCTCCACTTCTAGGACATCATTTTCTTCCTCATTGTCATGAATCTGCGTTGGTTTATTTTGTTTCTTGCCCTGTCATTTCTTTGTTCGCTGCTCCTTGGAAATTTTATTTCTTTGGGATTTTCTAACTCCAGGGGTCGTAGTTGGTCTCTTTACCTTCTTTTTTTTCGGTTGCACTTCTTCTATGGTTGTTTGATTTCATGGTGACCTCAGGCTATTACGCTTAGTGTTCTATCTTCTATGATTAATGCTAACCCCTTCTTGAAAAATTCCCTGGCAATATCTTCAAAGCTCCTCCCAACCATATATCTAATTTATTTTTTCTCACTTAGGCGCAAATACACAATTTGAATTCTCAGGAAGAAAAGTGTCAAAATAGGGAGCGATACCTTGCTATTGTAACGAATTTAAATTTTTGAATTCATGATTATCTTAAAATTTATCTCATTTAATGAATATTTGGTGCTACATTATACCATTTTTTCCTAATAAATGTGTTTTCCCCACTCCTTTCAACGTAAAATTTCCTTTCACGTCAACGTTTTCCTTGCAACAGTCATTTTTTATGGTGAAAATTCAATGCTCGTCATAGTTCCTTTAGACTTCAACATACTCCTAAATATGGCGTATTAATCCTCCTTCGGCATGATTCTTCTGTACTTCGCCATAATATTGACTTTCACACAATGATATTCCTTTGGAAAAGCCCCTTTCTGTAAATTATTTTATAGTCTACTTCCCAACTTCAACTACAGGTGGCACTAACACTTTCCCCTTTCATCCGGTTCACTCTGAAATTCTAAAGAGGGAGACGTGCCTGTATATCTTCGATTTGATACCATTCACTCATCCCGACATCAATTGGCCATCCAACTTAGCGAGCATAACCGTGACTATATCAAATATGTTCTTGATGATATATGGTCCCAATCAATGTGTTTTAGGCTTTATGGGGAACTTCACAAACTTGCTATCATACAATAGTACAAAGTATCCTTCCCTAAATGTCTTCTCCTTGATTTAATTTTTGAGCCCAACTTTATCCCTTACATTTTTCACTTGTTAATGAAAATTTTCTATAAACATGTCCTCTTGAACAACAAGAAATTCTTCCATCCTTATAAAAGAGAGATCAATGCCTTATAAATAAGCCACTTCGAGGGGGCAACCTCATTTACATTACATAAATAAACAAGTCCTGGGTGATACAAATGACAGAACCTCCTTCTATACATAGGAGTCCATGGGGTCACAATATAATCCTAGCCTACCTAACAATAATAATGTAAGGGCACAATAATAATAATATTGGGGTTACAGGGGTACAACAATAACAATAAGGGGGTTACACTAACAATAATAAGGGACTATACTAGTAATATAGGGATCTAACATGCCCCTTTCCTTCAAAAAAGTGTTGTCTTCATTGCTTGAGTAGCTCTGGATGCTTCTGTATAAAATTCTTATCCTCCCATGTAGAATATTTAGTGGGTAAGTTCTTCCATTTGATGAGATACTCTGAAATTGATCGTTTTCGTAGCTGTCGAATTCTTATTTTCGTGACTGCTTCAGGTTCCAATATATTTTTTCCTTCCTCATAAATTTCTGGAAATATTATTTGAACTAGAAGTGTGTCCCCTATAACTTTCTTTAAGCATAAAACATTGAAAATTTGATGCAATCACGAAGAATTAGGAAGCTCCAATTTCTATGCCATAGTACCAATCTTTTACAACACCTTGTAAGGACCATAGTACTTTTGCGATAATTTATTGTCCTTCTTAGCTTGCTTGAGGGAAATTTGTTTGTATGGATGTAGCCATAAAAATACCCAGTCTCCTACATCAAAACTTCTCTTGCTACGATGTTGATATTCCTATTGTTTCATTTGATTTTGTGCCAAATTTAGGTTATCCGTTAAGAGTCGGAGAACTTCTTTTTTATGCTCGATGTGATATTCCACTACTTGAACCTTATAATTTTCTCTTGAAGAAGATGTGATGGACGGTGGATGATATCCACAAAGTGCCATAAATGGGGTCATTTTTGCTGCAGTATGGAAGGAAGTGTTATACCACCATTCAACGAGAGGTAACCACTTGACCCATTGTGTTTGCTTATCAGATACAAAACAAGTATGATATCCTTCCAAAAATTTATTCACTATCTCAGTTTGACCATTAGATTGAGGATGATAAGATGAGCTATGAGCTAGTTGAGTAGCCAAACAAGAAAACAATTCCATCCAAAAAAATCTAATAAAAATGGGATCTCTGTCACTTACAATTATCTTTTGTTTTCCATTTAGCTTTTGAATTTTTTCCATAATAATTAAATAAAAACTATACTTGCTTTAAATGTATGAGATAATGCACAAAAGTGTGCATACTTGGTAATTCTATCAACTACCACCATGATGACACTCTTTCCTTCAGACTTATGTAAACCTGTGATAAAATCAATTGAAATCTCCTTCCAACATTGACTTGGAATGGATAAAGGTTGTAGAATATATGGGGTCTTAATTGTCTCAACTTTATTCTACCACAAACTTTTGAATATCAGATTTAAAGCCATCCCAAAAAAATTCTTTTTCACCCTGTGGTAAGTTTTTAAAAATTCTGAGTGTCCTTCTAAAGGATAAGTGTGCAATTCCAAAAGAGTCTTTTGTTTTAGTTGGGAATTCTCATAAATATATAAATGATATTGTACCATAAGGAATCATTTTTCCAACTAAATGTATCAGATGTAATAGGATCTTGCTGTAACTTTTGAATGAGTGTCCACACTTCTTCATCCTTCTTCCATTCATCATTTGCTTCAGTTATCCAATCTGGTTGGATAATAGAAATGGCACCAAGCAATGCTTCCAACTCTTCATCCTTTCTTGAGAGTGCATCTACAACAAAATTTAACTTCCCTTTTTTGTAGATTATTTCAAAGTCATAACCCAAAATCTTTGTGACCCATTTTTTCTACTCTTCTGAAGATAACGTTTTTTTCCAAAAAGTGTTTAAAACTATCATGATCAGTTTTTACCTTGAAGCATCTTCCCATTAGGTAAGGTCGCCATTTCTTTAGTGCATGTAGTATTTCCAACATTTCCATCTCATAAATAGCTTTTTGTAAATACTTGCCTTTGATTGGATGAATTTAAAAATCAATGGGTCTTCCTTCTTGCATTAAAACAAAACCAATTCCATTTCTTGAGGAATCACATTACACATTAAAGGTTTTTGTGAAGTCTGGCATCGCTAGTATTGGTGCTAGGAACATTGCCTCTTTAAGATGTTCAAAGGCCTTAGTTGCTTCAGGAATCCATGAAAATGCATCTTTCTTCAATAATTTTGTTAGAGGTGCTTCTATTCTTCCATAATTCTTAACAAACTAGTGATAATACCATATTAACTCGAGAAATCCTCGCAACTGCTTTATGGCTGTGGGGAATTTCCATTCATTAATGGATTTAATTTTTTTAGGGTCTACCTTAACACCCTCGTGAGATATAATATGACCCAGATATTCCACCTCTTGTACTCCAAAGAAACATTTGGATTGTTTTTTCATATAATTTTTTCTCCTACAATAGTTTGAGCACCTTTTCAACATGTTTAACATGATCCCTCCAAGACCTGTTGTAGATTAATATGTCATCAAAAAATAGTAGCACAAATTTTATAGGGAAGGGTTTGAAAATGGAATTCATCAACCCTTGAAATGTAGAAGGTGCATTGATAAGGCCAAAAGGCATGACCAAAAATTCATAATGACCCTCATGAGTTCAAAATGTTTTTTTTGGAATATCTTTAGTCTTCATTCTAGTTTGTGATATCTTGAATGAAGATCCAACTTGGTAAAATAAATTGCTCCATGTAATTCATCCAATAATTCATCAATCACAGGAATGGGAAATTTATCTTCAATAGTGATATTATTGAGCTCCTTATAATCCAGACACTTACCATGATCCATCCTTCTTGTACACCAATAATACTGGAGTAGAGAAAGAAATTTGACTAGGTTGAATTATACCAGCCTCTAACATTTCTGCAATCATACGTTCAATTTATCTCTTTTGGACATAAGGATATCTGTAAGGCCTGAAGTTTGGAGGAATACTTCTTGGAATCAAATTAATAGCATGATCATCATCATGAATAGGTCGAATTTCTTTGGGAGTTTCCAACACCTTGGAATGATTGTCTAAGGCTTTTTGGAGGTCTGGAGAAATAGATGATTTTGATGTTGGAACTTCTAGTGATCATAATTATGCAATTATGCCTCGTTGTTATTTATTCAGAAGCTTTGTCATGACATTAGAGCTTATTATCTTTCTTTGCTTCTGTGTGATACCCCGTAATTCGATTTCCTTTCCTTCCGAAAAAAATTTCAAGAAAATTTCTTGAAAATTAAAAGGTATTGTCCCCAAAGATTGTAACCATTGTACTCCTAGTAAAACATCAACACCTCCCATTGGAACGGAAAGAATTGGATGATTCAATACATATTACCCCATGGTTAGCTTGATATTATGGCATTTTCTAGAGAAATTTATAGTTCCTCCATTTGCAACCATCACTTGACATTCTGGTGATGGGTATAAGAAACAATTCAATTCCTTGGCTACCTTACAATGAACAAAATTATGGGTACTACCTAAGTAAATCAACACTATTACCTTTTTATTCTTAATATTTCCTTCTATCTTGAGAGTTTGAGGAGTGGTAATTCTTGCCAATGCATTACACGATATAGTCAGACTCATTTATTCTTCTTCTAGGATTGGTTCCTGGTGTATATCCTATACTTTTGAAGTTTCTTGTTCATTTTATTCCTCCTCTTCACAATCTATGTAAAATAATTTCTTCTCAGTAGTCTTATGACCTTTAGTGTATTTTCTATCACAAATGTAGTAAATCCATTTTTCTTTTTTTTTTCTTCCAATTGTTGTGGTGTCAGCCTTGTAGGTTGTGGAAGTCTAAGAATAGCAACACTTCCATATTTATAGATGTGAGTGGTAGGCTTCCTTGTCGCCATAATTTTACATTCAATTTTTCTTGCCAACCTGAAAACCTTCTCCAATGAATCAAGTTCCCAAACAAAAACTTCATGTTGGATGCTATCCTTTAAACTCCCTATGAAGACATCAATCATGTGTTCCTCTAGAATATCAGTTACCCTTATATTCAATTTTTGGAAGTCCTCAATGTGCTCCACCAATGAACTCTTTTGTTTGATATTTATCAATTGGATAAAGAAGGTGTTTATCCATGGATTCAACTGCTGGACCTCGATTTCAAAGCCAAGAAAAATTTTTGGGAGTTTACGAGGAGCGAGACTACAATTTATAAAGGGACGCAAAACTTGTGCTACGAATATGAGGAATTCGAAACTTAGTCAGAGGAATCCCATGTTTCTCTTGACAATTCAAAAGTATCCAGCCTCACCGCTCTCGAACAGCTAAAGTGCAAATTCGACATACAAAGGAGAGAAGGTCGTCGATCTTTTGAATGAAAAAGTATTGAAAAGGTCTAGAGAGGCGTGACACACTCAATCTATGTGAAGCACTCCGTGGAGGTGCGTGGATGAAATGGGATGCATTATAAGTTTTTTTCTGGAAAAAGAGACACACTCTTATGAAGTGAAAATATGGTGTCTATCAACTGAAATGTTGTTGTGCATGTAGTGAGTCGCTACCTTTGCAAGAGAATATCTTGTGAAAGAGATACAACATTTGATTGCAAGTTTTGAGGCAAATTAGAGCAGTTTGCAATCAAGGGTTTTTTTGGTAGTTTGAAGAGAGCATCATAATGAAAATGATCAAAGTATGGAGAGGATATGTGTACGT
Source organism: Pinus albicaulis (assembly GCA_034641835.2). Taxonomy (NCBI): domain Eukaryota; kingdom Viridiplantae; phylum Streptophyta; class Pinopsida; order Pinales; family Pinaceae; genus Pinus; species Pinus albicaulis. Next base: position 1,291,151,265 of record CM076574.1, read on the forward strand.
GGGTTAATTGGTGAACCATGTATCTGAAGAGAACTCCTAGAAGACTGGCAGTTATAGAGGCTGGTGAACCATGTAATCCAATAGATGGGTTATTTTTATATGGACATTGATTTCATATGTACAAAGACAGCAACAATGAAACAAATATATATATATATATTATTATAATGAAGTTATTTTTTATTACATATAAATGGGCATACTGCTGTAAGACCTAGTATGGCATGCGTACCCCTGGGTAAATCACTGGTAAAGTCTTGGTTAGACCTAGGTTATAGAGGGGATGTCAAGTTAACAATTACCTTGGGTAAAAATTTGACGGGGGGAAGAGATAGAGTGAGCGGGGTTGTCTCACTTAGCAATTTTGGCTAGATTTAGTCAAGAAATCCCAAGTCAAGTTTAAGGGGGGAATTGTTCGGTAAACTTGACTCGGGATAGAGTCAAAGTTGACTAGGGTAAATAGTAGTGGTTTTGGGGCACATGGTATTGTGCACCCATGGTTTTCGACCCATGGTATTGCATGTAATGGAGCCTATAAAAGGTTGGGAAGACTTCATTGTAATGTAGGCCTGGAGGTGAGAGGTGAAGGCTCACTTGGCCCGATTGGCCAGGGTTTTGGCCAATGGTTAATGAAATTTCATTGGTTGGGTTTTTCGTCGGAGTTTGGGGTTTTCTCGGTTAAACATATGTGTTTATGTTTATGTGATTTGTTCTTTGGTTATGTTTAATTATTTCTCTCGGTAATATTTTAAACTACGGTGAATTATTAACATAATGTGCTATCATTTCCTCCCTAAAAATTGACCAAGTGACAATTTTTTTATGGGAGAAAAGCCATCGATACAATACAAATGTATTTTATTCTAAATGTAAAGTTGCAATGCGTACCTCTTGTGTGTTTTTCACATTATTGAGATCAAAATATTGTTGCATCTATAGTATCCATGTTACGGGATCCTTGCCATCAAACTTCCTCATATCCATCTTTGAAATATGGTGGTTCTTCAATCCAACATTAGATTTTATGAAATCACCATTAAAATTTATTTTGTTCTCATCATGATTTTCCTCTACTATATTTCCACCATTAGGAATCATTTATTGTATTAAACTTGTCATCAAACCTTCCATGTCTGCTTTTTGATCATTCTTCATGTCTTCCTTGTTGTCTTTCGTTTCTTCATTCATCTTAGCTTCCATGCCATCCATCTTAGATTCCATGCAATTCTTCAAAACATCCATGGATTTCTTCAAACCATCCATCTTAGCTTCCATGCCTTTCTTCAAAACTTCCATTTCATTTTTTTTTTTTATCTTTGCGAGAGAAAAATTTGGTGCACTTGCTCTTGTAATTTTGATATGTCATGTTGTGATTCTTCCTCTTCATGAGTCATAGTAAAGCCTTCTAAAGGCTTAATGGGTGTTGAATTATTTTAATGTGGCATTTTAGAGCCCAATGCTGATATCTATGCTTCAATATGCCCTTGGAATCACTTCAAACTGATTTTTCGCACAAGACTTATGCAATTCGAAAAAAACAAACACACACTTTTTTCCTTCTTTTGAGGAGCTCGATATTGAAACTGAATTATCTCTATGATTTCGACTCTTCAATATGTGAAATTTATTCCTGTAGTAGCCCTCTAAAGTTTCTTTTGAATGCCATAGGTCTGACTTGATTTGGATTATTCAAGCAAAATTTATGTCCAATCTCCCACAATGACCTAATTATGGACTAGTTCAGTAGAGAAAACTTGTACGACGTGCCACGTGCCATTGTTTCCTCCTTCAGCTCTGAAATTGATACAAAGGAAACTATAGTCCATGTTCTTGTCGCCACTTTTTATATAATTCCAATCTGACGCTCTGAGAGAGAGAGAGATATGACGATTTTCCCACGGTCACCTCTTTGAGATGAAATTCGGGAGCCTGAAGAAACCCTAACCCTACGAGATAGTATATCCAAAATGTGCAAACCAAGATATGAAAGTTTCACATTCCGGAACTTCATAGGAGTTCTTGCCTTAAATATGAAAAATTTCAACCGGGCAACCGTAGAAACCAGTTATAACACAAATTCCATGATGACCTATTTTAGGTGAAGTTAGGACACAGAAAAAATCCTAACTTCCATAGATCCTATTTTTGAAAATATTGTGAAAGAAGATCTAAAAATGTTTACACAACGTTTCACGGGATTTGACTTTGTTACGTAAATGTTTTTCTTTTGAAAATTCTCGAGAAACTAAGTTATAGCAAAAAATTCCATGATGACCGGTTGGAGCAACGAAACCCTAGATTCCAAAAGTCGTTATACCAACTCGTTATGAACCCCGACTCCCAAAAATAGAAGAAAAGAGAGATCAACACCTTAGAAGTAAGCCACTTCAATGGGGAAACCTCCTTTACATCACATAGATGAATAATTCTTGTGTGATACAAATGAAAAAGCCTCCTTCTATATATAGGAGTCCATGGGGTCACAATATAATCCTAGCTGACCTAACAATAATAATATAAGGGCACAATAATAAACATATTGGGGTTACAGGGGCATGAAAATAACAATAAATGGGTTACACTAACAACAATAATGGACTATAATAGTAATATAGGGACCTAACATTCACTCATCCTGGCATCAATTGGCCATCCAACTTAGCGAGCAAACTTGTGAGTCCATCAAATATGTGCTTGATGATATATGGTACCAACCAATGTGTTTTAAAATTTCTAGGGAAATTGATGAAATTTATATCATACAATAGTACAAGGTCTCCTTCCTTGAATGTCTTCTCCTTGATATAATTTTTGTGCCAAAATTTCTCCCTTGCATTTTTCACTTGCTAATGAAAACTTGCTATAAACATATCTTGTTCAACAAAAAGCAATTGTTCCATCCCTTCTTCCATTGTATCACGGTATTACATGTTTGTGAAGGGTGAAATTACTAAACTTGGCATACTTTACTCCATAGGCATGACTACTTCTTTTCCATAGACCAACCTAAAAAGTGTTTGTCCTTTCATTTTCTTGCATGTTGTCCTGTATCACCATAACATCATTGGAATTATCAAATACCAGTATTTTTTGTTCACATTGCATACCCTTGTGAGTGCATTCTCCAGAATCTTATTGTAAGCTTCAACTATCCCATTCACCTAAGGATGATAGGGTGTACTCTTCTGATGATTTACTTTAAATTCTTCAATGAGCGCCTCAATAGTCTTAAGTAATAAATTCAAACCCGTGTCACTCATCGAGATCTTCGGACACCTAAATTTGGACAGAATATACTCAAATATGAAATTCATGGCAGTATCTACATTGCAATCCTTCACTGGTTGTGCCTTATCCCACCGTGTCAAATAATCTATTGTAGTGATTATATACCTTGCACCAGTCTTCTTTCCTGGTGGGTTAATAGGTCAAACAAAGTCAATAGCCCACTTATCAAATGCCTACAAAGTCACATGTGGATTCAATGGTATTTCATCCATATTATATGGTCTTCATATTCTTTGACATGCATCACAAGCCCTATAATATTCCTTGCATCTTTATGCACTATGGGCTACAATAACTCAGCTCTCAAAATCTTTTTCATAGTGGCATTTCCTACATAATGTCCTCTTGCAACTCATTCACGAGATTCTTCTAAAATGATATGCATTTCATGCTCAGGGATGTATCTATGCAATATTTCATCTGGTACCATCTTGTAAAAATGTCCCGCAATCAATGAAAAATCACGTGTTTTGACTACCATCTCCTTATTTTGTTGCGCAATGTACTCTGCAGGCATCATTGTTGTCATAAAAACTAAGGAATATCCAAAAAGTGATCATTTGTGACCCTTATTTCAAACAATTGTGCATATTCCATGTTATCTTCAATATTCATGGGTTCTTCGCCTGTCTCTGTCCTTGACAGATGATCATTCTTGGCATTCAATCTTCCTAGCTTGACTATAACTTGAAAATCATACTCCTAGAACAACAACAACCATCGACATATGTTTCCTCCTAAAATAGGCTTATTCACCAAATAATTTAGCACAAAGTGATCAGTGAACATCTTGAAGTGCACTCCCCAAAAATAATGCATAAAATTTTGTAATGTGTTATCACTCTATAATTTTCGAGGTTGTAAGAGAAATTACAGAGGTAACCACAAAACCACTTTGGCAGTTGAGAATCTAGACCTTCAAACTCTAGAGAGGGATCTCTCTATAAAATTTAGCTTTGTTTTTCTGAATAATATTAGGCTATCTATTAGTTCAATATTTGTTTGATTGATTTAAATTGTTTTTCTTGTTTGGTTGATTAAATGTCTAAATTTCAATTGGGCTATGGAGTCTAGGAATTGAAATTGGATCTGTTTCAGTTTTTATAAAGAAATTTCACAAGGTACAAAAATAACTGGATCATGTAAATTTAAATGAAGTGTAAGAGAAGAGATGAAATAAATTCCATTAAGTAAAGAGAAATTAAGAATTAATTACTTAATTTCAGATGAAAACATCAAAATTATCCAAAGCCAAAATCAGAGTGTGTTTTAATACAAATTATGTTCTTCAATTTTCTGTTGAATAATTCAGATCATGAATACATAAGTATGGAAAATAGACAAAATAAACACATAAATAGTGAGAGATACACTTCACCAACAATTTGACACAAGAATCCTATGAAAGAGTCTTCTTTATTACTAATCTGTCCACAAACTTGAAAATGTACAATAGCCTTCTTGGATGAGAAAATCAATCCACTATACTTCAAAATGAGAAGTATATATAAGTTTATTTACAAAAAATCCTATCGTGATAGATCAAGATGTATTTTAAGAATATCTAAAAAAAACTTACATCCTTGATTACAAAAATATGGGATAAACTGGAACTGCTCGAATGCTGACCATATTTTGGAGGAGGTTGTTTCTGACCTGTCATTCTGACTCTTGTTTCATTGTCGGTTATGTTGTTGAAGATAGAATTACCTTTCTTACTCAAGTAACTCACATAACTTGTCCCACCTTTCTACACTTCGAATGGATAACTTAAGAAATCTCACGGAAATCTCATTTTCCTCTGTATACTTGATAAAGGTGGATTTGGTAATAAAAATGTGCTTGATCTCATGTTTGATATTTAAATTGTTTTCCAATGCCTTAAGGAAAGATTTTCCTGTTATGCTTCCCTGTATACCTACAAATTTGGAACCATCCATAGCTACATTAGTCAAATACTTGTTATTATCATCCAAGGTGATTAATTTATCATTTATCACAAATAATCTTGGAAGCCATTTCTTATTCAACACTTCAAATATGTTAAAGAACTTATTGACACCAATTTCCAGAACTTGGAACTTTTCTTTTAGCTGCAACATGAGGTTCTTCTTTGTCAATAATTTATTGACCTCCAGTATTGTCTCAGTTCTATCCGCAATTTCCAATTCTTTGGAATTCAAAATTATGACGAGGTCTATGGCTTTAGTAGGCTTGTCTCCTATCTTTTCTCTAATCTATACAAATACTTCCTTAGATTTATGAAACAACTCATTCTGTTCAAATATGATTTGAATTGAAGACCAAATCTCATTCATATATTTATGGATATCTATCCATATATTATCCTTAGCTTGAGCCAAGGTCTGAGCAATATCAACTTCCTTCCCTAAATATTGTAGTCTTTGAGTGAGTCTCTGACACTTCTGTACTTCTACCATATGTGATGTTTTAATCGATTCTTTCTACTCTTGTGGGGCCTTCACCTGTCCTTGTAACCTTTTTATTTATTCTCCTTGTATGGACATGTCTTCCATACCCTTTTTCAAGTTACAAGCAACATCTAAGTCTTGTGTTGGGGGTGTTGTTGATGTGTGGTATTGTTGTAAGAGGTACAAATTCATGTGGGACCATAACTAACTATGCATTCTACTCCTTTTCTTTCACTAGTTTGTCCATCTCTATTTCCATGTTCCTGATTTGTTCGTTCTGCTCCATAATCAACTTGAGCATGTTTTCTTTTTTGGCTCATTGTCTCTCCTATTTATTTGGTTTGTGGATCCTCAGTGGAAGAAAATTTCAACTATTTCCTTAGTGATGCAAGGTCAACATTCTTCTTCTTGATTAGTTGTTCTGCCACTTTAACATTGGCTGGGTCATATCCTATTTTGATGACCAAGTATTCTTATGATTTGATCTCATTATCCTTTGCTAGAGAAGAGATATTCTCAATATTTAATTGTGATTGAATATTGGTGAGTGAAAATTGCAATATAGAATATTTCATTGCAGTATTTGTCAAGGTGGAACATATCATTTCCCCTGTCTGTTTATGAATCTCCATTTGATGAATAGGATGGATGTTTTTTGTCTCAAACTCAAAGGAATTAAATTTGTAATCTGTTGTTTTTTTTGTATAAGGTATTTGAACTTGTAAGAATGCCATGTACATTCTTCCCTTATTTGAGTCAAAATATTATAAAATTATGCTCTGAGTAGTGGAAGTTTGCTTCCAAAATTGATTATAAGTGCTTCTTTTGAGGAGCTCATTTTTAAGCTTTATTTCATTGCACTTATCAAATATGTTCTTTTCCTTTTGCCCATGGATAAACTCTGATGTTTGAGCTGAGTTTGGATTCCCTTGTGAAACTGATGATGTTTTTGGATACCATGTAAATACACTATCTGTTTGTCCTGTAGAATGTGGACCCTTACAGACTAAGGTATCTTGTCTTTCTCCTTCCTTCAGAAAATTTGTTTTAGAATTAGTTTTTCTCTTCTTCTTGTAAATATTAAATTATTTTCTTGAGGCCTCTGTGACTAAAGGGGAGCCTTATTCCCTTGGTATTTTCTATATCTTTTCCTCATGGGTGGGAGTGTGTGAATTAGATGTAGACAAAGGTTTCTCTTTTTCTTCTTGTAAAGTGTTATCTTCCCACTCCACCTGATTCATGTATTTCTCAATTTCAGGTCTCTGTGTATGAACATATGGAGTGGTATTTTGCTCCACCCTTAGCTTAGAAAATAAGACAAATGGGTCATGACCATATGAAGCTTAAAGGGAACTTCATCTTATTTAGGAGGATTTCTGCCTCCTCACTTGCTATCCTACTCTTGCAAATAAAGGGTCCAATTTCAGCCTTTATCCTAAACTGAGATTTCATCTTGGCTGCAACAAAATGGATTTCATCTGCATTGATCATATGCCTAATGTATTCTAATGCAAATACTCTCATTGGTAGGTATTTACTCAGCTTTTAGGGTGGAAAATCACACCCATACACTCTTATTTCAGTGTAATTCTAGTACAAGTACCAGTCACATGTTTTAGCCTGATCACTAAGATTGAAAATCTTCTGAATCTCCTCACTGACCCTGGGTTTTGCATTATTTCTCAATAAAAAAGTGGTTGGATGAACCAGTTGATAAATATAATCTCTAAATCTGTGTTCTTCTAAATATTTTCTCACTAAGGAAGTCTAAAAAATGACTGATTGTGGATTTCCTTCTTCATCTAGATTTTGGAGAGAAAATGGGAACATGTCTGGTTGTTAAAATATAAACATGTAAACCAAAATTGAAGCATATTTGAACATTCCTTTAGTTAAAAACTTAAGTAATTGTTCATGGATCCTATCAGCAAGGAATTGGAAAAAATTAAAATTACAGAGGTATTTTTTTCAATGGAGAAAATGTGTAGGAGACCTAGGATAGGTTCATCTACCCATTCACCAGAATAGTACCCTAAGAAACATGATAACCTGAAGATAATATGTTTAGCATGGTCTGAAAACATGGATGAGGAATAGGGTGGATTTTTCTTTGGTAATTGGACATTGTCGATAAGAAATATTTCAAAAATATTTTCTCTTTGGGAAAAGGTTAATTTCTTGTATAGGTCCTTTAGGCTTCCATTGAGAAAGGTGTATTGGAATTGATTTAGGGGATCTACAACATTTGATTAATGGTTACAGGAGTAATTCTAAACAAGACCTATCCATTGTTGGCTACAATGGCCCTCTGACTGGGCAAATAACAAACATGGAATTTTTGGATAAAATCTGGGAAATAATAGGCCTAAGGAAACATATACATGGGCAAATTGGATTGCTAGAGTCTAGTTTCGTCACTTTGGTCTATGTGGTTGTCTTCAAGCCAATAGTGCAATTCGAATAGGTCGATTTCATAGTTTGGTTATGAAATTTTTTAATCTCTATCAGCAAGAAGGACGTGGTCTTCAAAATATTTTTATTTGGAGGCATTTTGATAATTCAAACTATAGTTAACATAATGCTGACAATGTGAAGTTACTAGGAATTTGGTGACAGTTGACAGTTGGTGATAAGTTATTTTCTTTCAAAATTTACCCTAGTTTCTTTATCCTGCTTTGAGAATATCTCACCATGCAAGAGGATATTAGAATGAACAAAAATGATTTGGGAGAAGGAACTGCAGAAAACTGGTGGAAAAATGAGTGGATAGGGAGGTATTTATGTCATAGTAGACATGCGTTGGGGATGTGGGGCCATTAGAATTCGTGAATGATAATCGAAGGGGTGAATTAAATGTGTAATGGATATGACATGCGGTGTGAAAAGAATGGTAGTGAGGGCACGAGGTGTTGGAGGGAAAGGGAAGTGGCTTGGCGGTCTTTAGATGGGGGTAGAGGCGGTAAGAGAAATACGTATGGGGGGGTTATGAAACAACGAGGAGTTGAGTGGGACCAGTAGGGAGGGAAATTCTTTTCGGACTCCCCCTTCGTTGATAAATTTAGGAAGGGCAGGGGGGCTGAAAGGCATTCTATGTTGTTGATGCAGATGGAAGATGATCATATCGTTGCATTGCGCGTGCCTTTTACCCGCTACATGAAAAAATAATTTTGTCCCTCTACGAACTTTATTGAAATAAGCTCCAATACTTTGGATATATGTGCATATGGCACAAAATATAACTAAATTCATTTGAAATCATTTTCATTTCAAATTTTTCTCCTAAACTAAGACTAATTATCACTAACCATGGGTGCATTTAAATGTGTAGACCTTTGTTTTATTTTTTTCTTTGAAAGGGGAAATCATCTAATCTATTCCTAACCTATTCATTTATATCATTAATCAAACTTAAACAATTGGAACAATTTATTCATATACCTAACTATTTTTAGCCAAGATTAAACAATTTGGCTAAGTTATTTCTCTAATCTAATGACAGAAATTCAAATATGTTTGACCATTATTACACTGTATGATCTAAATAAGGATTTACGATTGTGGCATATGAAACAAGCTTCACACAAAATCCTATTTTATCTTCAAAACAAAACTATTTTTCTTCTACTTGCATTTAATTTGCACCACTTTCACATATTTTTTATTTTTCTCATGGGGTTCTTTCAACATCATTTTTTTTATTCTTTACTCTATTTTATTATATCTTTTGTTTCTTTTTCTTCTATTTTTCGTTTCATATACGCTCTTTTTATTTTTTAGTTTTATTTATATCTTTTTTTTGGAATTTATTTGAAAAATTCAATATTAATTACAATTTGATATGACTGAGAGAAAATATTCAATCACCTTTAGATCCTATAAATTGGAGGACCCTAATAGTGGCTCTAGCTGGGGATGGTACTCTCTATTTGAGGTTCCAACAATTGTTGACTAGTATCCTTGAATCACCTTCTTTACTACTTTTTTGCATCTGATTTTTATTTCTTGTTGTTATAGTTATGGTGGCAAACTAATCAAGAGCTTAGGGCCTTCCCTTCAGGCTTAAAATGATATTTACAGTGAATTTAGTGAGAAATACTGCTATTCTTGTGAAAAATAATGTTTCAGAATCTTTCCATTCACAGATCCATCAGGCAGCTCTGATCCATATCCTTAAGAAAGAATGCATTATTACCTTTGTAAGCATGGATTATGTAAGGTCATTTCCATAAATTATCAAACTTACCATGATTACCTTTCTCTTCCCTTCTTGAATCCCATTTCAATACATTGTCTCCCAACTGAAAATCATCAACCTTGGTTCTTCTATCATAGATTTTATTGATTTTTTGTTGGATTACTTGTGTTTTATTGTACACTTCTTATCTAGATTTTTGCACCTGTATTGTCTTATTTATCCTTATTTGAATGTCATTTGATTCCACGTGTAATTCCCGCGGCATTTTCATAACCAGGACACTTAAAGAAGTTGAAAAAGAAACATCCATTCCATAAAATAATTGGTATGGGGACATGCCAATTGGTTTCTTAGTGGTGATTTTGTTGTAGTAATTTATAGGGTAAGTTCCATAGATCAAGAACCAAAGGTCACAGCTCACAAATAGATCAAAAATCAGTACACCAGTATAATCACGTGGTTAAAACCCTCGAAGAGGGAAACAGTCCATGCCCCGAGCCAACGCGACCACTTCAGGAAATTTATTAATATAAAAATAAGTTACATATCTTTCTCTCATAAACAGTTACCGAACAAATGACCCTCTATGCTCTTTAAATAGAGATCATGGACCAATCGGGTGTTAAGCCATGGATCAAGTGTCGTTAATACCGAGGTGAGAGATAACCTTCAGATCACTACAAATCGTGACCGTTGGATTATAAGTTATGAATGTACATGGTAAAGAAACACACTTTACCTAACTCTACACTAGACTAAGTTATTCTTAACTATTTCCTATGTGTTGGAATATCCTAAAAAAGGAGCCTATGTCTTATGTGTCAAAATATCCTAACATCCCCCCTTAAGAACAAATTGGGATAGGATTGAAGGATTTACAAAAGTGACACAATAGGAGAAGGAAGGAGGCATTAGAGCCTATCCCCCCTTAATGAAAACTTTCCTGAACTCCAAGCATGGATCAAAATTTGGTAAACTTCGCTTCTGTGAGAGCCTTCGTAAAGATATCAGCTACTTGATCATTGGTTGAACAATACGACACTTCAAGAACACGATCATGAATGAGATTTTTGATGAAGTGTATGTGGATTTTAATGTGTTTCATACGTTGATGCTGAACTGGATCTTTACATAGCTGAATGGTACTTTGATTATCACACCAAAGAGTAGTTGGATGTTGCTGATGAAGACCAAATTCAGACAGGATCTGACGAAGCCACATGGCTTCCTTGCTGGCTTCAACTGCACCACGATACTATGCTTCTGCTGAAGAAAGGGAGATGGCACTTTGTTTCTTACAAGACCAAGTAATAGGTCCTGAACCAAGAGTAAATACATATCCTACAGTGGACTTCCTATCATCAGGGTCACCAGCCCAATCAGAATCACTGAAACCAATCAACAAGGGAGATGCTCCTTCACTGTAATGAATCCCGAACTAAACTGTACCTGGAATATATCTTAAGTATTCTTTTAGCTTCTTTCCAGTGACTTTCATGAGGTTTGTGCATAAACCAAGTGACAAGACCAATTGCAAAGAAAAGGTCAGGATGGTTATGGGTTAGATACAAAAGTTTACCAACAAGTTGATGGTATAAGGTAGCATCAACTTCAGGGGTAGTATAGTTGACTGAAAGCTTGACTCCAGACTGAAAGGAAGAAGGGGCAAGCTTACAATCTTCCATGTGAAAGTGGTCTAGAAGATCATAGGCATACTTGGAATGACAGAGGGTAATGCCTTCCTTGGATTGCAAGACTTGAGGACCAAGGAAATAATGCAAGTGTCCTAAGTCTGCCATTTCAAACTACTTTTTGAGGCTATACTTCACATGGTTTATATGGTTTGGATCACTACCACTAAGGATAAGATCATCAACATAAAGAACAAGGATGGTGAAGGAATTACCCACTTTCTTGGTGTAGACAGTGTTGTCAGAATGACACCTAGAAAAACCATTATCTAAGAGAAATCTATCCATTTTGGCATACCAAGCCCGAGGAGCTTGTTTGAGACCATAGAGAGAATTCCTAAGGCGACAAACAAGGCTGGAGTATTTTTGGATAAAGCCAGGGGGTTGTTACATGTAGATTTCTTCATTCAAATATCCATGTAAGAAGGCGGATTTAACATCCATCTGATGGACTTCCCATTTAGAGGAGGTAGCAAGGGAATGAATAAGGCGGATATAATTCATTTTGGCAACAGGGGAGAAGGTTTCAATGTAGTAAATGCCTTCAAATTGTGAAAAACCTTTAGCGACAAGACGAGCTTTATGTCTATCCACTTTTCCATCTAGTCCAAACTTTGTTTTGTAAATTCATCTGCATCTGACAAGTTTTCTTCCTTTTGGAAGAGGAACAAGATCCCAAGTATTGTTTGAAAATAAGGAACGATACTCTTCATTCATAGATTCATCCTAATCTGGATGATTGGAGGCTTCTTCAAAGGTTTATGGATCAATTTTTTTTGGACCTTGAGCTAATAAGGAAGAGGCTCTTTAGAACTGAGAATGTGAATGTCATCGATCTGCAGGGTCACCTGCAAGAGAACCTGCTGCATCCCAAGTAGAGCGGACCCATCTTGGAAGCGGTGGAGTATAAAGAACAATTTCACAAGCTAGAGGAGGATTTTCATCCTCGTTGTCATCATCTGAACTAGAAGGAATGCTATTAAAAATAGAAGAGAGAGAGAGGTGTGGCACATATGCCGAATCAAGCTCGCAGGCCAAAGGTGGCACACCCACCGAACTAGGCTCACAAGCCGATATATTTTCATCAAACTTTACATATCTTATAATGATTATATTTTTGGATTTTGGTTGAAGAAGTCTATATCCTTGACATCTTCATAATATCTAACAAAAATACATTTTTCACTCTTAGGTTCTAAGGCTTTATGTTTTTCATCTGGAATATGGGCCCAAGCATCACTTGCAAAAACAAGAAAGTGACTTACATTTGGTTTGATTGAGCTCCAAGCTTCTTCTGGAGTTATATTCTTTAAAACCTTAGTAGGAGTGGGATTTACTATGTAATTTGCACAGTTAATGGCTTTTGCCCAAAAATTGAGACCAAGTCCTTTTAAGGTATGAGTATTCCTTTTAGCTACACCATTTTTTTGTGGAGTATATGGAACAGTATGTTGCAATTTAATGCTATGCTCAGTGCAGAAGTTGATAAGTTTGTTGTTAACATATTCTCCGCCATTGTCTAATATTAACCTAAGAATTTGATGTCCAGATTGTTTCTCAACAAAGGCCTTAAAGGTCAAGAACATGTTAAAAAATTCACTCTTGAGTTTTCAGAAATATACCCAAGTGCGTCTAGAAAAATCATCAATGAAATTTAAGAAGTGCTTGCAACCAGAGAAAGAAACAACAAGAAGTGGACCACATAAATCACTATGCACAAGCTACAAAGGGGTTGAAGCGTGCCAAGTGGCACGTTTTTCAAAACTATCCCGATGAAGTTTTTCGAGTACACATCCGGAGCAAACACCATCTCTGGAAGATACCATAGGCAGGCCCGTCACCAAATTTTCCTTACATAGAGTTTGAAGAGAGCGATAGTTTAAGTGACCAAATTGCTCATGCCAAAGTTTTATCACATCATCATTATGAGCAACAAAAACAGAGGGAAGAGATAATGACCCAAAGTTGTCAAACTTATACAACCTTGTGGAGTCATCAACAATGCCAGTAGCTAAAATATGTTTAGGATCTTGGAGGTCCTTGATTACAACATCATGATGTGATAATTCTACTATTTTCCCTTCACCTAAATGAGTTATCTGATAAACAGATAGAAGGTTGCATGACAAGGTAGGAACACATAGTACATCATTAAACTGACCATTATCTAGATGAATGGTTCCAGATCCTACAACATTAAGAGATCTATCATCACCAACATAAATATGTTTGGTGTTAAAATCATTTAAAGAAGAAAATATGGATTTATTTTTAGCCATGTGGTAAGAAGCTCCAGAATCAATGAGCCACTCATGAGAAGGAGAAGAAGAAGATACATTTAATGCATAACCAGATCTTGATGCTTGACAACCACAAGCAAAAAGTGCCATGGCTGAAGATGAAGGTGAAGAGTGCTCCAAATTGATGTTGTGCTTATTCATTGCTGCTTCTAAGGCTTCCATCTTCTTAAAACATTTGGAATCTATATGGCCATCCCAATTGCAAAAGTTGCAATGTCTATCTGTCTTCTTCCCTTTGTTTTGATTTGCCTTATTATTTTGGTGATTTGATTTTTCATTTTGCAGCTAAAATTGCTTAGGGCCCTTGTTTGGTTTAGGACCATATTTTTTATGATACTTCTTCTTGGGATTGTTTTGATATGGTTGTTGTTAGGCTGCTAAGGCTTTCTTAGAAGCATTTTCAGTAGTGATAAGACCAAGGTGTAAAATTTTTTCTTGTTCTCTTATCAAAGAAGGGATTCTTGTAGGTGGTTCCTGAAGAAATTATGGCTTCTCTGGTGGAATGGAAGGCAGAAACAAATACAGAGTATGCAGGACCAAGCTTAGCAAGAATGCAATATATGACGCTACCATCGTCCTTTTTTATCTTACAACCTTCTAAAATAATTCTGAGGGTCTTAAATTTGGACAAAAAATCTTCAATGGAGGAGAAATTATTGGGGTCCAAAGTAAGCAACTCATTTTCAAACTGGTGGGCCTGATTTGATTTTGAACACCAAAAACAGTTTTTAGCTTTTCCAGGGCCTCATCAGGGGTGTCAATGTCAAGGATATGAAATCAAAGATCTTGGGCAATGGACATTCCTATCAACCCTCGTGCTTGATCTTGTTTATTTTCCCATTTAGCAGCTTTATCATCATCGGAAGGTTTAGTTTCTTGTCCTGTGGCTATTCTATAAATCCCTTTACTTCTAAGTGTATCTACCATGTGAGGTAGCCATTGGAAATAATTGGTGCTTTTAAGAATAACTGGGCATGCACTTTCCATTTAAAAAAAAAAAAAAACTTAAGCTGAGAAATGCTAAAAATAACTGCTCCAATGGAAAGATCTCAAAAAATTAGGTTGTTTAAAAAAGACGGCTCGAAAAATGGCTCGAAATGGCTTCCGAAAAACAATTGAATTGTAGATGCTGAATAGTTACGGGAATGGGATGAAGTGTAGCTTTTAAAAAAAATTCCGCCCCTTTCAACAAATTTTTTTTACAAAAGAAGCTTGAGAAGGAGACTTGAACCCGAGACCATTATTCTCATAAACTAACCCCTCACCAAGTGAGATAGTAAAAGGATCACGTTATTGTATGAAAGGAGAAAGGGGGTTTTGTTTTTTTTTGTTTTTTTTTTACCAAAGCCTTACGGTAGAATGTTAGATTTTCGGTTAGCCTTACCAACAACTATCACTTTTTTCACTATTTCTGATTTCCCGAGATCGCACAAAGACGCATGGAGAGAGCATGCGTAGTAAAAAAGTTCCTTTTCCCTATTTATGATTTGCTGAGATCACACGGAGCACATAATAAAGAGAATACACAGAGAAGAGGGTATAGATCCGGAAAATAAATAAAACTTTAATACCAAAAGTAAACAAAAAAACCAAAATAAGCAGAACTATTAACAAATATAACTGCAAAATAGATGCTTTATACCTCCAGATCTAAACTGACATAACTTGGGCAGCCAGAAACCTTTTCGCATGAAACGAAAGGCGTTCCTCATTGTAACAAACACTCTGGACACAACCGAGTAGTTCTCCAAGCCCAAAAATGTTCAAAAATATTAGATCTACAAAACGGAATTCGCATGCAGTCAAACTGGCTTCGGATTTTGATCAACAACGGACGTGGCCCTCAAAATGACTCTAATACCATGTAGGAATTTACAGGGTAAGTTCCGTAGATCAAGAACCAAAGGTCACCACTCAAAAATAGATCAAAAATTAGTACACCAGTATAATCATGTGGTTAAAACCCTCGAAGAGGGAAATAGTCCATGCCCTAAGCCAATGCAGCCACTTTAGGGAATTTATTAATATAAAAAGAAAAGTTACATATGTTTCTCTCATAAACAGTTACCAGAAAAATGACCCTCCATGCTCTTTAAATAGAGATCATGGACCAATCGGGTGTTAAGCCATGGATCAAGTGACGATAATACCGAGGTGAGAGACAACCATCGGATCACTACAAATCGTGACTGTCGGATTATAAGTTACAAATGTATATGGTAAAGAAACACACTTTACCTAAATCTAGACTAGACTAAGTTATTCTTAACTATTTCCTATGTGTCAGAATATCTTAACATTTGTCAGCCCATAATAAATTGATTAGCTTGTTGTGCCATGAATTTCTATTATCCCGCAACAATTTTTTGATGATATTAGCTAAAATTTTGTTGGAGGGCTCAACTAATCCATTACCCTAAGGGTAATAGGCAGTAGAGTGTATTAAAGTGATCTCGTATTTGATGCAAAATTCCACCATCTTCTTTGACTTAAATTATGCTGCTTTATTAGTGATGATTTTCCTAGGATATCCAAATGTTCAAAGAATATTAGTCTCTAAAAATTTAATGATCACTACTAAGTAGCTTTCCTTGTAGGTGCAGCTTCAATCCACTTGGTAAAATAATCAGTGGTTGTGAGGATCCATTTGTGTTGGGTTGAGGAAGGTGGACGAATTTCTCCAACAAAATCCAAACCCCACTATTGAAAAGGAGTTTTAGCTGATATTGGCTTCAAGGGTAAATGCAGGAATTTCCTTCTGCCTTCAAAAATCTTGCATTTATGACACGAGGTAATTTTTTATGGACTTCAAACAATGAGGTTGGCTAGCAAAAACTAGCTTTTAGGATCTTGTTGGAAGTAGTCTTCCAGTACAAATGTCCACCACAATATCCTTCATGAAATTCGT
Organism: Pinus albicaulis; assembly: GCA_034641835.2. Taxonomy (NCBI): domain Eukaryota; kingdom Viridiplantae; phylum Streptophyta; class Pinopsida; order Pinales; family Pinaceae; genus Pinus; species Pinus albicaulis. The sequence continues at coordinate 1,291,168,079 of CM076574.1, forward strand.
ATATTATTTTATCTACTTCATCCTTTAACAAAAATTTTAGTAAAATTTCACCAACATCCTTCCAATACAAATTAGAGTCTAAAATAAAAAACTTCATAGATTTGAGTTTAGAAAATATAGCTTTTGTCTCGGTCAAACCAAGAGGAGCTTGTAAATGATGTAATGCAAAAATGAGGTGTGCATACGAGGGAGAGGTTGTAAAAGCCTCTGCTACTTGTGTAGGTTCCAAATCATGAAAATTAGATCCATCCATTAATTTCACTAATCCTTGACCTTTAATGATTTTGGTGGGTTTAATTTCAATTTCATATTCAAGGATAATGGAAATCCATTTACCTATTTTCCCCTGAGGACCATTTTGGGTCAGTATATCTTTAATAACAGTGTCTAGAACAAAATAAATTATATGAGAATGAAGAATATATACTTTGAAATATTTGATTTCTTCTACTAATCAAATTATTTCTTTTCTATGATGTTTTATTTCAACGCAACATCTCTTAAGCCCTTGCTAAAGAAAGCATATATTTTTCATGTCCTTCGTTATTTTTATGTAAGAGAACTGTTGCAATGGTATTTTCATATGCAAATAAGAAAATAATTTTTTTTTTTGTGAAATCAGGGCTGATTAACACATGGGCTTGTGTTAAGGCTTGTTTTACTTGAAATGACCATTTTGCCTCAATATTCCATTTTACTTCTATGTATTTTCTCAACATGTTTGTTATGTTTCTTTGAAGTTCTGCCAAATTAGTGATAAATATTCTTATAAAAATGTTGGGTGTGGAGCCTGAATATCTTGTTTATTTTGTATCACAACGTTGGAACCCTGTACCTTAATGGGGCGGTAATGTTTCCCGTAATTAAACACTGCCTGGTGGGTCTAGGGGGGGTGGCTGCAACTTTATGGAGCCCTCCCTTGGCGGGGGGTTTCGGGGGTAGTGCCCCCGAAGCTAAAAACATATGTAAAATTTCTTGGTAAAAGTATAGTAATTTTTAGCCAATCTGGGCCATTTATTAAGCAGATGTTCTGACAGTATAAGTTATGTTTAGTTTAGGGTTTTTTGCCCTAGAATGAAACCCATATTTTGTATGAGGGTATTGTATTGCGGCTGTGTATTGTATGTGTATTCTCAGAACGAGAAATAGATAGGGAGATTGTGAGAGATAATAAAGGATATTACAACGGATTTGATATTGGTTGTGTCTCTTCATTTTGCTGGATAATAGAAAGGAAGGGTTGGTTGTTCAGGGTGGACATAGCCCAAACTGGGTGAACCACGTATATCTGTGTCTCTCTGGTTTTATGTGTTTCATTTGTTTGTCTTTCTGTATATAATTTATTTGTTCCATTGCTCTGTAATATATAATTTTCTAACAAAAAATTATTTTACCAATGAATTATTGGATTTCTTTGACATTTCTAAGAGGACCTATATTTAAAATATCCTCAATCCTATTGGGGTCACTTTCGATTCCATATTTCGAAATGATATGTCCTAGAATTTTACATTCTTCTAAGCCAAAATAATGTTTTTTTTGGGTTGAGGGAAATTCCAAATTTCCTACATTTTTCAAATACCCTTCTCAAATGTAGCAAATGCTCTTCATCCTTTTTTGAGAAAACAATGATATCATCAAGATATATGACTATGAATCTGTCTATTTCATTAGCAAAATCAATGTCTATTTCTATATCAAATGTAGCTCCACCATTCATTAAAGCCAAAATGCATCTTCACATACATGAAGGTACCCCATCGTGTAGTAAATATTTTCTTTTCATGGTCTTGATGATGCACTAAGACTTGAGTATAACCATAGAAACCATCTAATAGAGAAATGCTATTGGACCCGACTACCTTCTGCAAAATGTGATCCATTTTAGGTAAAGGGTAGTTATCTTTCAGTGGGAATTTACTAATATTTCTGAAATATTCAAAGTACAATTTCTCCTGAGGCTTTTTCCTAGTTGGAACTAAGTTGGATACCCATTTAGAATACCTTTAAGGCACAATGCTCTTGGCATTATACATTTTCTTAACTTCCTTCTCAATTAGAGGCATCAACAATGGGTTGATCCTCCTAAGTTTTTGTTTAAAAGGTTTTTGGTCTTATTTAATAGGAATCTTGTGTTGTATAATGCTGGTTTCATACGTTTTCAAATCTTCATAGCTCCATGAAAATACATCTATAAATTCTTTGAACAAGCTTATATATTCTGTTTTTTAGCAGGGGTAAATATTTAGATAGTTTCACCATTTTTTGGTCTTGTTCATTTCCTATGTTATAGTCCTCAAATTCAACTCCAGTAGGTTCTATTTGTTTCCTTTTGGATACATCATTAAAATCAAACAATTCCTCTAAGGGGGCTAACCCTCTAGGAAAAACATTATCTTTCAATTGCAGTATTTCTAATTCCTATTGTTCTTGATCTATTTATTTCAATTATATCTTATTCAAAATTTTATTTAAATTTTATTCTACCATTTTTTCTGATTCCTAATCTCCATCTATGTTAGCACACTCACATTCATCTTTGGATTGTAAAAAAATTTCAATTTTTTCATCGTTTCCAAAAAATTTCCATTATCTGATGTTGTTTGGGACAAATGGTGTATTATTTACTTCCATGGTGTATTGATGACTATGAAATTATGGCATATTGCATGTACTGGCTAAAGTATCCTGACAATCAACTAGGATGTTTTTACCTTTAGGGATTACTGATAAGTCATATTCCAAAAAAAATTCCAAAAAATCTAAGACCGCATTCCTGTAGGCCCTTAATTTTGGGTGTATAGCAGAGTATTCTCCTTTGATATGTTTTATTATTAGTTCATAATATCCATGAATGAAAATTATTTTAGCACCAAGCTTCTTTAAGAGTTGTAACCCTAGAATTAAAGCTTCATATTCAACTATGTTGTTTGTACATTGAAAGTTTATGTAGAAATTATATAAAATATGCATGTATATATCCAGATTCTCCTGATCGAACAATATTTATCTTCTTGCTAAATATAGAATCCTTCCACTATTAATATTTTGCAGAAATTTAAAAACTCAATTGCAAACACATGAAGCAATAAAAACAATCACACATAACAGAGTTGTTTAATGGGAAATACTGAAGTTAAAAACCCCAACTATCATATATTATGTATCATGGAGATCATGTAACAATATCATACAAATATTAGTACATAAAGCTCTCAGTACAATCAATTGTCACACACTAATAAAAAGAAATCTGCAAATCCATGCACTAATTTCTTGCCACCTGATAGCTTGCCTCCACTACACAATCCCTACTAAAGAAGACCTCTAAATGAATTTGAATTTACCTTTACTTGATTGTGAAATCCTCATTGGAAACTCTAATGTGTGTGTGATGCAATCAATGCATCACTATTGTCACAACGGATAATCCATCTTGCCCTTTCACCTATCTCTCCACTGGGTCTCCACTGGAACTAACATGCACTATAGTGGACGCTAGTGTATCTTTTAGTTAGATTAGATACAACTAGCTCAACTGAGTTTAACTCCATTAACTGAGTTAAATAGAATAACAACTCCTGTAACTACTCTTACAACTCTGTAATAACTTTTCCACTTCAGTTCTAACTGAGTTCTTCAGGCATGGGCCACCATAAACCCTAGGAATTGTGTAATTCCTTCAACCCACTGATTTGCCAAATTTTTATACTGAAATAAAGTGCTTCAAGAGAATAATTTTATATTTAGAGTCTGATTATTATTAAGGGCTAATAATAATCGACATATGTATTTTTAGATCGAGGATCTATAAATAGACTTCGCCTAATATTATAAAAATAGAATTTCATCTATTTTTCCAACTTGAACAACCATCCACAAATAGCATCTAGATAGGCTCACATGAAACTTGACTTGCTACCATGTATTCTGCTTTTCCTGAACTGGGTGCCATGGATCTTTGTTTCCTGCTGTAGATCCAATACTAAAAACCCCTCCTGATGTGCTCTTTCTGTCTGTTGGGGTGCCTACCAAATTTGCATCTGTGAAGCCATGCAAATTCACCTCATCCATCTATCTGTACCATAAGCCATACTTAGATGTGCCCTTGAGATAACTCAGGACATGCTTGCCTACCTTCCAAAATATCTTGGTAGGCTTAACCATCGCTTATGAAAGCTAGTTCACCACATAGCATATGTCCGGTCTTGTATTAACTAAATACATGAGTGAACCCACCAACTGTCGATAAACAGTGGCATCCACTACCTCTGTCGATGTAGCATCCTCTTTCCTCCAATTTCTTGGAAGAGGAGTGTCAATAGGCTTGCAACCTTGCATGTGAAACTTCTCAAGTATCTCTCGAGCATACTTGCCTTGAGACACTGAAATAATGAAGAAGTACCAAATCATTTATCTCAAACTCCTTTGCAATATTTTCCTTGCATGAGTGTATCAACCGCTCATAACCCATTAGTATTAAATCATCAACATAAAGAACAATGATTAAAAGCTTACCCTCCACCACAATTTGGTACAGGTTTGCATCTGCCTTACTCTTGGTGAAGCAAAGTCCAGTGAAATAGCTATCGATCTGTGCGTACCAATCATGAGGTGCTTGCTTAAGCCCATACAACACTCTTTTGAGTCTACACACATGTGAATCGCTACTGAAGATCTCATATCCTTCAGGCTACTCAATGTACACTTCTTATTCAACTATCCCATTAAGGAACACAATCTTCACATCCATCTGATGAATGTGCCAACCTATCTGCGCTGAGAGAGCAAGGATGATCCTTATGGAAGAATACTGTGAGACAGGTGCAAAGGTTTCTTCATAATCAATCCCCTTAATCTGTGAGAAGCCTTGGGCAACAAATCTTGCCTTATACTTCTCGACGCTCCCATCAATAGCTTGATTTACCTTGTAGATCCATCTTGATCCTATAACTGATTTAACCACCGGCCTTGGAAAGATCTCCCAGTCATTGTTTTTGATAATGGAGTCATATCCTCCACCATGGCATCTACCCATCTGGGCTCTTGCACTGCTTCTTCAAAATAATATGGCTCTGTCACAATACACTTTCTCATAAGAGCCATGTATCCAGTGAAACGGTCAGGTGTCTGTCTCTGTCTACCCCGTGATGTAGGGACTCCTACATTTTGTGCCACATCAAGCTTCAGTCTCTCAGCTTCTGTGGTACGCTTTCTGCCTTGTTTGATGTTTTTTTTTTCATGAGTGGAATCCTCCACTCCATGAATCTCCACCTGTGGCTGATCAACATCTAGAGGCTCATCTTTGGGAACAAGAAGTTCCTCCTTTGCATGCAAGTGTAGCTCCCTCTCAAGCGACAACTTCATGGCTTTCACCTCATTGAATTTTATATCCCGTCACACCATAGTCATCCGGCTGTCTGGAAAATACACATGATAATTATGGGGTGTTTCTGTACAACCCACAAATATCCCAACTTCTATAGTTAGCTCCACCTTCTTCCCGACATCCTTTGTCACATGAATGTAAAGAGATGAGCCAAAAATATTCAAATGAGAAATATCAGGCTTCTTACCAGTAAAAGCTTCTTCATGTGTACTCATGCCAAGTACTCTATGAAGACAATGGTTTTTCACATAAACCGCAGTGTTGCATGCTTCCACCCACAAGTGCATCAGTAGGCTCTGGTCATGCAGCATAGCTCGTGCAGCACCCACGATCATTCTGTTCTTCCTCTCCGCAACCCCATATTGTTGTGGGTTATGAGGTGCTATGAGTTCTCTTTGAATTCATTAGTTGCTACAAAATTGTTCGAATTCATTCGAGATATATTCACCATAATTATCGCTCCACAGAGCTTTCACTTGCTTCCCCAACTCCTTCTCCACCAATGCTTTAAACTCATAGAAATTTGAGAATGTTTCTCTCTTCTTCTTCATGAAGAAGATCCAACATCTACGAGAACAGTAATAAAAAAATATAACATAATAATTGTGTTTTGCTGTTGAAGAAACCGAGAAAGGTCCACACACGTCTGTGTGAATTATCTCAAGGATCATCGAAGCACGATTCTCCTTCTCATGAAAGGTGGTCTTCACAAAATTACCCATAGTACATCCCTTGCACTGATATGACTGCACAAGATTACCCTTGGGAAGTCCAGTAGAAATCTGCTGCAAAATATTCAAAGTGCCATGGTGAAGATGGCCCGATCTCCTGTGCCATAATTTTACCTCATTTTGGCTCACCAGTTCTTCCACTTTTCCCATCATTGCAACGCATCCATCTACCTCTAGCATGTAGATATTATTAACTTGAATCCCTATCCTCTTGGTTTGACCCATTATTTTATGTCGCAGGAAATCTTTTCCCTCACTGAAAACAATGTCATAACCTCTGTCTTCCAACATTGTGACCTAGACCAAGTTCTTCTTCAGACCTGGAACATGCATAACATCTTTCAACAGAAATGGATTACCTGAATCCCTCTCAAAGGTAATGGTCCCAATGCTGATCGCACTGTATCTACCATTATCGCCCATCTCTATATGCATTTGGAGATCCTTCTCCTCCAAGTCACTAAACAACTCCTTGTCTCCCATCATATTGAAAGACACACCATTATCAAGATACCACACTGATCCCATTGAGACTGAAACCAAGCATGCGATCAAAGAGAAATCAAGTTCAAATTGCGAGGCTAAGGCCTCTCTAGCTGCAGCTCCAACAACCTTCTTGTTCTTCTTTTTCTGTGGGCAGTTAGTGGCGAAATTCCCATATTCTTGACAGTGAAAACACTTCACCTTGGAAAAATCCTGCTTCTTGCCTTTTGCCTCAGATTTTGAAGGGAATTTATTCACCTTTCCCTTCCTTTATTTGGAAGCCAAAGAAAAATTATCTTCATCTTCATTCTTCGATGAAGAGCCATCCTTGGTACTTCGCCTTTTCTCCTCCTGTACAAGATCCAACCGAAGTTGCTCCCAACCTGACAGTTTCTCCCGACCATTGACAGAGTCTTCATAACTATGCCAACTCATCAGAAGCCCAAGGAGAACCAAGCTCACAAATTTCTCATCATCAACAATAATCCCCACACTTCCCAGTTCATCCCTATAGTGGACAAACTTCGTGAGATATTTTGGAATACTATCGCCCTTCTCCATTTTTATTTTTTTGAGCTTATATTTCAATGCTAACTTCCTCTGGTCACTACCACTTTGGAAAAAATCTATCAAAGCCTTCCACATTGCAAGTGGAGTGGCATTCCTGTGAAGGTTGGACGCAATATGGTCCTTCAAACCTTCCAACATAATTTTTCTTGTCTTTGCTACCTTCTTTTGCCATGCATCAAGTAATGCAACATCGCTAGAACCAGGCTTAGGAACATCTCTATTGATGAACTCCTTCATTCCATTATCTTCCAACACCACCTCCATCCTATCCTTCCAGGCTATGTAATTCGAGCTGCCCTCGAGGGCATACTCCAATTGCAACCGATTGAAAGACATTTCAATGTATACTCAACTGTCGCACAAATAATTTTATGCAGCAAATTCGAATTGTCCACCAGCACAAACTCAACAATTATTCAAGAATTAACACTCCTTCGATACCATGTAGAACTTATATACAATATGCATGTATATATCCAGATTCTCCTGATCTAAAAATATTTATCCTTGCTAAATACAGAATCCTTCCACTGTTATTCTTTTGTGGAAATTTAAAAACTCAATTGTAAACACATGAAGCAATAAAAACAATCCCACATAACACAGTTGTTTAATGGGAAATCCTGAAGCTAAAAACCCCAAATATCATATATTATGTATCATGGATATCATGTAACAATCTCATACAAAGCTTAGTACATCAAGCTCTTAGTACAATCAATCATCACACACTAATTAGAAGAAACTTGCAAATCCATGCACTGATTTCTTGCCACCTGATAGCTTGTCTCCACTACAAAATCCCTGCTGAAGAAGACCCCTAAATGAATTCTAATTTCCCTTGCCTTGACTTTCCTTGACTGTGCAATCCTCATTGAAAACTCCAATGTGTGTGTGAGGCAATCAATGCATCACTATAGTCACAACGGATAGTCCATCTTGCCCTTTTACCTATCTCTCCACTGGGTCTCCATTGGAACTGACATGCACTTTAGTTAACTGTGGTTTTTTTTAGTTTTTAGTGAGTTATTAGTTGTGAATTAATTAAATAATTAAGTCACTTAACTCTCACTACTGTATCTTTAAGTTAGACTAGATACAACTAGCTCAACTGAGTTTAACTCCATTAACTGAGTTAAACTGAATAACAACTCCTGTAACTACTCTTGCAACTCTGTCATAACTTTTCCACTTCATTTCTAACTGATTCCTTCATGCACGAGCCACCATAAACCCTAGGAATTGCGTAATTCCTTCAGCTCACTGATTTGCCAAAATTGTATACTGAAATAAAGTGCTTCAAGAGAATAAGTTGATATTTAGAATCTGATTATTATTAAGGGCTAATAATAATTTACATATCTATTTTTAGATCGACGATCTATAAATAGACTTTGCCCAATATTCTAAAAATATGATTTCATCTATTTTTCCAACTTGACCAACCATCCACAAATAGCATCCTGCAAATTTATGAAATATGATCACCACATCTAAAAATAGACTTGCACCTAAAAATATCCTGTGGGACCACTTAGTGAAGGTGACTGATTTTCACTGAGCTCATCATCTTATTGAATCTCAACAGTTTAGCTTATATTAATTTCCCTTTGAATAGTTGGTTTGTGAATTTGAAACATGTTAGTGTCACTATTTGCATTCTGCCATCAGTGATCAAAACTCCTCTTTTCATATCATATTAGATTCCTACTTAGAAGTTTTTTATCATTACACTAGGTCATTCAAAAAATTTACTCACTCATGGTAGTCGTAGTCTAAAAACAACACTCTTCTTCAAATTTGATTACTTTCTCGCATAGTTTCATACCTTGTTGACTGTACATCATCTATAAAATCAATATCATTTTTTCATCTTGAAATTCAGTCCTTCAAGGTCTCATTAGGTATTTTATGGGTTTTCAAGGTTTCACTAAGTCATTAGGGTTTCCATGATTCAATAAAATTCCATTCCATTGCATAATAAAAGCAAGTAAAGGGTGATTCAATAAACTTCTCTTCACCATGTGAAGATGACTTGTGAAGAAAATTTCTTGTTTCAACATGTAATTTTTATATTTCCATTATGTAACTTTATGTCATTTAAATGAAATAAGTTCATCATCCCAATCTACTAACTCAGTGTTCCAAATATGCCAAAGAATAAAAAATTCAAATTCAAAACGTTCTAAAATATAATCGAAAGATAAATTTGTCAAAGAAAATAGTCAATTGAAAGGGTAAAGTTTCAAAAGATTAAGAGCATGCCAAATGGAGTTGTATTTTCCCAAGTGTGCCCAAATCATCACTTTCCACAAGCACCAAACCCTAATTTCCTCTCCCACCAATATAGGGTTTTCTATGGAATTAGAGACATCTGAGCAGAGGAGGCATAAGGGAGTTCATTTCAGAAAGTATGAGGTCATTTCAACTCATAAACATCATGTCTCCATAAACAGAGATTAATTTGACTAAAGTGAGAGAGTTTTTTGTCCATCAAAGGTCAAGGAAGAAAAAACTCCTTCATGTTTTACACAAGTGTCATGGTTTTGGATAAATGTCAAAAATAAAGTTTCTATAGGAGAGTTGCTGCACTTCTAGAGTGACCTTGGGAAAATCAATGTTTCCCCCTGATGGATTGTCAAAATGAATTTCTTGAGAGGTCCAATTATACCGAGCCATATATACATTTCCAATGAGCTATCCTAATCTCAATTTCGAGTTGAGGAAGGTCTCCAAAAGTTGCCTGCAAGAGCACACTTCATTTTTGCACCCTCATTCTCCACTTTTTGACCAGTCTTGGGAGAATTTATTTTTGAGGGGATATACTTGATTATTTTTAGTTCTTGATAGGTCCATTGTGTATCTAAGAGATATATCTTTCCAAATATCTATCACTAGCTCAATTGGGACTTCAGGAAGGAACTCAACCGTTATTTTGAAAACAATGTTGCACATTTTCTCTTTGCACTGCGTGTTTGCTCTGTCTTCTTCTAAGAGATATATCTTTCCAAATATATATCACTAGCTCAATTGGGACTTTGGGAAGGCACTCAACTGTTATTTTGAAAACAACATTGCATGTTATCTCTTTGCACTGTGCGTTTTCTTTGTCCGCTGCGCGTTTTCCCGATTTCTATAGCAAGCTCAAAACTTCATGCAAATTGCCTCTAAACTTCAGAAAAGGTTCCCACATTCTCTTAGAAAGTAAGTTAGCCACATTTGTACCTTCCTTTCATTCCTTAAAGAATAATTTTTATGGTTTTTGAGTTTTCATTAAAAATTTGAAGTGTTCCTAAGTTGCAAACCCTAATTTCATTCCCTCATTCCCAATTTTATTTCCTAACACTCTACTTACCTTCCCACATCATAATTGACCCTATTACTACCCTAAAATACTAAATCTTTGTCCCTAATTCCCTTTTCCCACAAATCCTAAGTCTTAGGCATCTCAATTCCCCAGGCTCCCAAAATCCCTATACCTGTAATTACATTCACATTCACAAATCACTTATCATTTATTCTCCCTGTCACCTCCATTATTTCATAAACCCCTTCCCCCATCACCCTAATTTTTACCATCCCATTCCCAACTCCCTAAACCTACATTTCACTCCCAATTCATCTCCCTAGGGTTTCTAGACCTAGACACAATGGAAGAAGACAAAGAATACATGCAAGAGGAGGAGGATAGGTAAGAGAAGGAAGATATATTGGAGGAGGAATATAGGCATAAGATAAAAAAATTCAAAGAAGGATGGGTAAGTGCTATTCCCAAAGAGACAAAATTGCAAGGTTAAAGCTTAGGAGAGATAAAGCAAATATTGAAGCCTTGACCAAGCAAGAAGAGAAAAGGAGTCTGGCTATACTTGTTGAAGCGTCACTCAAAGACTGAATTACATGATAAGAAGCCATATCACCAATTTTCACAAAATTTCGGGTAATTTAGAAAAATTCTAAGTTTTTGAGAAATCCTGGATAGCCCTATGATAGCTAGACTGTCAAACGCGTAGCACCATAGGCATTGCACTCTTTTTTTAGACACTTTTTGGCCAAAAGGATATCACCAATAGATGCATAGATGACGACATGGCAGAGAACCAATTTTATAGCCTTGTTCTGGACAACTAACAGTTGAAAAGGTGAAAAAAGACTCAAAAAATCAATGTTCTGCCCAATTTTTTTCTTATGCACTACGCGTTTAGCAATCTTGGGTGAATAATGTTTTGACAGGGAAAATCAAATCCATTCAAAAAAAAAAAAAAAGGTACATTTGGAAGGTAGACATGATAGGCTTTCCAACAAGCCATGCTAAGCGCAATTTTGACACCGACAAGGCACTCAAAATCAGGCTGCAACATGGATGGTGTGTTTGACAAAGAGATGGCATGTTTGACAATTTTCTTATTTTTTCTAAGTTTTTCTACAAATTGACTTTTATCCTGGGGAATCATGTTTTTACCTCTGTAAATAAATGATGTAAATGTAATTATGGTTTTTTTACTATTACTTATGGTAAATACATTAGGTAAATGAACTCAATGATGTGTAATGAATCAATTCACAAAAGTTATGGATGAGTCACTTAGACCTCCATACACTTCAGCTTTCAGCTCAGTGTTTGGTGGAACTACTCCTCCTCTCATCGATTCAACCCCTGAGGCTGGGAGGATTTTTTTTTAGGCCTATATCATGTATTATTTTAGTAATTTCATAGTTTGGAATCAGTTGGATGTTTGCATATTGATTAGACACTCTATTGTAATCATTTTGGCAGGAGCTTAATAAAAGTGCTGCAACTATTTCTTTGAGATACTTGTAGTATGGTTATCTAACCTTGTTTCTTCTTATGTATCATTGTGTTTGAATGTAATGTCTTCATAACTCATTTCACTTTTATTGTATGATCACTTTGAAGTTGATAAACAGAATTCATCTCACATGCTCTGTTTTGGGAAAGTTTTCATAGTCTCTTCATCTTTCTCTCAGTTTAGGAAGAATTCATCTTTACATGCTCTTCCTAGATCCTCACTTATATGAATCATTCCATACCAAGAACCCTAATGTGCTAGCCTTCCTACCTACCTTTCCCAATTGAATGGACTATAAACCTAACCCTATTTTCCCTAACCTAGCATATTTGACCTAATATCCTCATCCAACAACCCAATAAAACAAATCAAACCCCTTCTGCATTTCATAGCTAGCCTAAAACCATAACTTATCCAAAGCTCTTGGATGTGACCTTGAGGAGAGAGCCCTCTCTTGTTTGGTAGGGCTAGATACCAAGCCAAAATATTGGTCTATGTTTACCTATGTTAGGATTTATTCTTCATCCTTAGAAATTTGGCGGAGTGATAACATACTGGCTCCTTTGTCGGGGAATGAAAGATAATATCTTCCCTAGGAAAGAAAAACAAAGTTTAGATCTAATTTTTGATGGTGAAAAACAATTGGACACATAGGAAGGCTGTACCATTCACCTGGTGACCCAAAATCAGTTTCGAAATCAAATCCAAAGACTCCACTATAGGATTAACCTTGGAAAAGAGTATGAAAGGACAACATGGGAAGATCAGGTATTCCACTTGTGCTTCCATTCAAGACATCATGTTCTTCATCATGAAAGATTTCTTTTCTTTTCCTCAGAGTGTGCATAAATTTTTCCAAGGTATATTATGTTTGAGAAAATATCATGGACCTTCGCTGGTTTCTGCTCCTCTGAAGGTTGTAAATACCAATTTCCCATATGCCTTTGATCTTGGTCCTTATCCTTTTTCCAAATCATATGATGACAATATTCAAATTGATGAACCTCAAGAGATCGAGATTGATCCTACAACCGCTGTACATACTCCCACACCTTGTAAAATTCTAGATAGATACAAACCACTCATCTTACCTCATATACTCCATGCTTTCCCTGAAAGTCATTACCTATATCTGCCAAGATTTGATGGTGAATGTGACAACATCATTGCTGAGAGACATATAATTTTTTTTGATACTTTCCTTGACATTTTTGAATTTGAAGAAGAGGATGTCAGTATCAAGTTATTTTCTCTTTTTTTGCAAGGAAAATTCAAGAGTTGGTCTAAAAACCTTCCTACTGCGAGCATCTCAGATTTCCCTTAGTTTGTAAAAATGTTCCTAGACAAGTGGGTGGGCAAAGAAAAAGCTTTCCTTTTTTAGAAAGGTATAACCAGCTGGCAATACATCTAGGGGAGATGGTACAATAGTTTTCTGCAAGATTTATTCAAGTTTATTGTTCGATACCTACTAATATAAGACCTCCTCCTAGCTTAGATATCTTACATTACCCGGATGCCTCTGATCTAGAAATTGAGTTTCAGCTGAGAGAAAGGAACCTTTCAACACTTAAAGAGATGCATAACAGTGCAGTAGATGTAGAGGCTAATCTATTGATCAGAAGGGCAAAGCTGAAGGAAGAAGAGAGGGAGAACATTTCAGAGCACTTGACATCTTCAGAGGTAAAGCTTGAAATTTTCGTAAGTACAATAGGGGAAATGATGCACAAGATCACCATGACCCACTTGTTGCAAAAAAAGAAGAAGTTTCTCGCCCTAAACACTTTCTTGCTAATCCCATCTACCATAGATCAGAAAATGGATGTGTAGATCGATCTGAGGAGTAACAATATGCTAATCTAATGTGTATGATTGGTGACATTAATTATATTGATGATTTGCCTAAGTATGATCAATATAACGAAAATTATGTTTTTCAAATACAAGCTAACATTGCGGACCAATTAGCATCTAGTTTATGGGAGGAGGAAGTTCAGTTTCAGCAGCTCGAATACAGTGATCAGTCAAGGCATATCATCTATGGCAGTGATGGGGAAAGTCCAGAAAATTTGGAAGTAAGTCTTTGTTTTACTTCATTTAAGTTCATTGGAGACAAATTTCATGCAATCAGAAATAAATAGTCATTAACTTTTGATCTTGAAAATCAAGAGGGAAATGAAATTCTTGATCAAAGCTCCTTACCCTTGAGTTTATCCTGATTTGCAAAAATAAGAGAAAAATATAGCCAAGCAGATAAGCGACTAATCAACACTACAAATGATAAAATTTCTCCTAAAATGGTTGAGGAAATCATTAGTGACATAGAATCCTACTTAGATTGATATTTGCAGCCTCCAAATTCCATTGAATTTCAAATTGTAGATGAAAGTTTGGAAGTTGAAACATATGATCAAATGATGCAAGATGATTCTGCACCATTATGTTTTAAAGAATTTCATTTTATAAAGGAAAATTTTCATAATGTCTCTAAAGTAAAGGATGAACAGTCTGTAGAAAGTCCTGCAGTCTCATTAGAAGCAATAGAAAATAGGTTGCAGTAATATTTTCAATTTTTTCATCACCCATTAGCGGATGTGTTGGATCATATTTGCAGTAAAATTCCTTCTCCATTAGCTAATTGTGAGCCTGAAAAGAGTGTTGATATAAACTTGATCCGACAACTGGTTTTTTTGTCATTTTCAGTAGGAGTCTCATTACAAATCTCATTCGAACATTTGCATCCATATTAGGAGAGTAATGAAGAATATTATTGTTTGTTTTTTGATCATTAGGAAAAATTGGTTATTCATGAGTTTCAGGATTCGTTTGTCAACTTTTTGCAGTCATTAAGGGAAGAAAGCACAGATGTTGGAAAAAATTTAAAATTAAGGTACGGAGACTACCTAGAGCATAGTAGTAATGAATTAGATGGGCTAGAAATCAATATGTATTCATATGAATATCCTTTTGAGGCATTCTTAAGGTCAGATGGTGGGCTCATGGTTTGGAATTTCACCAATATTCAATATGATTTCAAGTTTTCATGGGAGTTTCCTTTCAGTAGTTCTCTCTTCTTGCTTATAATCAAGCACTTGCGGAGAATTCAACTAGAAGCCAGAATGCTTACATGGTTGTGTTTGAGCTTTCAAGGAATGCATTTCCTCTGAAAACACATCATCCTTGAAAGCCTCCTGATGCCTTTGCCCTTTGATGAATCCTCACTGCTGTTCCTGGTTTAAAAGCCTCTCTGTTGTGAAGAAAAAAAGCCCATTAAGCCTCTGTTTTCCTCTCCTTGTGCCCTCCTTTAATTCCTCATTAACCTTTTAAAATAATTTCCGATACCCTTTTAAGCCTTATAATATCCTTTATTTTTCTTTAGAAACCTTTATTTCCCCTACTGTTACCCTCTTTTGGCCTTAAAACACATTAAAAATAGGCCTAAGACCCACGTTCATCTATGACAGGCCCAACCCCTTTCGGCCAGCCCCTAACCACTTACCCTCCATAAGCCCGAGCGCTAAGACCAAGTGCTAGTCCAAGGAACCAATCGCATCGGAGAATCGGATAAGGACATGCTTTCCATTGTAAAGCCCAAAGTTTCGACGCGATGGTGTTATAGTCTGTCGGCTTTGAGTTGTTTTCCGTCATTGATTGAAATAGATCCAACGGTCATCATGAATCCCATCAAACCCACATCTCCCTTTCATCACCCCTCTGATTGCAGGCCCACCGTCGATTCACTTTTAATCCTACGGCCCCTGCATCCTCGTGCCGATTTCAATTGCAATGCTTAAGTTGTGCTATCCTCCAACCCTCTCGATTTGCGATCCTCCGATTAGATCGCAGCCACCCATTTCTCGTGATCTAACGACCCAGGTTAAATTGCCCTTCGCCATAGCCAGGTCCCACCATCTGCCCATTTCATATGCTTCCCATGCATCTTCTGTTTATTTCATTCAAAGGTCCAAACCTTATATTTCACATTAAATTGTACCATCCTGCCAAACATTATAATTTTAATGTTTACATTTAAGTTTTTCATTCCGCCCGACTTTCATCAGTTTTATTTTCACTGTTTCACTGCATGTTCCCACCGCTTTCGATTGCATCCACAACATTCCCTGCAGCCATCCTTCCCCATGCATGGATTTCTTGACAGATTTGTGTGTTTTGCAGGTGTACGGGTGGTGAGAACCGCCAACGCTCACTATCACTGTTATAGTGACACAAAGCGCAGAAGGATATTTTCTAAGCTTGATATTGCAACAGGAATGTTTGGAAAGGTTTGTACAGGAAATATTTCATTAGAGTACAGTGTTCAAACCGGTTAAACCTCTCCAGCATCATTAAAGACCAGATTTCATAGACAAAGATAGTCATGAAGCGGAAAAGTGTATTAGTGGATAATCAGAGAGTTTAATGCTTGTAATTAAAGAATTTTAGCTCCGATTCATTGTTTAAAGGGGAAATTTACCAGACTGAAGACCTCACGATTAAATTAGAGGGCCTAAGGAGGCCTAACGCACCTAAAAAAATATCATCAATGTTTCACATCGGCAAAAACTCTCTCTTGGGAAAGGACACATTACCTATACTATATTTATTCTACATTGTGTCTCCGAGAAGATCCCCCCTAACAACACTCCTAATGCTACCAGAACATTTGTTACACAATATGGTAGGCCTCATAGTCATTTATCTGCCTTTTTTTTATTCACCAGAGTACTACAAGTACTACAACAAAATCACATCAAGAACATACCTGAAGTAAATTGCATCCTGTCGAAGACCACTCTTTCGTCCAAAGAGTACTGGACATTAATGCTCAGATATTAAAACATAATGGGCCTTGAACACATTTTACTACTCTATTTTAATGTTACATTTAGTGTCTCACCTACCTCCTCTGCCTCTGTTTCAACTATAAAACTCATGAAGAAACTCATTGAAAAGGTTGTTGATCAGATATTTGTGAATTGTAAGTTGTTTCCCTTGAGATATAGTTCTCTGCGTAAAGTTGTAAGATAGGCTGAGGAATATGTTTTCAGATTGAATATCATGTTTTTGGACAATGTTGTACATGACTGGGGTTGCTCTTTAATATGACAATCACATTTCCTTGGATCCTGATTTAAAGCAGTGGTGATGTTTTTCTATCTCTGTTTTTATTTCTCTTTGTGACTCATCATATTTCATTTATTCTGGTACGCATCAGAAATCTAGCATAGGATTTACCCTCGCATGGTACCCTATGTTTCTGCTTTCCCTACCTTTGATTTTTTCTACTGTATGTGTTATATGAGTGCTGATTTAAGTTAATTTAACCAGTGTAGTGGCTATAATTTACCTCTAGCTGATGTATGAATTAATGAATCCGTCCTCAGATGTTTTTGTTGGGTTTTAATTGAAAAAATTGGGTTACTGGGAGTTTATAACGTTTTTTCTGTCTTACTAGGATCCTTCTCGATCAATTGAACCTTTCTAAGTTCTCTTAAGCTGGATTCCAAAGCATTGAGAGTTCAAAGTCTCTCTCTGATCTCAGGTCTCCACCTTTGCGTTTAAATATTAAATGTTCCCTTTATCTGAAGAGTTTACCCTTTAGGAGTGGGGTCACAGGTGTCTAACGGCACGTCCTATCCCTAGATCCGATACCTTAATGGCCATCTTGGAGGTTTCCTTAATTTCACTTTCTTTCTTACCATTTCATGCCACACTATCATCTTTAAGATCCAATGCTTTAGATGACTAGCCCAACTGAAAGCCTGCACATTGAATAGCAAGTAAACCCTTTCCTGACTCCATTTCCCAATTGTCTTGAGTGTTCCCTAAAATCATTTCTCTTACGTCTAAAACCCTCTTTATTTAGCCTTGTCTCATAGCGAACCCTTCCTTTCCCTTTTCCCAACAACCAAACAGAAAATTAGACAAAAAAACTCGTGCCTATAACTAGCCTAAAACCTACGAACAGAGCCTCAAAGACATATACCTTTTCTTATCATAGAGATATCCCTCTCTGGACCCAGGAGGGCTAGATCTTGAGGTTCAAAAGTGGTTTTGATGTTGTCTCATCTTTTGGTATTGCCAAACTTTCCAGAACATGGGAACCCCAACATAATGGCAACTCCACTGGGGAAAATATGAGAGTCCAATACACTTTGAAACACTTCTAAGACTCAAAGAAGACCATAGTAGCCTTAGCTTGGTGGTTAACCATTGTGGTGGACAGTATACCCTCTTGAAACATTCTAAACCTTCCACCTGGAGACTCCATAGTTCCTCAATGATTAAATATTCCACTGGTGATCACTAGGCAGCTGATTATCTTTGTTTTCACAAGAATCCACTGGGAGACCATGTCGCATTACAACATCATCCATGCTAAAGACTAAGTCACTTCACTAATGGAAGACTCTGAGAAGTTTGCAGAAATGCATCCAAGTTTCTTTGCAGAGTGTCATGATATAATGTCAAGGGACTTGGCAGAAATGGAATGGGAGGACCTTCCTGGGGCTATTCTTCTCAACTCAAAATTCAAACTTGTGCTTAAGAAAAATTTTCTAGAATTGGTGGTTGAGAGATATGAAGCTGAGATTGAACTTTTAAACTCACAAGAAAAATCATATCAGTTCAGAGACTCGAGAGCCTTTCTAGAAAGTCTCCCTCCCCCTAAGAAAGAAGAAATTCCACTGTTTTCCAAAGTGCAGAAAGAAGATGATCAGGCTTTCAAGAGCCACACTAAAGATGCAGTGGAAGATATAGTAATCAAAGCTGCACATGATACAGACAGCCAACCAGTCATGGGAGGCCTGAAAGAAGTAAATTTACATCATGTGTTCGTTGATCCTGTGGCAGAGTATATGGAGGCCCTTATTTGCTCAAATTCTCCAGCATTAATCCTTCAGAGAAACCGGATTCATCAGGAATGGTCAGCACTGATGGTGACCTTAGTTTTGAAGAACCACATGAAAAACACCCATTGGTTATTTTTGACAAGCAGTTAGTGCCATTATCCTTTTTTGTTATTGCTTGACTGACTGCACTAGCATTATTGTATCACCTAGAACATTAGAGATTTCCAAGTAGAGTAGGGTAGGTAGGAAGTTCAACAAAGCTCAGTCTATGAGCATTTAGTCAGTTTTTTTTTAATTTCTGCAAAGTTTCAGTCCATGAGCAGTTTTGTCTTTATGCCATGGCCCACAACACGCCAGACAGTCTAATATTGGCTTGATTGTTTTTCAATTTATGTCTTAGAATGTAGAGAAGAAGTCTGTTAGACTGTTTAATCCTAGCGGACAGTAGTGTAGGTAGAGAAAATTATGAGGCCAACAGTCTAATTTGGTCTCATGGAGAAATAAGGGTAGAAATAGAGTAGGTTTATTTTTTTGTTTGAAATAATTGATGATGTAAAAGGGTCTGCTAGCCCAAATGCACCAAGAAGAAAAAATGCTAGGGCTTTAGTTTGGGTAAGTAGCTGTTTGAGTAATGTTTGCTGTTGATATGTGTCTTCATGATTGGTGGTAGATGAATTAAAGAAGAAAAGGTGTTTCAAGCTCCAGGCATCTGGCCTATACCAAAGATCATTCTCTGAATTCTTGACTCCTTCAAGAAGAAGTCATCCCCATGTGGAGCCACTGTTAGCCCCTATGAATTTTTTGACGAGCAAACAGGGAGCTAAAATGTTGTTTGAGCTTTCAAGGAATGCATTTCCTCTGAAAAATATCATCCTTGAAAGCTTCCTGATTCCTTTTCCCTTTGACGAATCCTCACTGTTGTTCCCAGTTTAAAAGCCTCTCTGTTGTGAAGAAAAAAATCCCATTAAGCCTTTGTTTTCCTCTCCTTGTTCCCTCCCTTAATTCCTAATTAACCATTTAAAATCATTCCCGATACCCTTTTAAACCTTATAATATCCTTTATTTTGCATTAGAAACCTTTATTTCCCCTATCGTTACCCTCTTTTGGCCTTAAAACGCATTAAAAATAGGCTTAAGACCCACGTTCGTCTATGACATGCCCAACCCCTTTCGGACAGCCCCTGACCACTTCCCTTCCATAAGCCCATGCACTAAGACCAAGCACTAGTCCAAGGCGCCAATCACATCCGAGAAATAGAGTAGGAAATGCTTTCCATTGTAAAGCCGAAAGTTCTGATGCGATGGTGTTATAGTCTGTCGGCTTTGAGTTGTTTTCCACCGTTGATTGAAATAGATACAACAGTCATTGCGAGTCCCATCACGCCTGCATCTCCCTTTCATCACCCCTCAAATTGCAGGCCCACCATCGATTCAATTTTAATTCGATGGCCCCCGCATCCTCGCCCCGATTGCAATCACAATGCTTAAGTTGTGCCATCCTCCATCCCTCCCGATTTGTGATCCTCCGATTAGATCGCAGCCACCCATTTCCCGTGATCTAACGGCCCAGGTTAAGTCGCCCTCCGCCATAGCCTAGTCCCACCATCCGCCCATTTCATATGTTTCCCACACATATTCTATGTATTTCATTCAAAGGTCCAAACCTTATATTTCACATTAAATTGTACCATCTTGCCAAACATTAAAATTTTAATGTTTACATTAAAGTTTTTCATTCCGCCCGACTTTCATCAGTTCAATTTTCACTGTTTCACTGCATGTTCCCACCGCTTTCCATTGCATCCACAACATTCCCCGTAGCCATCCTTTCCCATGCATGGATTTCTTTACAGATTTGTGTGTTTTGCAGGTGTACGGGCGGTGAGAACGACCAACGCTCACTGTCACTGTTATAGTGACACAGAGCGCAGAAGGATATTTTCTGAGCCTGATATTGCAACATGAATGTTTGGAAAGGTTTCTACAGGAAATATTTCATTAGAGTACAATGTTCAAACCAGTTAAACCTCTCTAGCATCATTAAAGACCAGATTTCACAGACAGAGACAGTCATGAAGCGGAAAAGTGTATCAGTGGATAATCAGAGAGTTTAATGCTTGTAATTACAAAATTTTAGCTTTGATTCATTGTTTAAAGGGGAAATGTACCAGATTGAAGACCTCATGATTAAAGTAGAGGGCCTAAGGAGGCCTAATGCACCTAAAACAATATCATCAATGTTTCAAATTGGCAGAAGCTCTCTCCTGGGAAAGGAAACAGTGCCCATACTGTCTTTATTCTACATTGTGTCTCTAAGAAGATCTCCCCTTGAAAGCAGTCATAATGCTACCAGAACATTTGTTACACAATATGGCAGGCCTCATAGTCATTTATCTGCCTTTTTTTTATTCACCAGAGTACTACAAGTACTACAACGAAATCACATCAAGAACATACCTGAAGTAAATTGCAGCCTGTTGAAGACCACTCTTTCTTCCAAAGAGTACTAGACATTAATGCTCAAATATTAAAATAGAATGGGCCTCTAACCCCTTTTACTACTCTATTTTAATGTTACATTTAGTGTCTCACCTACCTCCTCTGCCTCTGTTTCAACTATAAAACTCATGAAGAAAATCATTGAAAAGGTTGTTGATCGGATATTTGTGAATTGTAAGTTGTTTCCCTTGAGATATATTTCTCTGCATAAAGTTGTAAGATAGGCTGCGGAAGATGTTTTCAGACTGAATATCAAGCTGTTGGAAAATTTTGTACATGACTGGTGTTGCTCTTTAATATGACAAGAACATTTCTTTGGATCCTGATTTAAAGCAGTGGTGATGATTTTCTATCTCTGTTTTTATTTCTCTTTGTGACTCATCATATTTCATTTCTTCTGGTACGCATCAAAAATATGGCATAGGATTTACCCTCGCATGGTACCCTATGTTTCTCCTCTCCCTAACTTTGATTTTTTCTGTTGTATGTGTTATATGAGTGCTGATTTAAGTTAATTTAACCAGTGTAGTGGCTATAATTTACCGCTAGCTGATGTATAAATTAATGAATCCGTCCTTAGATGTTCTTGTTGGGTTTTAATTGAAAAAATTGGGTTACTGGGAGTTTAGAACATTGTTTTTGTCTTACTAGGATCCTTCTCGATCAATTGAACCTTTCTAAGTTCCCTTAAGTTGGATGCTGAAGCATTGAGAGTTCAAAGTCTCTCTCTAATCTCAGGTCTCCAACTTTTCATTTAAATCTTAAATGTTCCCTTTATCTGAAGATTTTACCCTTTAGGAGTGGGGTCACAGGTGTCTAACGGCACGTCCTGTCCCTAGATCCGATACTTGAACGGTCACCTTGGAGGTTTCCTTGCTTTCACTTTCTTTCTTACCATTTCATGCCACACTATCATCTTTAAGATTGAATGCTTTAGATGACTAGCCCAACTGAAAGCCTACACATTGAATAGTAAGTAAACCCTTTCTTGAATCCATTGCCCAATGGTCTTGAGTGTTCCTTGAAATCATTTCTCTTCTATCTAGAACCCTCTTTATTCAACCTTGTCTCACAGTGAACCCTTCCTTTCCATTTTCCCAACAGCCAAATAGACAATTAAACAAACAAACCCGTGCTTATAACTAGCCTAAAACCTAAGAACAGAGCCTCAAAGACATATACCTTTGTCTCTCATAGAGAGATCCCTCTCTGGATCTAGGAGGGCTAGATCCCGAGGTTCGAAAGTGGTTCTGATTTTGTCTCATCTTTTGGTATTTCCAAACTTTCCAGAACATGGGAACCCCAACATAATGGTGACTCCACTTGGGAAAATATGAGAGTCCAATACACTTTGAAACACTTCTAAGACTCAAAGAAGACCATAGTAGCCTTTGCTTGGTGGTTAACCACTGTGGTGGATAGTATACCCTCTTGAAACATTCTAAACCTTCCACCTGGTGACTCCATAGTTCCTCAATGATTAAAGACTCCACTGCTGATCAGTAGGTTTCTGATTATCTTTGTTTTCAAAAGACTCCATTGGGAGACCATGTTGCATTACAACATCATCCATGCTAAATACTAAGTCATTTCACTAATGGAATACTCTGAGCAGTTTGTAGAAATGCATCGAAGTTTCATAGCAAAGTGTCATGATATAATTTCAAGGGACTTGGCAGAAATGGAATGGGAGGACCTTCCTGGGGCTATTCTTCTCAGCTCAAAATTCAAACCTGTGCTTAAGAAAAATTTTCTAGAATTGGTGGTGGAGAGATATGAAGCTGAGATTGAACTTCTGAACTCACAAGAAATATCATATCAGTTCACAGACCTAAGAGCCTTTCTGGAAAGTCTCCCTCCCCCTAAGAAAGAAGAAATTCCACTGTTTTCTGAAGTGTAGAAAGAAGATGATCGGGCTTTCAAGAGCCGCACTGAAGATGCAGTAATCAAATCTACACAGGATACAAACAACCTACCAGTCATGGGAGGCCTGAAAGAAGTAAATTTACATCATGTGTTCGTTGATCGTGTGGCAGAGTATATGGAGGCCCTTATTTGCTCAAATTCTCCAGCGTTAATCCTTCACAGAGGCCGAATTCATCGGGAATTTTCACCACTTATGGTGACCTCAGTTTTGAAGAACCACATGCAAAACACCCAGTGGTTATTTCTGACAAGTATTCAGTGCCATTATCCTTTTTTGTTGTTGCTTGATTGGCTGCACTGGAATTATTGTATCACCTAGAACATCAGAGATTTCCAAGTAGAGTAGGGTAGGTAGGACGTTCAATAAAGCTCAGTTTATGAGTATTTAGTCAGTGTTTTTTTATTTCTGCAAAGTTTCAGTCCATGAGCAGTTTTGTCTTTATGCCATGGCCCAAAGCAAGCCAGACAGTCTAATCCTGGCTTGAATGTTTTTCAATTTCTGTCTTAGAATGTAGAGAAGAAGTCTAATACACCGTTTAATCCTACCGGACAGCAGTGTAGGTAGAGAAAATTATGAGGCCAACAGGGGGCTAAAATGTTGATGAGAAAATAGGGGCTAACAGGGGGCTAAAAGGTTACATTGGTTGTTCCATTTCACCTAATTAGGTGATGAATGGATAAGTTAGAGTAGGTATTTTTGAATAAGATCAATTATGAGCATAATTTTGTGTCAATTTTCAGTCATTTGAGTTTGTCTTGAGTTAGTCTATTTTTCTGAGTTATTAGTTTTCAGTGAGTTATTGTTTGAAATTTTTGACCATATTGGCCCAATGGATAAGGCACTGATCTGAAAAATCTAGTGTTCAGTGGTTCTTGACACCTATTTTAGAGCTATCATCCCCAATAAGGCAAATGTTAGTGTCAGTATTTTTGTCCTGCCATCAATGATCAAAAATCCTCTTTTCATATCATATTAGAGCCCCACTTAGAATTTGTTTATCATTCCATTAGGTCATGCAAAAAATTTACTCACTGATGGTAGTCCTAGTCCAAAAACATCACTCTTCTTCAAATTTGATTACTTGCTGGCATAGTTTCATACCTTGTTGACTGTACATCATCCATAAAATCAATATCATCATGTCATCTTGAAATTCAGTCCTTCAAGGTCTCATTAGGTCTTTTAGGGTTTTTCAAGGTTTCACTAGGTCATTAGGGTTCCCATGATTGTTGTGAAACTAGCTCCAAAATTATAATAAAAGAGATATCAACGCCTTATAAATAAGCCACTTCGAGGGGGAAACCTCCAATACATTACATGAATGAACAATTCTTGGATGATACAAACTACAAAACCTCCTTTCTATATATAGGAGTCCATGGGGCCACAATGTAATCCTAGTGGGGCTACAATGTAATCCTAGCCGACCTAACAATAATAATTTAAGGGCACAATAATAACAATATGGGGGTTACAGGGGTACAATAATAACAATAAGGGGTTTACACTAACAACAATAAGGGACTATACTAGTAATATAGGGACCTAACATGCCCCTCTCCTTCAAAAAAGTGTTGTCCTCAACGCTTGAGTAGCTTTGGGTGCTTCTGTATAAAATTCTCATCCTCTCATGTAGAATCTTCAGTGGGTAAGTTCTTCCACTTGATGAGATACTCTGAAATTGATTGATTCCGTAGTTGTCGAGTTCTTGTTTCCGTGACCGCTTCCGGTTCCAATATGATTTTTCCTTCCTCATCAAGTTCTGGCAATATTGTTTGAACTGGAAGATTTTCACCTATAACCTTCTTTAAGCATGAAACATGGAAAAATGGATGCACTCGTGAAGAAGTAAGAAGCTCCAATTTGTATGCCATAGTACCAATCTTTTGCAACACCTTGTAAGGACCATAGTACTTTGGCGATAATTTATTATCCTTCTTAGCTTGCTTGAGGGACATTTGTTTGTATGGTTGTAGCCGTAAAAATACCCAATCTCCTACATCAAAACTTCTCTCGCTATGATGTTGATCTGCTTGTTGTTTCATTCGATTTTGTGCCAAATTCAGGTTATCCTTTAAGAGTTGGAGAACTTCTTGCTGATGCTCGATGTGATCTTCCACTGCTTGAACCTTCGAATTTTCTCTTAAAGATGATGTGATGGATGGTGGATGATATCCATAAAGTGCCATAAATGGGGTCATTTTTGCTGCAGTATGGAAGGAAGTGTTATACCACCATTCAGCGAGAGGTAACCACTTGACCCATTGTGTTTATTTATCAGATACAAAACAACAAAGATATCCTTGCAAACATTTATTAACTATCTCAATTTGACCATCATATTTAGGATGATAAGATGAGCTATGAGCTAATTGAGTACCCAAACAAGAAAATAACTCCGTCCAAAAATTTCCAGTAAAAATGGGATCTCTGTTGCTCACAATAACCCTTGGGTTTCCATGTATCTTTTGAATTGTGTCCATAAATGTAGTAGCAACTGTACTTGATTTAAATGGAAAAGATATTGCACAAAAGTGTGCATAATTGGTAAGTCTATCAACTACCACCATGATGACACTCTTTCCTTCGGACTTAGGTAAACCTGTGATAAAATCCATAGAAATATCCTCCCAACATTGATTTGGAATGGATAAAGGTTGTAGAAGTCCTGGGGTCTTAATTTTCTCAACTTTATTCTACTGGAAAACCAAACATTCCACCACAAACTTTTGAATATCAGATTTAAGGCAATCCCAAAAAAATTCTTTCTTCACCCTGTGGTACCTTTTTAAAAATCCTGAGTGTCCTCCTAAAGGAGAAGTGTGCAATTCCAAAAGAATATTTTGTTTTAGTTGGGAATTATTACAAAGATATAAGCGATATTTGTACCATAAAGAATCATTTTTCCAACTAAATGTATCGGATGTACTAGGATCTTGCTGCAACTTTTGAATGAGTGCCCATACTTCTTTGTCCTTCTTCCATTCATCTCTTGCTTCGGTTATCCAATCTGGTTGGATAATAGAAATGGCACAAAGCAATGCTTCCACCTCTTCATTATTTCTTAATATTGCATCTGCAACAACATTAAGCTTCCCTTTTTTGTAGATTATTTCAAAGTAATAACCCAGCATCTTTGTGACCCATTTTTGCTGCTCTTCTGAAGATAGTCTTTGTTCCAAAAAGTGTTTAAGACTATCATGACCATTTTTTGCCTTGAATTGTCTTCCCATTAGGTAAGTTCGCCATTTCTTTAGCTCATGCAATATTGCTAACATTTCCTTCTCATAAATAGGTTTTTGTAAATAATTTCCTTTGATTGGACGACTTTCAAAAGCAATGGGTCTTCCTTCCTGAATTAAAACAACATCAATTCCATTTCCCGAGGCATCACATTCCACAATAAAGGTTTTTGTGAAGTCCGGTGTAGCTAACACCGGTGCTAGGCACATTGCCTCTTGAAGATGTTGAAAGGCCTTAGTTGCTTCAGGAGTCCATGAAAATGCATCTTTCTTCAATAATGTTGTTAGTGGTGCTGCTATTCTCCCATAGTTCTTAAAAAACTTGTGATAATACCCTGTTAACCCGAGAAATCCTCGCAATTGCTTTATGGTTGTGGGGACTTTCCGTTCCTTAATGGCTTTAATTTTGTTAGGGTGTACCTTAACACCCTCGTGAGATACAATATGACCCAAATATTCCACCTCTTGTACTCCAAAGAAACATTTGGATGTTTTTGCATATAATTGTTTCTCCTTCAATAGTTTGAGCACCCTGTCAACATGTTCAACATGATCCTTCCAATACCTGCTGTAGATTAATATATCATCAAAAAATACTAGCACAAAGTTTCTAAGGAAGGGTTTGAAAATGGAATTCATCAACCCTTGAAATGTAGAAGGTGCATTGGTAAGGCCAAAAGGCATGACCAACAATTCATAATGACCCTAATAAGTTTGAAATGCTATTTTTGGAATATCTTCAGTCTTCATTCTAATTTGATGATATCCTGAATGAAGATCCAACTTTGTAAAATAAATTGCTCCATGTAATTCATCCAATAATTCATCAATCACAGGAATGGGAAATTTATCTTTAATGGTGAGCTTATTGAGCTCCCTATAATCCGGATACATGTGCCATGATCTACCCTTCTTGTGTAGTAATACTACAGGAGCAGAGAAATAACTTTGACTATGTTGAATTATATCTGCCTCTAACATTTCTGCAATCATACGTTCAATTTCACTCTCTTGGACATAAGGATATCTATAAGGCCTGATGTTTGGAGGAACACTTCCTGGAATCAAATGAATAGCATGATCATGATCACAAATAGGTGGGATTCCTTTGGGATTTTGAAACACCTTGGAATGATTGTCCAAGACTTCTTGGAGATTTGCAGAAATAGACGATTTTGATGTTGGAACTTCTAGTGAGCATAATTGTGCAATTACACCTCATTGTTCTTTCTTTAGAAGATTTTTCATGACATTAGAGCTTATTATATTTCCTCACTTCCCTGCAATACCCCATAATTCGACTTCATTTCCTTCCGAAAAAAATTTCAAGAAACGTTCTTGAATATTAAAAGCTATCGTCCCCAAAGATTGTAACCATTGTACTCCTAGTACAACATCAACACCTCCCATTGGAATGGAAAGCATTGGACTCTTCAATACATATTCCCCCATCTTGATATTATGGCATTTTCTAGAGAAATTTATAGTTCCTCCATTTGCAACCATCACTTGACATTCTGGTGCTGGGTATAGGAAACAATTTAGTTCCTTGGCTACCTTACAATGAATAAAATTATGGGTGCTACATGAATCAATCAACACTATTACATTTTTCTTCTTGATATGTCCTTCTATCTTGAGAGTTTGAGGAGTGGTAATTCCTGCCAATGCCTTACATGATATGGTCAGACTCATTTCTTCCTCTTCTAGGGCTAGTTCCTGGTGTATATCCTCTTCTTGTTCATTTTCTTCTTCCTATTCACAATATATGTAAAATAATTTCGTCTCAGCACACTTATGACCTTTAATGTATTTTCTATCACAACTGTAGCAAAGCCCTTTTGCTCTTTTTTCTTCCAATTTTTGTGGTGTCAACCTTGTAGGTTGTGGAAATCTAGACGTAACAACACTTCCTTCTTTATATAAGTGAGTGGTAGGCTTCCTTGTCACCATAATTTTACATTCAATTTTTCTTGCCAACTTGAATGCCTTCTCCAATGAATCAGGTTCCAAAACGCGAACTTCATGTTGGATGTTATCCTTTAAAGTACCTATGAAGAGATCAATCTTGTGTTCCTCTAGAATATCAATTACCCTTATATTTAATTTTTGGAAGTCCTCAATGTGCTCCCCCACTAAACCCTTTTGTTTGAGGTTTATCAATTCGCTAAAGAAGGTGTTGCTCTTTATATCCTCATAATGTGCTATCATTTCCTCCATAAAAATTGACCAAGTGACAATTTTTTTATGGGAGCAAAGCCATCGATACCATACAAATGTATTTTGTTCTAAATGCAAAGTTGCAATGCATACCGTTTGTGTGTTTTTCACATTATGGAGATCAAAATATTGCTCCATTTGTAGTATCCATGTTACAGGATCCTTTCCATTAAAATTCCTCATATCCATTTTTGGAATATGGTGGTTCTTCCCGCTAACATTAGAGTTTATGAAGTCACGATTAACATTTATTTTGTTCTCATCATGAGTTTCCTCTACTATATTTTCACTATTAGGAAACATTTCTTGTATCAACTTTGTCAAACCTTCCATGTCTTCTTTTAGATCATTCTTCATGTTTTCCATGTTATCTTTCATTTTTTCATCGATCTTAGCTTCCATGTCATCCATCTTAGATTCCATTCCATCTGTCTTAGATTCCATACCTTTATTCAAATCATCCATCTTCGCTTCCATGCCTTTCTTCAAAACATCCATTTCATTTTTTGTTTCTCTTTGCGAGAGCGAAATTTGGTGCACTTGCTCTTGTAATTTTGATAGATCATGTTGCAATTCTTCATCTTCATGAGTCATAGTAGAGCCTTCTGAAGGCTTAATGGGTGTTGAATTATTTTTACGGGGCATTTTTTTTTAACCCAATACTGATATGTATTCTAAAATATTCCCTTGGAATCAATTCAAATTTATTCTTAAAAAAAGACTTATGCAATTCGTAAAAAAAATACACACCTTTTTCTTGCTTTTGAGGAGCTCGATATTGAAATTGGATTATCTTTGTGATTGAAGCTCTTCAATATCTAAAATTTGGCACTGAGGTAGCCTTCTAAATTATCTTTCGAATGCCACAGGTCTGACATGATTTGGATTCTCCAAGGCAAAGTTATGTCCAATCTCCCACAATGACCTAATTATGGACTGGTTCAGTAGAGCAAACTTGTGCGACTTGCCAGGTGTCACTGTTTTATCTTTTAGCTATAAAATTGATAGCAAAGAAACTACAGTCCGTGTACATGTGACCTCTTTTTATGGCACTCCAATCTGATGCTTAGAGAGAGAGTTATGTAGAGTTTCCCATAATAACCTCTTTGAGATGAAATTAAGGAGCCTGAAAAAGCACTACCTTCCATAGATCATATCTCCGAAAATATTATGAACCAAGATCTGAATTTTTTTTAAGATGTTCCTCATGATTTTGGCTTCGCACCCTAAAAATTTCAGCTTCTAAAACTTCGTAGAAAAAAAATTTATAGAGAAAATTCCACGATGACCTGTTTGGAGCAGCGAAACCCTAGAATCCAAAGCTCTGATACCAAATGTTGTGAAACTAGCTCCAAAAATAGAAGAAAAGAGATATCAACGCCTTAGAAATAAGCCACTTCGAGGGGGAAACCTCTAATACATTACATGAATGAACAATTCTTGGATGATACAAATTACAAAACCTCCTTTCTATATATAGGAGTCCATGGGGCCATAATGTAATCCTAGTGGGGCCACAATGTAATCCTAGCCGACTTACCAATACTAATTTAAGGGCACAATAATAACAATATGGGGGTTACAAGGGTACAATAATAACAATAAGGGTTTTACACTAACAATAATTAGGGAATATACTAGTAATATAGGGACCTAAGAATGATTCAATAAAACTCCAGTCCATTGCATAAGATGAGAAAGTAAATGGTGATTCAATAAAATTTTGTTTGCCATGCGAAGATGACTTGTGAAGAAAATTTCTTGTTTCAATATGTAATTTTTATATTCCCATTCTGTAATTTTATGTCATTTAAATGTAATAAGTTCATGTCCCAAGCTGCTAACTTAGTGTTCCAAACATGTCAAAGCTTTAAAAAGTCAAATTCAAAAAGTTTTCAAAGACAATCAAAAGATCAATTTGTCAAAGGAAATAGTCAAGTGAAAGGGTAAAGTTTCAAAATATTAAGGGAATACCAAATGGAGTTTTCTTTTTCTAAGGGAGTCCAAATCATCATTTTCCACAAGCACCAAACCCTAATTTCCTCTCCCACCAAGCTAGGTTTTGCAATGGAATCTGAGACATCTGAGCAAGTGAGGCATAAGGGAGGTCATTTCAGAAAGCATGAGGTCATTTCAACTCATAAACATAATGTCTCCATCATTTTTCAAGAATTCATTTCAATGGAAAATTCATTTTCCACACATAGGGCCAATTTTTCTTTAAACTGTGTTTCTGACCAAACAGAGATGAATTTGACAAAATTGAGAGAGGTTTTTGTCCATCATAGGTAAAGGAAGAAAAAAACCACTCACTTTTTACACAGGTGTCATGGTTTTGGAGAAATGTTAAAAATACAGTTTCTATAGGAGAGTTGTTTCACTTATGGAGTGACCTTGGGAAAATCAAATTTTCTTGCTGAGGGAATGCCCAAATGACTTTATTGATAGGTCAAATGATAAATAGACACAAATATTTTTACAATGAGCTATCCTAAGATCATTTTGGAGTTGAGGAAGGTCTCCAAATGTTTCCTGCAAGAGCACACTTCATTTTTTCACCCTCATTGTGCACTCTTTAACCAGTCTTGGGGGAATTGATTTTTTAGGGGCTATACTTGATCATTTTCAGTCCTTGATAGCTCCATTGTGTAGCCAAGGGAGAGATAATTTACAACACACTATTATTACCTTAATTTGGACTCTGGGAAGGCACTCAAAAGTTATTTTGAAAACAGTGCTCCACGTTTTCTCTTTGCGTTGTCTGTTTTCTCTTTGCAATGCCCGTTTGCTCTTTGCGCCACATGTTTTCTCTTTGCATTGCGCGTTTTCTCTATCCACTGCGCGTTTGCACAATTTCCACAGAGATATCCAAAATTCATGCAAATTACCTCTAAAATTCAGAAAAGGTTCCCACCTTCTCTTAGCAAGTAATTAAGACACATTTGTACCTTCCTTTCATTCCTCAAAGAGAAATTTTCATGATGTTTGAATTTTCGTGAAAAATTTAAAGTGTTCCTTAGATGAAAACCATATTTTCATTCCATCATTCCCAATTTTATTTAATAACACTATAATTCCCTTCCCAAATCATAATTTACCCTATACCTACCCCTACACTACTATATCTCTGTCCCTAATTCCCTTTTCCTCTAAACCCTAAGTCCTAGGTATCTCAATTCCCTAGGCTCCCAAAATCCCTATACAAGTAATTCAATTCCCATTCACAATTCCCTTATCATTTATACTCCCTGTCACCTCCCTCATTTCATAAACCCCTCATCCCATCTCCCTAATTTTTTCCATCCCATTCCCCACTCCCTAAACCTATATTTCACTCTCAATTCATCTCCCTCAGGTTTCTAGACCTAGACACAATGGAAGAGTTCAAAGAATACATGAAAGAGGAGGAGGATAGGTAAGAGGAGGAATATATATTGGAGGAGTAATATAGATAGAAGAAAATAACATTCAAAGAAGGATGGCCAAGTACTATTCCAAAAGAGACAAAATTGCAAGGGAGAAACTTAGAAGAGCTAATGCAAACATTTAAGCCCTAACTAGAAAGAAGAGAAAAGGAGGGTGGATATACTTATTGAAGCCTCACTCCAAGCCTAAATTGCATGATCAGCATCCATATCACCAATTTTGACAAATTGTGTGGTAATTTATAAAAATTATAATTTTTTGAGAAATCTGGGACAGTCTTATGACAACTAGACTGTCAAAAGTGCAAAACCCTTCGCGATGCACTCTTTTTTGAGAAAATTTTTGGCCAAAAGAAGACCACAAAAAGATGCATAATGATGAATACATGCATTAAAACCACCTTTCTAGCATTGTTATGGAAAAATAGCAGTTGAAAAGGTGAAAAAACACTCAAAAAATCAATGTTCTGCCCATTTTTTTGTCTATGTGCTGCACATTTATCAATCTTGGGAGATAGGGAAAATCAACTCCATTCAGAAAACCAAAGGTATATTTTGAAAGTAGACAGGATATAATTTTCAAAAAGCCATCTTGATCCCGATTTGGACACCAGGAAGGCACCTAAAATCAGGCTGCAACATGGATGGTGCGTTTGACAGAGAGATGGCTCGTTTGACAGTTCTTTGAATTTTTCTAAGTTTTTCTGCAAATTGACTTTTATCTTGGGGAATCATATTTTTACCTCTGTAAATCAGTTATGTAAATGTAAATTATGGTTTTTTTACTATTACTTAGGTTAAATACATTAGTTAAATGAACTTAATGAGGTGTAAATGATCCATTCACAAAAGTTAGGAATGAGTCCCTTAGACCTCCCTACACTTCATCTTTGAGCTCAGTTTTTGGTGGAACTACTCCTCCTCTCATGGATTCGATCCTTGAGGCTGGGAGGAGTTTTTTTAGGCATATATCATGTATTTTTTCATTCATTTCACTAGTTGGAATCAGTTGGATGTTGGCATATTGATCAAAGACTTTATTGTAATCATTTTGGCATGAGCTTAATAAAAGTGTTGCAACTATTTCTTTGGGATACCTGTGGTATGGTTTTCTAGCATTGTTTCTTCTTATGTCTCATTATGTTTGAATGTATTGTCTTCATAATTACTTACACTTCTATTGTATGATCACTTTCAATTTGATAAATAGAATAGATCTCACATGCTCTGTTTTGGGAATGTTTTCATAGTATGTTCATATTTCTCTCAGTTTAGGAAGAATTCATCTTTATATTCTCTTCCTATCTCCTCACCTGTCTAAATCATTCCATCCCAAGAACCCTAATGTGCTAGCCTTCTTACCTACCTTTCCCTATTGAATATATTTGAGCCCTAATCCTATTTTCCCTTACCTGTCCTATTTGACCGAATATCCTCATCCAACAACCCAATCAAACAAACAAAACCCCTTCTGCATTTCATAGCTAGCCTAGAACCCTTATTTATCCAATCCTCTTGGCTATGACCTTGTGGAGAGAGCCCACTTTGGTTTTGTAGGGCTAGATACCAAGCCAAAATATTGGGTTGTGGTTACATCTGTTAGGATTTCTTCTTCAGCCTTAGAAATCTGGCAGAGTGATAACATACTAGAGCCATTTCCGCGGAACAAAAGATAATATCTTTCATGGGAAATAACGAAA
This sequence comes from Pinus albicaulis, assembly GCA_034641835.2. Taxonomy (NCBI): domain Eukaryota; kingdom Viridiplantae; phylum Streptophyta; class Pinopsida; order Pinales; family Pinaceae; genus Pinus; species Pinus albicaulis. The sequence goes on from CM076574.1 coordinate 1,291,201,921, forward strand.
AAGTTTAGATTTAATTTTTTATGGTGAACAGAAATTGGACATATAGGAAGGTTGTACCATTCACCTAACGACCCCAAATTAGTTTCGAAATCAAATTGAAAGACTCCACTGGGGGATGAACCTTGCCAAGAAATATGAAAGGAAAACATGGGAAGATGAGTTATTCAATTTGTGCTTTCATTCAAGACATCATGTTCTTCATCATGAAATATTTCTTCTCTTTTCGTGAGTATGTCCAGAAATTTTTCCAATGTATATTATGTTTGAGAAAAGATCATGGACCTTCGTTGGATTCTACTCCTCTGAAAGTTGTAAATCCAAATTTCCCATATGCCTTTCATCTTGGTCCTCACCCTTTTTCCGAATCATATGATGACCATCTTCAAATTGATGAACCTCAAGAGATCAAGATTGATCCTACAACCTATGTACATACTTATACACCTTGTAAAATTCTATATAGATACAAACCACTAATATTACCTCATATACTCCATGCTTTCCCTGAAATTCACTACCTATATCTGCTGAGGTTTGATGGTGAATGTGACAATATCATTGTTGAGAGACATATGAAAAATTTTGAGACTTTTATTGACCTTTTTGAATTTGACGAAGAGGATGTCAGTATAAGGCTATTTTCTCTTTCTTTGCACGGAAGATTCACGAGTTGGTTCAAAAACTTGTCTGATGTGAGCATCTTAGATTTCCTAAAGTTTGTCAAAATTTTCCTTGACAAGTAGGTGGGAAAATAAAACCCTTTCCTGATTTTAGAAAAGTGTATCTAGCTAAAAATATAGCTAGGTGATCCGGATTTATGCAGGAACGCAAAAAAATAAACACATAACCATAAATACAGAGATGCAACGAAAATACCACTTCATTTCATTAATATCAAAGAACTGAAATTTGCTTACAGATAGAATGGAAATAAAACTAGCTAGGGTGCTGGTAGCTATCTCTAAGAAGAGATGTGGCAGATACAGGCCTCTGAACTGAGTTAAAATGAGGCTCGAGGGCCTATTTATTATTTAGAAACAATGGGAAATCCTAAACAGCCAAAACCCTAACCCTAAGAGATGAAGCGCCAAAACTATGGGCCCCGTTTGGGTAAATTGGCGTTTCAACTTCCCAAGGGCGTAACTTTGGCATACGATCTCTGTTTGACGTGTACCATACCTCGTTAGAAATATATATCCGAGGACTAAAAATTTTGAACAAGAAAAATTGGTCCATGGACCCACGTTGCTCTCCGTTTTTCCAAAAAATTTCGTTTAGGGCCTCAAAACAGCTCCGGAAGTTCAAGACCCGAAAAACTGCTAAAAATAGTAAGTTGTGCCGAAACTGAAAAAATGAAAGAGACAATGGGGGGCCCCAAGTGGAATAGGAGGGTGACCACCAATATCCACCTGGATCATTCCTCGCCCCTTAGGAAGCAATGGCCCCATTGCGTTAATTTCCTCCATGAGATGAGGAAATTTCTGCTGAACTTGGTCCCTGGTGAACCACTTTCCTTGGTGCAGGAGTTGGCCAGCTTTGAACCCGATACAGTTGGATATTTTGTTGGCAAGTGTTCTTGATTTGCATGTCCATGATACAATCTATGGTGGCTTGTTCCATGTAGTCTAGGTTTAACTCTGTTGGTGTGAGTTGTTCTGCAATGTCTGAGGTGTCCAGTAGAGGTGAGAAGTAAGGACGAAGGTGATCCACATTGAAGATTGGGTGCAGACCAAGGAATGGTGGAACACTAAGTTCGAAGGAATTGTTCCCTACAGCGTTGGTGATGGTGTACGACCCGTATCGGAGAGGGCAAAGCTTGCGGTGGGGTCCAGTGAGGCGCTCCTTTTGCAAATGTAGCCATACTTTGTCGCCCACCTGGAAGTTGTGTGGCACCCGGTGTTCATCATGGTGTTGCTTGTACTTGGCATTGGATCTGTCCAATATATCATGAACTTGTTGGCGAATGTGTTGAATGCACTCGATGAAGCTACTTTCTTTGTCAACTTCAGACTGGATAGGAGCTGAATCGGCCTAAGCAGCTGAAAATGGCATGGCTACGTCAATGAGACATAGTGGCTGGAATCCCAAGCCCACTTGAAAGGGGCTATGGCCGATTGAACTATGGAGAGCCTGATTATAAATATGTTATACATAGGGGAGGCTATCATCCCATGTGCATGGATGCTTTGAATTGTACATGCGTGGAATGTGTACAATCATTCTATTGATGACCTCTATCTGGCCATCTATTTGGGGATGGAAAGCTGTGGACTTGGTGAGCTTGGTATCCAACATTGACCAGAGGTTGGACCAAAATGTACTAAGGAACCTGCTATCCTGATCTGATATGATAGACTGTGGGCTCCCAAAGTGCACCCACACTCGTTCAAAGAAGAGTTTAGCAGTGGCTTCTGCTGTGATATTCTTCTTGCAGGCCGCCATAATGGCCATCTTCGAGAATTTGTCGACGACCACGAAAACACAATCATTTCCCTGCTTAGTAGAAGGTAGACCCGACATGTAATCCATGGATATGGATTCCCAAGGTTGACTAGGGGTAGGTAGCGGAGGATATAGGCCTTGCTTCTTGATGGTCGGTTTGGCAATGGCACAAGCAGTGCAGGATCTGATGTGCTTCTCGACATCCTTTCAAAGGTTCGACCAATAGAAATACTTTTGCAGGATTGCTACTATTTTCTCCACCTCGAAATTCCCAGCAACTTGACTGTAGTGTGCTTCCCATATCATCTTGGCACGCTCACTTGAAGGAACACAAAGGTGTCCCAGGTGACATAAAAGTGCATATTGGAGGTGAAAATTTGGAACTTGCGTACCCCCCTATTGGAAATGTTTTCATTGATGGAAAAGGAGATGACAAAGGAGGAGCACCTGAAACATCAACCAAGGAGCAGAGGAAGAAAAAAGAGAGGTAGCAGAGACAGCAAAAAGAGAAGTAAGGGAGCAGCATCAGTAAAAGAAGTATCAGAGGCAGTAGAGAGAGCATAAGACAAGTAGTAGAGGCAGCAAAGAGAGCAGCAGAGATAGCAAAGAAGCAGAGAGGTAGTAAGGTAGCATAGAAGGGATAGTAGAAGAGGGCCATTTAATAGTAGATCTAGAGAGACAGAGCAGTGAAGATTGGAAGGGCCTGAAGGAGCTTAATACAAAGGTTTATTTATGTATTAGGGGTTTAATATAGTTTGCATATGAATGTTGGAGAGAGGTTAGAATTAGAGTAGACCTGGAATAATCTCTGCATGAAGAATTCTGTGTGGATATGCCTTGAATTTCCTAGAAATCATGCCTTCAACCCAGTTTGGAATATTCGAAGTGTGAAAAATTAAGATACAGTCATGCAGCAGAGGCACAACGAAGGCAGAGGTAGAGATGAAATGGTGTGTATGCTGTGGGTCCAATGTTGTTTTAAATATTGATGGCTGGCTTTTTATTTAAAGTTTTGATATAAGAATATAAGTTGAGGTGGGCCTGGATGAACTGTTGCATTAATGGTTAGTGATAAACTTTAGACAAAGCATTATTTCATTATAAGAAAGGCGAGTTAAAATAACTTTGGAGCCCGAAAGGTTATATTACTACATATATTAGTGATGGGCTTAAGTATGATCCAAATAATTAATATAATATTGACGGAGAACATTATATGTAGTGTGAGACCCCCCTACATAAAATTCCGAGAATCGTTACCCAAGCTGGAGGACACATAAACATAAATTCCGAGAATCATTACCCCAACTGGAGGATACAATAAATGTGGAAGCGGAAGCTTATATATATGCAGTGCGTTACATATATTGTGCCTTATATATATATATATATATATATATATATATATATATTTATATGGAGCGCTTTATGGACTTGGGACCAAAGGTATAATACAAGGCATATGTTTCATATTATTGAACCCGAGATCAAAAGAACCAAAGGTAACAAATCCTTATATGGCGGGACCCTTTCCCAATCTCATCGAAAAATTGACAGCGAAACAGGTTGCAATTGCGATTGAAGTTCCGGACCCGATATGGTTTAAACAACGATTCATATATGTTTGAGTTCCAGAGATTTGATAGATTATGGGACCCTCACCCAATCGCATCGGAGAAACTTGGCCATGAACATGTAAAAAAAAATTGCGATTGCGATTGAGTTCCGGACCCAATGGGCATATAAAATGTAATTCATACATGTTTGAGTTCCTGTAAACAATGATTGATCGCATCGGAGCATAGGAATATCGGAACATGCAACTAAAATTTGCGATTGCAATTAATCGCAATCCGAGTAATCGCATTGCATCGGATCGGAGTGATCGCATTGGAGCATTGGAGCATAAGAATATTGGAACATGCAGATGCAAATTGCAATTGAAATTGAGTTCCAGACCCGATGGGCATATAAACTTTGATTTTATAGGTTTTAGTTCCGGCCTAATCGCATCGGCACATTGAAATGAACAATGGTCAATCGCATCTGAGTAAAAGTAGGACATCAGAACATACTACTAAGAGTTGCGATTACGATTAATCGCATCGGAACTATCACAATCAAAAGAAATTGAAAAGAGTTTCATCACATCAGCATTTAAATGTAAACAGTGTTTCATCGCATTGGCATTTGATCGCAATCGGAAGAATATAGTTGCGATTATTGCATCGGGTCTTTCATAAGGGAAACAATCACATCGGAACAAATACATCAATCGCAATCGGAAGAATTCAATTGTGATTAATCGCATCGGCTGTTGAAGGCGTCATATATGTTAACATATGTGAAAAGCGAAGATTTATTGTTGGTTTGTTATGTATAGACCAACATATACTCTGAAGAATTGTGATATGCGTTGAATAACCTTGTGGGCCCGATTTATTCAATTAAGATATTTATTCAAATGTTAAATGGATCGGAGTTCAATAGAGAAAAGAAATAACTAGACCGGTGTGCTCGATGATGGATATGCCATAGAGCATTATATAAAAGGGTTGATTCTAAGGTTTGAATATCAAAATAATAATGTCGAGAAAGAACATTAATTGCTTGAAATAATAGAAGGAGAGAAACTTGCATAGAGGACATATATTGGGTTTATAACCATGGCGATATTAAAGCCTCCGCATTCAGTTATTTAAACTGCCAGTAAAGGAAACCAAAGCATTGGAATTTGCCAAGTTTTAAAGTCAGCAGTTATATATATTGTAACACAACTATATGTATACAACAAACACACAATCACGGTGAACAAGAATATGCACAGGAATGTACTTGATAGGTGTACATGCGCAGGTGCACAGAGTAGCAGTAAATAGAGTATGCAGAACAGTTTCTTAACAGCAGCAGAAAAAGACAAAACCAGCAAAGCAAAAGGCCAGAAAATGGGCTGAGTGAAATTGTTTTTATGTAACATAAAAGGTGAAATGTAAATGTTTTAATTGATTTATATTTTTGTGATGCCTTGGAAAGTCTCCGAAAGAGAACAAATATCCCACTATAATGTTAAATTGGTACCTACAGTTATATTTTTTGAATGGGCGGATAAAAGAGATGAGAAGGTAGAAGGCAAAGAGACATGGCTGTCCATTTCGAATTCCCAGTAGAAAACAAACAATCATGAAGCTATTTTGTATAAAACGGGGTAATATCCAAGGGGAGGAGGTTACAAAAATAGAGTGAGAGAAGAAGAGAGTGTGTAGCAGAATTGAAGAGAGTTGAAGAAAACAGAAAAGATGCAAGAGGTTAGAGAGAGTGAGTATAGAGAATGCAGAGTGTGGAATTGAGGCAGAGAAGATAAGAAGAAGGAGGAGCAGAATGAGATGCCGTGAAAAGTCAGAGAATGCAGAAATGAAGCAGTGAGGCAGAGTAGAAGGAGGAGCTGAGCAAAGAAGAAGGAGAAGTTGATAGTGAATATGAGAAGATGCAGAAATGATATAAGGACAGATATGAGGACTGTTGAACAACATAAGAGAAGGTACAGAACAGAGCTGATATCCAAGGTAAATCAGCAAGTGTTTTTCTTTTGAAAGAGTAAGGAAGTTGAAGCTTCCCTATCAAGTTGTAACTTGATAGATGTCAGTTGTAGCTAACTGAGGTAGGAGCCTCCTGCAGGCTGGTGCTTGCAGAAAATAGATGGGAGTTGGTGCTTCCACATCAAGTTGTAGCTTGATAAAATGTCAGTTGTATCTGACTAAGGTTAGAGCCTCCTGTAGGTTGGTGCCTGCAGAAAATTGATGGGAGTTGGAGCTTCCTTGCAAGTTGTAGCTTGCAGAACTGAGGTTGGAGCCTCCTGTAGTTTGGTGCCTACAGAAAATTAGTGGTGAGAGGGAGTTGGAACTTGCCTTTGCATCACAAAAATAATAAGATGTGGTTTTCTCCCTTTATGGGTTTCCACTTATATCTGGTGTCTCTGTGCATGATGTTTATGTGTTGATCTGGTTTATATCATCTGCTTAATAATTGTTGCTCTCATATTAAGTCTATTGTTACATTATATTAATTCTTGCTGCTCACATTCTAAGATTACTCACATGTTAATTTGAACATGAAATGAAGGTGCAAACAAGTGTCAATGAAATTTTTTTAAAAGTCCATGAATGTGTTAAACTAAGGGTTCAACACCCCCAAGAGTGCCTTGTAAGTGTGGCCAAATTCTGGGTCACTCTCATATAGAAGTGGCCAATCAAAAGTCTCGTGCCCACAAGAGTTGAGAACAGTGGTGAGTGCCACGATCGGTGGTCAACTGAGGCAGTCTGCAACATTATTGGTGCTACCATTCTTGTACTTGATGTTCAAATGCAATTGTTGCAGATATGTGGACCAATTTTGATGGCGATCATTCTGCAACTTCCTTTGTGTCTGTATGAACTGCAGGGGTCGGTGGTCTGTGTGGATGATTGTTTCCTTCCCCAAAATGTAATGCTTCCATTGTCAACAAGCTTGCATAATGGAATACATTTCTTTGTCATAAGTGGGATACTTGCGGACTTTGTCAGACAATGTCTCACTGTGATATGCGACTGAATGTCCCTGTTGAGTAAGAACTGCCCCAATAGCATAGTTAGAGGCATCTATCTCGATCTCAAATGGCTGTTGCAAGTCTGGTAAAGTCAGCATTGGGGCAGAACAGAGGCGATTTTTCAATTCTGTGAATGTCTTCTATTGAGGTTCCGACCAAAAGAATCTTGCTCTCACTCCTCCCTTGGTGACTTGACTCAAGGGCTAAGTGATATGAGAGAATCCCAACATGAACCTCCAGTAGAAATTAGCAAGACCTAGAAAGCTGCAGAGCTCTGTTATAGTGGTTGGGGGTGGCCAATCCCGAATGACTTGGATCTTGGCTGGTTCCACATGCACCCCCCTTTCATCAATAATGTATCCCAGATATTGAACTTGGGTCATGCCAAAAGTGCACTTCTCCAAATTGGCACACAACTTGTGTTTCCGCAGTGTTTGGAGGAATTATCGGATGTGGTGAAGGTGCTCTTCCCAAGTCTAGCTGAAGATCAGAATTTCATCCAAGTACACCACTACAAATGAGTTGGTGAATGGCTGCAAGATGTCTTCCATCATCCTCATGAAGGTTGCAGGAGCATTCGTCAACCCGAAAGGCATGAATAGCCATTCGAAAAGGCCTTCCTTGTCTTTGAAGGTAGTCTTCCACACATCGAAGGGTTCAATCAGTACCTAGTGATACCCCGACTTCAAGTCAATATTGCTGAAATATTTTTCACCTTTGTGTTGGTCCAGAAGGTCATCAATCTGTGGGATCAGGTACCTATTCCAGACAGTGATCTTGTTCAGCACCTGATAGTCAATAAAGAGTCTCCACATCCCATCCTTCTTCTGTACCAACATGATCGGGCTCCCACAGGGTGATGAACTTGGTCAGATGTGACCTTTATGCAGCAACTCCTGAATCTGCCTCTTGATTTCATCATTCTCTAGAACAGAGCATTGATAGATCGGTCGATTGGGTAGCGGTGCACCCGGGGTCAGATCAATCGGGTGCTTGACCTGACAGTCTAGAGGAACCCCTGTGGGTGAGGTGAAGATGTCCCCGTACTCCTCCACAACCTTATCCATTTGTTGTTGTCGTGTAGAGGAGCCCTGTCTGGAGGTCGTGGCCACAGTCTTCTTCTTGCCCTAGGGTTGGATCATTAGGAAAATGAATTTCCTGGTTTGGGAAATGATTTTACTGCATTGTTTTGCAGTAACCAAAGAGATAGCGGCAGGAGGTGGTACCTCTGGTATCCTGTACAAATTATTTCCCAAAGTAACAATAACAGCGCAAGGCCGAGACTCATACATAACATGACGCTTCCACAAGTATGTTTTTCCTAATAATACATCAGAAACATCAATAGGAGCAACGTCACATAATACCTCATCCATGAAGGGCTTGATGCTATAGGGAAGGCAGCACTACTGGCTGACGTGGAGATCTCGTACTTGGTGAAGCCACTCGATGGTGTATGGATTTGGGTGAGCAGTGGTCAGGAAGCCCAACCACTTCACGGTGTCTTCTGGAATGAGGTTATTTTGGCTCCCATTGTCGACAATGAACTGTATTGGGGAGCCCTTTACCCACATCTGGGAGTGGAAGAGACGTTCCTCCTCCTCTGGATCTTCTGGTTCCTCATTTTGGATATTTGTAGTGGAAATAGTGGCATTGAGCTCCGCATCAATAATATGTTTCCATTTTTCATTCACCTTGTTAGGTTCTGATTCAGAGTCGGAGCATGCATCTGACTCAGAAGCCCACATCTCAGCCACCAGCAATTTCTTGGCCCGACACTCACTTGTGTTGTGAGTGGAGCTCTTATGGAGCTCACACCACTTTCTCATGTCCTTATTTGGCTTTGCAGTGTTTTTATTTGCTTGTGGCTTCGACAGGTTGTCTTGAGTCACCATGCCTTGGCTTTGTCCTTTGTTCTACAGTTTGGGAGCACCTTTCCCTTGCTTTTGATTCATAGATCCAAAGTCTCGCTTCTTCTGTTTGAATTTCTGCTCAATATTGGCAACATACCGGTATGCTGTACCAAGCGAGGAGATGTCAAGGAACTCCATTTCCTCCTGAATGTATTTGTACAGACAACTGCGATACTTTAGCACCAGATGTTTCTCTGAATCTTTGATACCCAACTTGGTGTGCAGGGTATGGAACAGATTCGTCAGCTCATGCACATCTTGATCCCTTTGTTGTCGCAGCCTGGTCCATTGTATATGCTTGTCCTCATATCTCCCCACAGGATAGTATTGTTCCTTGATGGTGTCTCAGAAAGAACTCCAAGTGGGTACAACCAAGAATAGAGAGGGTTTTGTCTCATCCTTTTTCTCACAGTGGGTTTCCCACCTGTCCTTGACATGGGGGGTAGCTTTGAGGAGTGCAAAAATAATCTTCTCCCTGTTGGAAAAGTCATGAACCAAGAAATATCCTTCTAATAGATTCAACCATATATCTACGACATCTGCATCTATTTGACCCTCAAATATGGGAATGTCAAAATTTACTTGTACCTTAAAAGGAGTCGCAACTCCAGAGTGGCTGTTGGATGCAGATGTGTCGTCGGTGGGCAGCCGTTGAAGGATTTGGGCAAAGTTATCCATCATCGCATTCCTTCATTTTTCGAGGGCCTCCTCAAGCAATATTTTGATAGGATATCCTGCTCCCTCATCTTTCTTTTCGTCCCCCATGGGCGTTCGTCGAGGTTTGCGAGTCTGATCTTGCAAAGGTTCCACCAGATCGGGCCCTAACTCCTTATACCCCGACCTCGTTGGGGACATGCAAAGAAGGATCGAGAAAAAGAAGACCGCTCTGATACCACTGATTCAAATTTATGTAGGAACGCAACAGAATAAACACATAACCATAAATACATAGATGCAGCGGAAATAAAACTTCATTTCATTAATATCAAAGAACTGAAATTTTCCTACAGAAAGAATGGAAATAAAACTAGCTAGGGCACTGGTAGCTATCTATGAGAAGAGATGTGGTGGCTACAGGCCTCTAAAATGAGTTACAATGAGGCTCGAGGGCCTATTTTTTATTTAGAAAAAATGGGAAATCCTAAATAGTCAAAACGCTAACCCTAGGAGATGAAGCGCCAAAAATATGGGCCCCGTTTGGGTAAATTGGTGTTTCAAATTCCCAGGGGCGTAACTTTGGCATACGATCTCCGTTTGACGCGTACCATACCTCGTTAGAAATATCTATCTGAGGACTACAAATTTTTAACGAGCAAAATTAGTCCATGGACCCATGTTGCTCTCCGTTTTTCCAAAAAACATCGTTTAGGGCCTCAAAATGGCTCCGGAAGTTCAGGACCCGAAAAACTGCTAAAAATAGTATGTTGTGCCGAAACTAAAAAACTGAAAGAGACAATGGTGGGGTCCCAAGTGGAATAGGTGGGTGACCACCAATATTCACCTAGATCACTAGGGGAGTAATTACTATAGTTTTCTGCCAGATTCAATCAAGTTTATTGTTCGATGCCTACTAATATAAGACCTCCTACTCACTCAACTCTCTTACATTACCCGGATGCCTTTGATCTAGAAATAGAGTTTCAAGTAAGAGAAAGAAGCCTTGCAACACTTGAAGAGATGTAGAACAATGCAATAGATGTAGAGGATAATCTGCTGATCAATAGGCAATAGCTGAAGGAAAAATAGAGGGAGAATAGTGTAGAGCACTTGACATCTTCATAGGTAAAGCTCGACATTTTGGTAAGTACAATAGAGGAAATAATGCAAAACATCACCATGAGAGATGGATTTTTTGTTCAAGATCACCATGACCCAATTATTGCAGAAAAAGAAGAGGTTCTCGACCCTTCTTCAGTATTAATGAATTAAACCCTTCTTAAAATTCCTCATTCCACTGTCTTAAAGATGGATCCCCATTGGGATTCGAAACGTCGACAAATGTTTCTTGATACTGTGGATAATCTGGGAAGCTCTTCAGAAGATGATAACCATGGGAACTTAAAAATAAAAAAGAAGAGTTTCTTGGCCCTAAACATTTTCCTGCTAATCCTAGCTACCATATATTGGAAAATGGATTTGTAGATCTATCCGAGGATAAAAAATCTACTGATTTAATGTTTATGATTGGTGACATTACTTATATTGATGATTTGCCTAAGTATGATCAGTATGACAAAAATTATGTTCTTCAAACATAATCTAATCTTGTGGACCAATCAACATCTGGTTTGTGGGAGGAGGAAGTTCAGTTTCAGCAGCTCAAATATAGTGAACATCCAAGGCATATTAGCTATTGTAGTGATGAGGAAAGTCTAGAAAATTTGGAAGAAAGTGAAGAATTGTTTCCTCTTTGTTTTACTTCATTTCAGTTCATTAGAGATAACTTTCATGCAATCAAAAATCTGTTGGGTTTGTGTTATATTATTTCCACAACTAGTCACGCGTGGGGGGGTATCAGGGGGGTGATAGCCCCTCCTGTCAGGGTCTGGGGCAATGCCCCGGGAAAGTTTTTTTGGTCCTTATTTTCCAGTGGGCGGACCCACCCATGGTTTTTTGCATGGGTTTGCACATGGTTTTGGGGCATGATGGTTTTCTGCCCCTGGTATTTTGTAGATCTGGTCAATGGAACTATGGTTATGTTCTAATCCAGGGTTAATGGATTGGGGTTTATGTATGATTAAACATGTATATATATGTGTCGTAACACTAAAAGGAATATAATGAAAAATCAAGCTGGTCGTCCCGATATGGGATCCAGGGGAAAATATCTGTGTATATTTGTTTTATGTTTTATGCTCTCGCTATTGTTTATTTTCTATTTTTAAGATTCGTTTGCCGCTAATTTCTGTACTGGGTTAAAACCTACATTTGGTATTGGAGCAGTTTCGTCTTCAAGGGGACACCTTTGCTGCTGAGGGGTTTTTCACTTGGGCCTGAGGTAGAACCTGTTCAGTAGGAGATCTACGGGATCGATTCTTATGGTGAAAGAAGATGGCGAGTGGTGGGAAGATAGAGATCGAGAAATTTAATGGTCAAAGTTTTGAGTTGTGGAAGCTCAATATGGAGGATCTGCTGGTGGATAAGGACCAGTGGATCATGGTAGTTCCAGTTACTAAACCAACGGAAATGTTAGATGAAGGCTGGAAGAAGCTGGATCGGAAGGCAAAGAGCACAATATGGTTGTGTGTCTCAGATTCATTATTGTTGAATGTATCTGGGGAAGCTATGGTGAAGACCTTGTGGGACAAGCTAGGGAATTTATACCAATCTAAGTCTCCGGGGAATAAATTGTTCCTGTAGAGAACGTTGTATAACCTGAGGATGAAGGATGGAAACTCGGTGGTAGAGCATTTGAATGCCTTCAATAATGTGGTAAGTCAGCTGTCATATGTTGATATTAAAATCTCAGATGAATATAAGTGCATCAGTTTTTGTGTTCTCTACCAAATTCGTGGGACAGCCTGGTTATTGCAATCAGTAGCAATACAACTACCTTGAATTTCAATGACATTGTCTCAGCCTTGCTGTCAGAGGAAATGAGACGAAGAAATATGGAGGGTCAGAATGGAGATGCCTTATCTGTACGAGGAAGGTCCCAGAATAGAAACAAGAATAAGGTTTTGAGTGGGAGATCTAAATCTCCTGGAAAGTTTGTAAAGGTGTAGTGGAAATGCAGAAAGGAAGGGCACTACAAAAAGGACTATAGATATAAAGCTCATGAGAAAGGAAAGGGATCTGATGATGCTCCTTTTGTAGAGGCAAAAGCCACCTCAGATGAATGTGGGGATGTGTATTTGGCTTCTTCTTCAAATACACATGTAGATCATGAGTCATGGTTGATTGACTCGGGTGCATCCTTTCACTTCACTCCCCATAGTGAGTGGTTTTGCAAGTATGAGAAACATGATGGCGGTGATGTCTTCTTAGGTGATGATAGGAAGGCCAGAATCGCCAAATGTAGGAAATTCAAGCTGAAGCTGCAAGGTGGAAGGATTAGAACAATTCTTAGTGTTCTGCGCATTCCTGCATTGGCCAAAAATCTGATTTTTGTAAGCAAGATGGATGATGCAGGTGTAAAAACAGTGTTCGAGAAAGATACTTGTAATATGGTTCGGGGAACATTGGTATTAATTTGGAGAGTTCACATTAGAACTCTGTACAAGCTTCAGGGAAGCACTGTTATTGATGGGTGCAAAATTTGGCAGTTCCCGAAAGTGGAGCGGAAAGCCTAACGATCTCTAGAGAAAAGACCATGCTATGGCATCAAAGGCTTGGACATATTAGAGAGAAAGGCCTTCAGATACTGCATGGAAATGGTATGGTGGAAGGTATGTATAATAGCTCTCTGGATTTTTATTTCTGTGAACATTATGTATATGGGAAGCATAATCGGGTGAGTTTTCCTTCTAGTGCTAAGAGGGCAAACAAGATATTAGAGCTTGTGCACAGTGATGTGTTTGGACCTATGTCGGTTCCATCACTGGGTAATTCTATGTACTATGTTTCAGTCATAGATGAATTCTCAAGGAATACATGGATATATTTCTTGAGGAAGAAATCTAAAGCCTTTGATAGATTTAAAGAATTTAAGGCTCTGGTGGAAAAGAAGACGAAGAAGAAGAGAAAGGTGCTGAGGACAGATAATGGTGGGGAGTTATGCAAGAAGGAATTTGAAGAGTTTTGTAAGAAGTGTAATATAGCATGGCAAAATACTACTCCATACACACCTCAACAAAATGGAGTTGCAAAAAGAATGAACATAACGTTTATGGAAAAGGCAAGAACCATGCTTCGTGGTACCAGGTTAGGACAAGAATTCTGGGCAGAGGCAGTGGAGACTGCATGTTACTTGGTTAACAACTCACCTTCATCAGTGTTGGAGGATAAGACTCCACATGAGGTATGGACTGGTAAGAAACCCTCTCTTTCAAATTTGAGGGTATTTGGATGTGATTCATATGTACATTTTCCAAAGGACAAAAGGAGCAAGTTGGATAATAAATCTGAATGGTGCAAGATGTAGTGTTTAGAGAGGTGAAAGATGTTGTTAAACATGAAGTCCTACCAAAGGAACCTGAGAAGATAGAGTTTGAGCTAAAGGAGGATTAATCAGAATCTACAACAGAAGAAAACTTAGAAGAGGAAGAGCCACAAACTCCAGCTGTGAGAAGATTAGTTCGGGAAAGAAGACAACTAGAAAGGTATAGTCCATCTGCATTTTGTTAAAATTTTGCTTTAACTAAAACTGATGATGATCCAAGAACCATTAGGGAGGCAGTATATTCAGAAGATGGAAAACTATGGAAGGAGGACATGGTTGATGAAATGGCATCCTTGCATAAAAATGAGGCTTGGGATCTAGTGGAGTTGTCCACTGGAAGGAAGCCCACTAGGAGAAAATGGGTATTTAAGAAGAAGATGAATGTAGAAGACAAGGTGGAGAAATACAAAGCTCGGTTGGTAGCAAAAGGTTATTCCCAGGTGTCGAGAATTGATTTTGGTGATATTTTTTCTCCTGTTTCCAAAGTTACTTTATTAGATTACTTTTATCTGTTCCTTCTGCATTTGATTTTGAGGTAGAACAGATGGATGTGAAGACAAAATTTCTTCACGGGAATCTGGAAGAGGAGATCTAAATGAAACAACCTAAAGAGCTGGTATGCAAGTTAAAGAAGTCTCTGTATGGGTTAAAACAGTCACCAAGGATGTGGTATCAGAAATTTGATACCTATATACGGGGACTTGGCTTCACCAGAAGCAAGGAGGATCATTGTGTTTATTTTAAATTAATTAGTGACCGCGTTATTTATTTGGTATTGTATGTGGATGATATGTTGTTGATTGGAAATGACAAAAAAATTATCCAATATTTGAAGACACGGCAGTTCTCCAAATTCAACATGAAGGATCTTGGTGCTCCAAACTATATTTTGGGCATGGAAATTAAAAGAGATCAGGCAAAGAGGAAGCCCTGGTTAAACAAGAGGAAGTAAGTCGAGACTATATTGCAGAGGTTCAATATATAGGATAGTAAACTGGTGAATGTTTCGATTCCTATAGGTACAAAGCTGTCTGCTGAACAGTGTTCCAAGACACAAGAAGAAGAGGAGGATATGTCCCGTGTTCCATATGCAAGTGTAGTGGGTAGCCTGATGTATGCAATGGTCAGTACTAGACTAGACATTCCATATGCAGTGGGACTATTGAGCAAGTTTATGTCAAACCCAGGGGAGGAGCATTGGACATCAGTGAAGTGGATTTTAAGATATTTGCATGGCACTAGTGATTATGGCTTGTGCTACCAAGGAAGACCAGGTTTGGAAAGAGCGTTGGACATTCATGGTTTTGTTGATGTAGACTGGGCTGGAGATATGGACCAAATAAGATCTACAAGTGGGTATGTTTTTAGCCTATTTGGAGGTGTAGTCAGTTGGATGAGTAAAAGACAGTATGTAGTGGCTCTTTCAACTACAGAGGTAGAATACATGGTAGCCACTCATGCAAGAAAGGAAGAAGTTTGGTTGCAGATATTGTGTTCAAGTATGGGGTTGGTGCAACAAGCTATAAGGATAGACTGTGATAGCCAAAGTGAAATTTTCTTGGCTAAGAACCTATTGATAGAACATTTAGTCCAACCAACAGC
>CM076574.1:1291217660-1291415207 GCA_034641835.2 Pinus albicaulis
CACTCACCTAAACCTCCAAAATTGTCAATATCATGTGCAAAAGGGTATCTAACATGGTTTTTAATTATGTTTGTGTGTTTTCTATTTGATTTAGATTTTGTACATACAGCTGCGGAAACTTGTCACTTTCCGCAGCTGCTGCAACTTTCCGCAGCTATTTTGTGGAAATCGATGTTACAGGTGTCTACGAAGGAAACGAGCCACATGGGCAGGCTAAGAATGACAAGGACATGGTTCGTGTCCTATTGGTTCAAGTAAATTCGTCAAAGAAAGCCGCGGTCAAAGCCATCCACGTGGAAGTCAACTATGGAGTTCTATGTCGGTTGGACTCTGTTTCGTGGCATATAAACATCCATACGGCCGTTTCTAAGCTTGCGGAGGTTAATTGACATCTGTGCAAAGTTCTGGAGTTGAATTCAAGCGCCCACCTTCCATAGATCCGTTTTCCAACATGGCCATACTCCTATATCTGTGGCCTTAGTGGTCTACGTGCTGGCTGCTATCATAAACTTCAGGAGACAGTTACATTTTATTGCTTTATATAGAGCGTTTGCATACGCACGTAGAGTTAGTTGATAGTTGTTAGTTGATCATAGCTGTTGAGTTGTTAATTGATAGTTGATGTGCGTACTCTGTTATGTAGTGATTACGCTGCCTTGAGCCGTAATACTACCAGTCTGTAATGAACTGCTTCTTAATGTGAAAAGACTCTGTTTTCAATTTAATTCGTGTTGAGGATCATACCAGAGCTGTGTAGAGGGCCCCTGCTCAGCCGAGGTTCTGTGTATTAATGTATATATATTTCATTTCATTTCTTTAAAAAGTCATTGTATCATAATCCATTACATGCTCATATTTCATAGTTGTTTCATTTCTGTTCATACATTTCTATAATTTCCATTGCATTCTTGTTTCTCATGTTTTTATGATTGTTAAATCACTGATCAGTTTTCTTGTGCAGGTTTTAGGTAGACAGCCCGGGGCATTTTCATAGTATTTTGGCTAATGATATGAAACTGACATTATTCATAGCTTTTGTTTAACTTCAGTCTTGCTTTGTACATTTCAATTTTGCTTATCTGATTCAGTAGTTAAATTTAAATATATTAAGCTGCTCATAACGTCTTCAGTTGCCTCCGAAAGCCACAGCTGGACTGATGGTGAGGGACTGCATTATGAAATGTGTAGTTTAGTATTAGTTTCTTTTCTGCAAATTTAGATATATTAAGCTGCTCATAGCATCTTCAGTTGCCTCCGAAAGCCACAGCTGGACTGATGGTGAGGGATTGTATTATGAAATGTGTAGTTTAGTATTAGTTTCCTTTTGCAAAATTAGATATATTAAATTGTGCATGACATCTTCGATGAGCCCGAAAGCCACAGCTGGACCGATGGTGAGGGATTGAATTATGAATGTATGGTTTGATATTAGTTTACTTTCTGCAAGTTAGATATCAGTTACTCAAGTTGTTTATGGTTACTTCCGAAAATCATAGCTGGACTAATGATGAAGGATCAAAAGATAAATTGATGTAATCTGATTTAGATTTATTTTGTTGCAATTTTGAATTTCCTTAAGCATAGTTTCTTTTGTGTTTAGTCAGCAGCAAGAATAGTTTGGTTTTCATGCTCAATAGTTCACTGTTTTGATTTATTAGACTAGCAACACCTTTTCATTTCAGCAGCACATTTTCATTCTCTTTCAAGTCTTGTCATTGTAAATTTCAAATTTCTTTTTAAAGTTTCAAGTTGGTAAATCATTATAGGGGATATCATTTCCTTGAACAAACATAACCAAACTTGTTTTCATCTTAGAATTTCCATTTCACCTTAGAAAACCAAAAACGACAAAAAGTTAAGAAATAGGTTATCTTGCACATATAGTGCGCTGCACTTCATCAGCTTACGATTCCCGGATTGACAAATTAAATGCAGCAATTTAGGACACACTAAATCGACCAAACATTTTGGCGCCGTTGCCGGGGAAGTGTAACTAGGTAGCCAATTTCTTAAAAAAAAAAAAACATAAAATCATAAAAGAAGGGAAAACTTGATAACTTCTTGAAGTATGCTCTCCTCTTGCACCTAGTGTGATCTGGAGGATCGGAAAAGAGAGTTATTGGTTTAGTAATTTCTTAAGTATGCTCTCTTCTTGCACCTAGTGTGATCTGGAAGATCAGAAAGAGAATTATTAGCCCAACTTTTTTTTTAAAAAATAAAAAAATGACATGCACAGAGCAAGAGATTCTAGGGGAAGGTTTATAGCTAAAGCCAAGAGTTCGATTTTCATAACTCAATCTTCTTCAAGGCATAGACCAGATTCACCACCATCTACCCCTAGCCTTAAGATTTTTGGAAGTCAAGGAACAGTTGAATTAGAGGATTCTCCTATACCACCTACTAAAACCCATTTAGAAAACAAAGAGACTCTCTCTCATCCTCCCTTGGTAGAAGAACTAGAGGACTTTAAGAACTCTAAAGAAACTATCATGGCAGAGGAAGTAATAAATAGAGGTGGAGGTAGAAGAGGAGGAAACAATGGAGATAACAATGGTGAAGGAAATAATGGTAGAAATAGGGAAGGAGACAATTTACTTGGATTCCCTATAGTTGATGAGGAAACTCATGCAACAATGAAAAATATCTCACCATCTGTTCTCCCTAACTTTTATGGATTGCGAAGTGAGGATCCTGAAACATTTCTGTTTGAGTTTGAAGTTGTGTGCCGAACTTATGACTATATGGAAGATTCTCAAAAACTCAAACTGTTTCCTTCAACATTGAAGGGATCTGCTTTGAAATGGTTCATGGGATTAGCCACTCAATCTATCAGGACTTGGAATGAAATGAAACAAACATTTTTTGATAGATACTTGGACTATTGTATGCCCACCAATCACAAGGATGAGGTATTCAAAATGATGCAAAAAGAAGATGAAAATTTGGAAGACTTACTTGAAAGATTTCAATACAACTTGAAAAGAGCAAAGATGAGCAACTTAGATGATGAAACCTTGAAAGCCCTCATATAAAAAGCCATTAGAGATGAATGGATAGATATTTTAAACATGATGGGGAAAGGAGACATTTCTCAACTTCCACTTCGTGACATAACAGAACTATGTGTCCATCTCTCAAGAGGAAAATCTAAAACAGAAAAAGGGCCTAGGGATCCTTCTCTTATTAGGGCTAAAAAATCTGAAACTGGATCAGTAAGTAGGGCAGATATTGGTAACATGCTTGATGAATTCAAAACTGATATCTTAGGGAGCCTTAGTGAACAACTAGACACCCTTAAAATCCAAAACAAGCAGAAAGCAGAAACATATGCTTTAGCCATCTTTTGTCCGAAATGTAGGAAGAAACATGCTTTAAGGGAATGTCCCTTGGATGCAAAAGTTGTATAAACATGTATGATTTGCTCAGAGAATCATGAGATCAAGGATTGTCCTTCAATTCCTGGACTCAAAGCTGTTTTTCAAGAAGACCCAAATTCAGTAGAATCTCTCTGTTTTGTTGCAAGAAGACCTTGGCAGGGACAATAAACTCAAGGGTTTAACAACCCTATGAATCTTCAAACCCCACCAAATTGGAATCCTTGGCAACAACCTTGGCCCCAACATCAAAATCCATATCAGCCATGGGTACAAGGGATGCAAAATCCTTATGGAAGATTTGCTCAATTTTATCAATATCCTCCATCTTTTCAAAATCAACAAGCTCCACAACTTCCAAACCCAAATCCACAACTTTCATTGCCATTTCCACAACAACAACCTTCTCAAAAAAATACAAATCCTCAACTCATGCTCCCATACCAACAGAAGACAAATCAACTTCCAGCTCAGCCACTGCCAAATCCTAACAATAAGAATCCTCAAACTACTTATATGGTAGAAGGACAACAATTTTCTACCTATATGATTGTTCCTCTCAACGATGTACAACTCAGATCTGGTAGAGTTTTAGAAAAACCTTCTATAGATATTCAAGAGCAAGATACCTCTGAGGAGGATTCTCTTCAACTCAATAAGGGTTCTGAGGAAGAATCTCTTCAAAATTCAAGCATGCAAAAAGAAAAAGAAAAGCTAACACCCACAACTCCTATAGTTGAGCAACCTGCATCTTCATCTACACCTCCTTTTCCGGAAAGACTACAAATTGATAAGGGGGTGGAAAAAAAAATCTTGTTGCCTAACTATGACTTTCTAGATGAATTGAAGAATGTTTGTATCAATATTCCATTGCTACAAGCCATTCGAGAAATTCCTATTCTAGCAAAAACTATAAAGGAGTTGAGTTTCAAAAGACCAGGAAGGAAACTAAAAGACACAAGAAGAATCCACCTGGTAGGAAAGATTGCAGATATTATGATGGGAAAAATTACCATGCAGAAGTATGTAGATCCAGGAAGTCCAATTGTCAATACACATATAAATGGGATAGAAATTCCAAACACATTGATTGACTTAGGGGCTGCTATCAACATTATGAGTAGACAGACTATGGAACAGTTAAAACTTCCTATCCTTCTTTTTACACCTACTTTACTGCAACTTGCAGATCGATCAGTTATCAAACCAGATGGTGTATTAGAAGATATTTCAGTCTCCTTATATTCTTGGGAATATCTAGTAGACTTTATGATTTTGACTCCCAAAAGTAATCTAGGAGGACATCCAATTATCTTAGGAAGACCTTGGCTGGCCACAGCTGATGCTTTTATTAGTTGTAGATCTGGAGACATGTACATTTCTAATGGTAATTCGACAAAGAAATTCTATTTGTATCCTCCTGCAAGAGCAATTACAGAAATAGGAGACAATGAATGGGTCGATGATGAGAACACTATACAACCTGTCTTTACCATTTCTGAAATCATGAGGATAAATTCGAAATACAATAGAGTAAATTTGAGACATCTTCAGAATATGACCCCACACAATTTCAGTTGGAATCTGACATAGAATATTTATCATCAAGACAAATGTCTCTTTACTCTATGGAAGAGCTTGGTAGTTCTACTATTGAGATTTTTCCAGGAAAAACACTGAATATCAACAAACATTTGGAAGAATCACAACAAGAAGAACTAACCAAGATCTTGCAAAAACATTCTACTGCATTTGCATGGGAGTATACTGACATGAAAGGTATTGATCCTAAGACTTGCATCCATCATATCTATATTGAGGAAAACAGTAGACCAATCATACAACCTCAAAGAAGGATGAATCCAAATCTTAGGGAGATAGTGAAAGAAGAGCTCCAAAAACTTCTCAATGTAAACTTCATTTATCCAATTTCAGATAGCCGATGGGTTTCTCCTTTGGTTATAGTACCTAAAAAGAATGGTAAATGGAGGGTATGCATTGATTACAGGGAATTGAACAAAGCAACTTTGAAGGATCACTTTCCTTTTGCCTTTTATCGATCAAGTATTAGATACATTAGCAGGTAAAAAGTACTTTTCATTTTTGGATGGTTTTAGTGGCTATAATCAAATTCAGGTAGCACCTGAAGATCAAGATAAGACCACATTTACTTGTCCATGGGGAATTTTTGCCTACCGAGTGCTTCCTTTTGGGTTATGTAATGCACCAGCAACATTCCAAAGAGCAGTACTAGGAATTTTTTCTGATCTAATCCATGATTGTGTAGAGGTTATATGGATGATTTTACAGTTTATGGTAATTCATTTGAAGAGGCATTAGAAAATTTGGAAAAAGTTCTCATAAGATGTAAAGAAACAAACCTTTCATTAAGCCATGAAAAATGCTTTATGATGTTTACCGAAGGGATTGTTTTAGGACATCATATTTCAGGAGATGGGATTAAGGTTGATAGATCAAAAGTTGAAGTCATCTCCAAGTTGCCTATTCCAAATTGTCAAAGAGATGTTAGAAGTTTTCTAGGATTTACTGTTTACTATAGAAGATTTATAGAAAACTTCACTAAAATAGCATCTCCACTCTTCAAGTTGCTTACAAAAGACTGTGAATTTAAATGGGATCCTGATTGTCAATCAACTTTTGAAACTTTGAAAACAAAAATATCTGAAGCACCTATCTTGAGAGGACCAAATTGGAAACTCCCTTTCCATATTTCTACGGATGCTTCAGATACAGCTCTAGGAGCTGTGTTGGGTCAAAAAGATTTAGTTCTTTATGCCATTTATTATACCAGTAAAAATTTGACTCCCACAGAGTTGAACTATACTGTGACTGAAAAAGAGTTTTTAGCTGTTGTTCATGCAATTAATAAGTTTAGACATTACATAACATGCTATGAAACTTTTATTCATACTGACCATTTTGCAATTAGATATTTAATGAACAAACCTGTTACTAATGGCAGAGTGACAAGATGGCTCTTACTTTTGCAAGAATTCAATATTACTGTGTTGGATAGACCAGGAAAACAAAATACAGTAGCTGATTTCTTGTCTAGGATTCAGAATACTAAAGAAGATTCTCCTGTAGAAGATAAGTTTCCCGATGAATACTTGTTTGCAGTAACTATTAAGACCCCTTGGTATGCAGATATTGCTAACTATTTGGTTACAGGGAAACTACCTTCACATTTATTTCCAAGTGAAAAACGAAAATTATTCAGGAGAGTTCAAAATATTCATGGATTTCTAACGAATTGTTTAAAACAGGGCCAGATCTTGTGATCAGAAGATGTGTCAGGGAAGATGAAATGCCTGATATTCTTAAGGCATGTCATGATGAACCATGCGGCGGACACTTTTCGGACAAAAGGACTGCCTATAAAATCCTTTCTTTGGGATATTATTGGCCTTCCCTCTTCAAAGATGCAAAACAATATGTCAAAAGGTGTGATAGCTGCCAAAGAGTAGGGAAACCTACCCTTTCAAATGAAATGCCATTGCAAACACAGGTACTCATTGAACCCTTTGAAAAGTGGGCTTTAGATTTCATTGGACCTATTAATCCACCATCCAAGCAAAAAAAGTATATATTGGTTTGTACTGATTATGTTACTAAATGGGTAGAAGCCAAATCATTAGTATCTGCTACTGAAAATTCAGTTGTTCATTTTCTTTATGAGGATATTTTTACTCGCTTTGGTGTTCCAAGAGAAATTGTGACAGATCAGGGGAGCCAATTCACATCTAATTTGGTGGAAAAGTTGATGGAAGAATACAAAATCAAGCACAGAAGATCTACTCCTTACCATCCACAAGCAAATGGTCAAGTGGAGTCCACAAACAAAGTTCTGGAAAGTATCATCACCAAAACTATTCATCTACATAGAAGAGATTGGGCAGAAAGGCTTCCAGAAGCCTTGTGGGCCTACAGAACTACATGGAGGAATACAACAGGACATTCTCCCTATGAACTTGTTTATGGGAAAGAAGTCTTGCTCCCCATTGAATTTCAAATCAAGACCTTCAAGATAGCAGTTCAGTTGGGGATGGACTTATCAGAATCCCAAAAGCATAGAATGGAGCAATTGAATGAGCTAGATGAGATCAGACAAGAAGCAATTTTAAGAACTGATCTAGTTCAATATCAAAGAGCTAAATGGCATGACAAGTATATCAAAGAAAAGAAGTTTCAAGAAGGAGATTGGGCATTATTATTTGATTCCAAGTTTAAAGATTTTCAAGGAAAATTTCAGACTCATTGGCTTGGGCCATATGAAATTGACAAGATCTTTAGCAATGGAGCGGTAAGAATCAAGACCATTGATGAGTTTCAAACTCCTCTTATTATGAATGGCCATAGATTGAAAATTTATCATAAGCCACTCTCAAAAGAGTATTTTGTCAAAATGTTTCAAGAAAGTCTTCAGACTGAAATGGCTGTATATCCTTTCTCTCACTGCATCAGTTGCTCTTCATTAAAAAAAAAATGGTATAAGCCTGAAAACCAATCATTGATTGGCAGTCTTATACAGAAAATATAGGGTGAAAATCATGAACACCTGACACTCTATATTTTCCAAAAAAAAAAAATCTCTCTTTCATTTCACAAGTTTTGTCACCATCCACTTCATTTCATTCCACTTCATTCCATTTAATTTCATTTCATTTCACCCCATTCTACTTCATTTTATCCATTTCATTCCATTCCATCAATAAAAATCTTTTTCATGACCATTTCCATCTGGTCATTTGTCATCTGTTCATTTCCATTCATCCAAATAATAGTTGTGTCAGTTTCCGCAGCTGCAATCTGTTTCCGCAGCTGACTCCAGTTTCCGCAGCCAGAAGCAGATTCCGCAGCTACTACTCTGTTTTTTTTTTTTTTTTTAAAGAATGTACAGTCAGACGTTATTATGAAATAAAATGCAGGTGAGAGGATCAAAAATGAAGACATGGAGCATTCAAGACACCAATGGAGATCAATTATTTGAAGACCAAGGGAAAAGACAAAGATTCCAAAGGTATGAATTAAATTTATTTCAAATAGCATTGAAAAACACATTTTTATATAGTTCTGAACCATGAGCTCTATCCATTACGTGCAATGATTATATTGACAATTTCGTAACCCTTCACGATCTCCATATTATCCTCTCGCATTCATTCACAAACGGTTCCATCATTAAATCCCCGATTTTCATTCATGATCCAATGTTCCACCGGTGATAATGAGACGTATTTGATTTGACCAAGGACTCTTACAGCCGCATAAATTCATAACCGTTGATTGAAACGTGCTCATATTTATTGTGCAGCCACCAAAACTCAAAACGCGGCCGAATTTGTTATACTTTGTTAATCTCTTTATCGTGTCTCTACTGTGTTTACGAAACCCCACTCTATTCTGTCTCACTCCATTTCGATCACTGTGCTCATTCTCACTCTCGGATATCTACCCACAGTCTCACTCCATTCCGTTTATGGTGCTCATTCCCATTTTATGATACATTTCCATAGTCATTGTGCTCGTTCCTGTGCATTCAACCGTTCTATTTCCATTTAAACCCTCACGTAGGCAAATTTTTGAAGAGCAGAAAAGAGAAATGGGTAAATTGCTAAGACCAGAGCCGGAAGGACCTAAGTTTATAGAGGGATATCCGCAAGTAAAGGAGATATTGAAGAAAGAAAATTGGCTGCGGTTTATCCAGAAATTCAGAGGTTATCATAAAGAAGTGACGAAGGCATTCGCAAGGTCGTTTAATGGCTTGGAAGCAAAGATTGGAGACCTTAAGTTTGCGGTCAATGAAGCATCTATAGCAACAGCCACGGAACTTCTTCAAGAGGGTGAGCGTTGGTTTAAAAATAAAAGCATCAGTGATGAAGCATGGAAAACAATCTTACGAAACCAAGGTATGGACATAACTATTTTTAAAAGAGGAATTCTTGTGCATGCATTGAAAGAGGAATGGGCTACTTTGCTGCTAGTTATTCAGAAATTCATTACATGTGAAGGCCGTTTTGGGTCCATGTACATGTACCATACCAGGTTACTAATGAATTTTCTAGATAATCAAGTTCTCAATCTTCCATATTTTCTGTTAAATAGCTTGAAGAAAATGGTTGTGACTGTTCAAAAACACTTAGGAGATGTAGAACCCCATCTATATCACCACGGCCTTGTAAAAATTCTGATTGAAAAGGAGTTAAAGGAAAAGAAAGACACATGGGAACAATTTCTAGTTAGAAATTTCTTTGAGGAACCTCAGGAAATTCCTGAAGGTAGTACAGCAAGAAGGAGTAGAAGAAAAAGAATAAATGTTGAAACCCAAATTACTCCTACCCCGGAAATTCCTGAAGGTAGCACAGCAAGAAGAAGTAGGAGAAAAAGAACAATTGATGAAATCCAAAATACTCCTACTACTGCAATTGAAAGAACTGATAAGGAAGAGAGACTGTCAAAGAGGAAGAAGAAAGAAATCAAGGGTAAGAAGCCAATAACACCAAAAGAGAGAAAAATTATTGAGGTTGTACATAAAACTCCTTCTTCTGAAGAAGAAGATCATCAAGTGTTATCTGAAAGATTAGTTTATCTTCAAAAACAGTCATCTATGCCCAAGAAGACAGAGAAAGGAAAACAAAAACAAAAGGATAATGTACCACATCGTGTGAGAAGAAGCAGCAGACTTAAGGGGAAATTGAGGAAAACACAAATTAAGGGTCCTCATTTCATTGATTTGGGTGAGGAGACATCTGAACAGTCCCCAGCTGACCATAGTCCATCTCAGTCAGTTAGTGAACCTGGTTCATTTCATTCCCAATCATACATTGAACATACTCCATCCCATTCTCAGCAAGATATTGATGTGAGCCCTTCTGAGCCAGATTTTGAAGATAACTCTCCTTCACGGCATTTTGGGGACAGCCCAATAAAAATGACACCTGAAATAGACCCCAAACAGCAGGAAGTATATGACTATATAGAATCTTTGGAAAAGGCAGCTACAGGTCCAAGTACTTCGTCCATTCAGCCTCATACATTGCAGGATGATTTAGTTCAATCACTAAAACAGGAAATTTTTGAGCTGGAGCTTTTAAATAGGCACATCAAAAATGAAAATGAAACATTGAAAGAACAAGGCAAATTGGACAAAATCATCCATGATAATACCATGCTACATTTGGGAATATGGCAGAAGAAGAATAAGAAATTGAAAAGGAAATGCCAGAAGTTGAGCAGAGCACTCGTTAATATCAAATTTAGGTGCTTAATGAAGAAACCCAGAATGTTGGCAGTACCAAGGAAGAAGAGGAGAGGATTGGATGTGTTGGCTGAAGTATCAAGGCACATGAATTGAAGAAAGAGTATCAAAATTTTGGTTGCATGAGGACATGCAACACCTTCACAGTGGGGGTATGTTGAGTCCCAAATTTGCATCTTTTCCATACACTTTTCCATACCTTTTTCACTCTCATAAACCTCCCAATTTGTCAATATCATGTGCAAAAGAGCATTTAACATGGTTTTTAATTATATTTTTGTGTTTGCTATTTGATCTAGATTTTGTTCATTCAGCTGCGGAATCTTGCCACTTTCCGCAGCTGCTGCAACTTTCCGTAGCTATTTTGTGAAACTCTATGTTACAGGTGTCTATAAGGAAAACGAGCCACATGGGCAGGTCAGGAATGACGTGGACATGGTTCGTGTCCTATTGGTTCGAGCAAACTCATCTAAAGAAGCCGCGGTCAAAGGCGTCCACATGGAAGTCAACCATAGAGTCTCATGTCGGCAGGACTCTGTTTCGTGTCACATGAAGATTCATACGGCCGTTTCTAAGTTGCGGAGGATAAATCGACATCTGCACATGGTTCCTTAGTCGAATTCAAGCATCCACTCCTCGTAGATTTACTTTCCAACACAGCCATGATCCTAGATCCGTGGACGTAGTGGTCTACGTGCTCTCCACCAGCATGAACTTTAGGAGACAGTTATATTTCTTTTGTTATATATAATAAGTTTGCATACGCATATAGAGTTAGTCGATGCTAGTCTCTGTTATCTTATATAAGTCTGCTCTGTAGTGTGATTACGCTGCACTTGTGCCGTAACATCACCTTTCTGTAATGACTGCTTTTTAATATAAGAAGACTATGTTTTTAACCGAAATTCGTATTTGAAGATCGTTGCCAAGGCTGGTGTAGAGGGCCCCTGCTCAGCTAAGGTTTTGTGCATTAGTGTATAGTTCTCATTTTGTTTCTTTAAAGCTCATTGTGCCATAATCCATTCATATGTTTATACATTGCATTTGCTTCATTTCTGTTTATAAACTTCCATAATTTCCATTTCACTTCTGTCTTTCATGTTTTATGTTGATTAATCACTGATCAGTGTTCTCGTTTCAGGTTATAGATAGGCAGCCCGGGCATTTTCATAGCTTTTTGACTAATGACATGGAACTAACATTGTTCTGCAGCTAATTTGCTTTTCATAGTTTCTGTTTAATTTCAGTATTGCTTTGTTCATTTCAGTTTTGCTTATTTGTTTCAGTAGTTAAATTTAGATATATTAAGCTGCTCATAACATCTTCAGTTGCCTCCGAAAGCCACAGCTGGACTGATGGTGAGGGGTTGTATTATGAAATGTGTAGTTTAGTATTAGTTTCCTTTCTGCAAATTTAGATATATTAAACTGCTCATAACATCTTCAGTTGCCTCCGAAAGCCACAGCTGGACTGATGGTGAGGGATTGTATTATGAAATGTGTAGTTTAGTATTAGTTTTCCTTCTGCAAATTTAAATATATTAAACTGCTCATAACATCTTCAGTTGCCTCCGAAAGCCACAGCTGGACTGATGGTGAGGGATTGTATTATGAAATGTGTAGTTTAGTATTAGTTTCTTTTCTGCAAATGTAATATATATTAAATTGTGCATAACATCTTCAGTTGCCTCCGAAAGCCACAACTGGACTGATGGTGAGGGATTGAATCATGAATGTATGGTTTGATATTAGTTTTCTTTCTGCAAGTTAGATATCAGTTACTCAAGTTATTTATGATTACTTCCGAAAATCATAGCTGGACTAATGATGAAGGATCAGAAGATAAATTGATGTAATCTGATTTAGATTTATTTTGTTGCAATTTTGAATTTTCTTAAGCATAGTTTCTTTTGTGTTTAGTCAGCAGCAAGAATAGTTTGGTTTTCATGCTCACTAGTTCACTGTTTTGATTTATTAGATTAGCAGCACCTTTTTATTTCAGCAGCACATTTTCATCTCCTTTCAAGTCTTGTCATTGTGAATTTCAAATTTCTTTTTAAGATTTCAAGTTGGTAAATCATTATAGGGGATATCATTTCCTTGAACAAACATAACCAAACTTGTTTTCATCTTAGAATTTCCATTTCACCTTAAAAAACCAAAAACGACAAAAAGTTAAGAAATAGGTTATCTTGCACATATAGTGCGCCGCACTTCATCAGCTTACGATTCCCGGATTGACAAATTAAATGCAGCAATTTAGGACACACTAAATTGACCAAACAAGCACTATTGAGTATTATATTTTCAGTTTCTGAACATATTTAGATTAAGGGAACTGTATCTTCAATTCATATCATGATTGCATAACAATTTGATGAATATATGTTAATGGTCGTTGAGTTCATTTCACTTCCTTAATGAATGTTGATGACTTTGTTTATTAGCATTTGTGTTATCATTTAAAACTTTTAGGAAGTGAAGGGTGTTCTTGCCATAAGGAATTGTTTCTTTTGTGGTCAGAACAGTTTATAAGCATGACCCTAATAGTGTATTATTCATGTTTCTTCCTTGATATATGCTTCATTATTTCTCTCCTGTAATAATATATGCATTATTAAATAAATCATATGTCTTGTATCATTTGATTAAGTGTGTATCCACTGGTTTATAGAGTTTAAGCGAGACCCAAAGAAAGGAGAAATCAGCGGTAGTCAGACCCACACCCCGGACGGGATCCCTATTCCAAACGGTTCAAGGTCTAATTGCGAATTTTTACCGGGGAGATCCCCTGCAGTTGGCCGGACATATTTTCCCGTCAACAGAATTGGCGCTAGAAGGAGGGCCAGATGACAAGCTGAGCCCTTAGAGCCTGCAGTTAATCTCATATTTGTAATGGCTCGTCCCTAAATCATTCTCCCGAGATGTTTGTCGGATTTTTATGAGCCTCGATGCCTCATCCCTTATGAACTTATGTATCACTTGTCCCAGCTAAAATTCGATGGCGAAAACGGAGTGTCTATAACCAAACACCTTTTAGATTTTTGTGACTTTGGTGAGTGCTACGAAATTGACAATGAAGGTTTTATTTGTTTGCTTTTCTTCCTCACTCTCGAAGGTCGTGCTAAGAAATGGTGCTGCACATTGTTGGAAGCTTCCATCCATTCGTTTGAACAACTCACCAGTGAATTACAACAATCTTTTCACAGGTACGATTTTCAAAGTGTATTGATAAAGCTAAATGACATCAGAATGGAACCTCGGGAACCTCTAGATGAATTCTCTATCAGATTTGTTAATTATTGTTTTGCGTTCCCTGAAAAGGATGTTGATTGGAAGTTGTTAAGTGAATATTTCAGGTATGTGATCCTCGTTTCCCTTGAACAATTTCAAGTAGCAACCCAGCCTGATCCTAGTGGTCCCTATGACGACCCGCAGGTTGCCAGCTGTTCAGACTTCGTCCCTAGTGTTTCCTTGACCATCTCCCCGAGTCTAAACCACATTTAGGCCTCCAAGGAGAGTATTTCTATTTTTGATATTCCTGCTCCTCCTCCTGAATTGCCGGGTAGTGGAGTTGTGACCTCGAAAGTTCTGAGCAATGATAGACACGTGCAAGAGGATAAAGCCTATTGTACTACCTTTGAATCTTTCACACACCTTGTTGAATCAAAGCTTGAAAACCAGATGGGCCCAACATCCCTCCAGGTTCATGAAACCTACCTCGAGCCCACTCGATGTCTTCCTGGACACAGTCCTAAATCTGATTCGCATACTAGTTATGAATCGACTCCTATCTCGGATGAAGTTGATTCCCTTACAAGGCCTGCCAGATCATTGTTTTCTCTTAATGACACGGATGTGCGTATTGAAAATCCTTGTACGATTAACGCCCCTGTGGCTCAATCTTTTCGTTCATTATTCCCCGATTTATTTCACGAGTCTGCCACACCAGTAATTTCTTCGAGACATTCAAAATTTCCTTATACTGGTATTGGTGACAATCATAAGCACGCGGATGGTGTTTCACAATCACAGTTAAAAATTGATGAATCTTTTACATCTAATATTTCTCACTCGAAATATATAGATAGCTATAGGAGGGATTTCCTATCTAGGAAACCTCAAGATGTCCTCATTATTGATCCATCCCAGTTGGTAACTCCCGGGGAGCCTAATATGCCAAGTACCCAACTTGATCAAATCGATGGTTCCAATGATCATTGCTTATCTGAAAACATATTCACTCATACTGCCAAGGACTGACACTCGTATCTCTCCACCGACTATAATCCGCTTTATGAAGATCCAAGTACCTATCACGGAATCAAAGCGCTTCCACTTCTGCCAGCCGTTACCCCTATTCCTTCTGATCCTGACGAGACCCCTCAAACAACTCCAACTAGGGTTTCTCATATTAGGGTTTATGAAATGATGGTTCCCAAGTACCATGCCCCTCCTAACATAACCACGTCAGATATCCTTTCATCTGGGCAGATTTTTCATTTTAGTGAGGTTTCCCTAAGCACATATTCCTGCCCCCCAACAGCTGGAATGCAACAACCGATATACCCCAATTTACTCACTGGTAAGAAAACGCTGGCCATTGTCTCTAATATTTCTAGTTGTTGCCCAGCCAGTACCAGTTGCAATCAGGCACAAACATGGGATTTTGGGTAGATCCCTCAACTTCCCGAAAACCTTCTGGTAAATTCACCCCATCCTGGCAAATCTAAAGAATCTGATACATTGGATTATCAATCTGTCCGCGCACAAACATTTGGCCAAGTTGATACAAAGCCCACTGACATTGTTCAAATCACCACATTTCATGATCACAACAATTTGCCTGTTGATCAAGACGGTGAGGAATCTCAGGCTCCACTAAACGTAGATTCGGATCCTCATACCCTTTACCAAACCCAGGAGCAACCCCGAACCAGGGTTTTCAAAACTAGGGTTTCTGCACTTGGATGCGAAAGCGTCTATAATTCGCCTGGCACATGCTTATTGTTTCCATTCCATAGAAATGATCATTCTTTACACCTTGATGAGGTATCTGTTTGGTTCGACGGATCTTATCCAATGAATATACTCGCAAACAGGCAGCGTCTTACCTCCCTCCCGTTGGACCTAGGGTTGTGCATGAATCAGTTTGTGTCATTCATAAAAAATGCTGAGTTTCAAGAACATATTTTTGTGTATCAGGATGAGAGTGGAATTCATCTTGCACAATCTATTCAGGCATGTTCTCTGGTAAGTATCCATGATCTTCTTGCCATTGCACATGCTCTTCAGGTAAGTTTTGTTGTTGCTGCACTTTTTTGGATACTAGCTCTGATCCCGAGCATTGTTGTTATTGCAGGATGGGAACTAATGCGGTGGTTGCACTGGAAAGCTGATTTCACATAACCCGACCGCATCATTGGTTAAACTAGGGTTTTAGGTGTAGGCTAGCTAGGACCTGTTAATAAAAAAAATTAGTTCAAAGTTTAATTAGGTTTACTGATGAAATTTTTTACTTTATGATTTAAAAGTGTGTTTGCTATTTTTGTTTACGATTAGTATCTTAGGCATCATCATGTTACAAGTATTTTCCACTCATTTCTTTTTCAATTGCTTATTGCTACATAAATAATCACTGCTTGTATTGAGCCTCTTTTCCACCTAGAACTAGTTGATTTTTCTCGCACATGGCGTTGCATTGCATCTTGAGCCTCATCTATTAATTGTGTCGTACACTCTCTTCCTCGCATCATTTCCGCTGGTTGTTGACATAGCTTTGAAAATTTTCGACATATCACCTACTGCTGCATGAGCCCTCATTGAAACCCTAACACCTTGCGCATTTGTTTTACCCCGATTACTGAAACAATAACCCCATTGTTGGCGTGAGGTTGCAGTGGCTATCTCAAGGGGTAGCTTCCTCATAGGACGGGTCATCGAAGTCGCATTCTCAACAAGATGTCTATGAGTCTAAATTTATTATCCGAGGAGATACGAGCCGATTTTTTTTGGGAGACCTAATGAGTTTGAATGGCCCAATACCCGTAGCCTAAGCCTTGTGCCCAGCATAGTCTTGTACATTTTAATGATCTATTTGCACGCTTCACCTATTGTGATAGATGGGATATGAAGGTTTGGCACAAGGGAAAACTCAAATCAGGATATCTTTTAGTTTCCGTAAAACAAGAAACAACCTCTCTTGCTCATAAAATAAGTCGGGATCCCTCATCTGCCCATGAAAATAAGTGCCACATGCACATGAAAATAAGTGCTACAAGCAAATGAAAAAAATAAGGGTAAAGGATTGAGAAAGGCTTCCTGCGCAGAGAGGTAATGCAACGACTCCGCCGGGGTACTGACCAGGCTCACTGGCAGCAGAGCAACGCTTGTGATTTCTTGAAGTGACTCCGCCGGGGTACTGTCTGGCTTGCTGGCAGCGGAGCAACACCGGAAACTTACTTTAAAAATCCTGAAAATAACAAACCCGCTGCCTTTCTCTTCACATCATCAACAAGCTACAGGCGTCCGTGAGCTCCCACTTTGGTGTGTTTTGATTAGTGAGACCTAGCTGAGGCACAAGGACTACGCATATCTGTAAAGGCAAAAGTAATACAAAGGGTACGCGCAGAACTTGTTCAATATTCCCTTGCATCACTATCTAGACTTAGACTATTGTTGTGATATTGACAGAGATGTTGGTTTCTACTAGTGGTTCGCCATTTGTTGTAGTCGCTACAACAGCACCCAAAATTTTGGGTATATTTGAAATTTCGGGTCCCCTCCCCTCTACTTGCTTAGCCGTTGAGGTTTTAACTTGGCCTATAGATGATGACATCCTCGCAACATGTCCCAAACCCCTCGTGATCCTTCTCACCATCATGACGAGATACTCTTACCGCAGTCGCGCCTTGTGTGAAGAGATCGCCATGCATACATTCGAATGGAGACCTTCTTGTGTATTGACAATTAAAAACCCTCTCGCCATGGGTCATTAAGCATGTTGTTGAATACTTCTCTTAAGCTCGTTAGTCTCATATGTTTTATCTAGGGACACCATTCTCAAATAGTAACTATGACGTTGTAATGTTCCACACAGGTCAACCCCATGGGTGACAAACTCCTCAATTTTGTCACGACATCGAGGGAAATAAAAGTGAGCTCAACAACAAGGCCAAAGTTGCGAAACAGTGGAGGAGGGGGAGAAAGTGACCAGTACTGTTAAAAGGAGGATGGTGTGATACATGTTTTTCAGAGAAAGAACCTTTTATGTCACTGATGCAAAAAAGCATTCTTCACTAGTGTACACCAGATACTTAGAAACACTCCATTTGGAAATGTCCGTATCGGATGCCATCTCGCATAAACCAAAAGCATTTGCTCTGATCTAAGCTTACGTAGGGACCGGATGAAGTATTTTCCGAGATGGCAGATATCTCACCTTAAAGGAATTTTTGAAGATCCTGCACAATACCAGCTCAATGTCGATGTGTACACACAAAGGAACACATTTCACCAATTCAAAAAATCTAACCTGAAGTATGGCCCGAGTGAACAAAGTGGACTCGGAAGATTTCCCTAAAGAAAGACAATCTCATTCAAAAGCATTCTTGTGCTGAGCAGCAGTGCGAAAGCACACATGTTGGTGTTGGAGGGGAAATGGCACAGTTTCAAATGTCAAACACACCTTTGGGAAACAACATTTATTAATCATAAGCTACATAGTGTGCGCACATCTATGGACCAAATTTATGGTTTTAAATGTTGTATAATTAAACCAGGGCGCAAAAAAATATGGTTTCCAAACCATATGAGATGGTGGAGCAGAACTACATGAACACGTTACAAATGGGTGCAAATATTTCTATGCCGGAGTTTTAGTCTATGGTAAAACATTTGGAGTAGATATATATAGTGGTCAAATTTTATGATTAAAACATGGAGCGGAACTATAGTGGCAACGTATAATAACCATGGTGCGATAATAGTCGAAATTAGAGCAGAGTTGTAAAAAGTATGACGATCCATAACCTATGTTGTAAACGGTGCAGAGTTATGGTTTCAAACCATATCGGATGAAGATTAGTCACACAGGTCAACGAAATAACACATCCATCACCCAATGAAATAGGAAGGCATCGAGCATCAGAAAACGTTTTATGATAATGGCGTCAATATAAACAAAGATGCCATATTAGAGCGCCAGGTTGAAATGAGGTTTTGTTTTTGTAGACGTTGTCACAATGAAGCAAAGAATTTTGTTAATGTTAAAGCTCCAGCAAAGACATGATGTTCTCTCGACATAAAGTTCAAGGGGTCGTTTTTTCACTTTCTGACACTGCGCGAGATGTTCATCGAGTGCGTGTTAACTGCGCGGTCGAAGTAATTTTGTAAAACTCACACGCCTTTGATGATGATATCCCCAAACAGCAATACCACTATGATGGATGGTGGTATATGTATAACTGGGGGTCTGGGATATTTTCTGCTGCTGTTTCAAACATGCTATTCATATCGACTGTTCCAAAGATATGCAACGACACCTACAGCTCTTTTGCCCAGTGTGTTCTAAGTTAGTTTGCGATATGTCAAAGGTTTGGGAGAAACTTGACGAAGGGGTTGCTTTGATACCAATGCCGCAGTCCTACTAGAACAAGAAGATCCAGATTTTATGCAACGACTGTAACATAACCTCAGTAGCATCATTTCACGTTGCCGCACAAAAATGCCTGAACTTCAATTCGTGTAACACCCAGCAGACCAGAGGAGGTCACACCACAGACACTTGTCAATAATAGCGTGTCACCTCTATGATATCTACCTGAAGGTTCTGATGGGCAATCGTAAAAGTTGCTACAGCCATGAAGATGATCTTGCAATAGAGATTCATTTTACGTTACAAGTTGTTGCCATTTTCCCGACCTGCTAGGGTACCTTTCAGTGGATTAGGAAAGAAGCAGAAACGAAAACGAAGCAAGTATTTGAGCATTACTGGCCATCAGATCGCAGATCAACCTCCCATGCGTCCGTTGCAACTCAGACATAGTGCGACTATGCGACCATCGGAAGGTCGCATTTCTGCCCAGGTCATTGAGTCACAAGTCTAGGGCGTTAACGTGAAATGCGACTTAGCAGGATCTGCAACCATGCGACCTCCACGGTCACCAAGTCGCAAGGTTGGACACCAGCAAATCTGGGACCGGGCGTGACTCTTTGACCAAGTGTAATAATTTTTTTTAGAAAGAGCATGGCTATATTATTCCAAACACATTGCAAAACTGAGTCACATGCCTCTGATGTACACGTTAATTTTGGTAACTCCTTGAAAGCAGTGTGAGGTATGTGTTACCTTTGGTAACTTCCAAAAAACAATATGAGAATATTTTAGCATTCCCTCAACATATGCATTACCGTTGATAAATTCCAAGAAGTAACATGATGAGATATTAATGAGTGAAACATCATTACATTAGATTATATGTTTAACGGGAGCTAAGGAGAAATTGATAGTAATGGTATCATCCATTGAGGCCACAAGCTATTCATGCAGTGTTGACAAATCACGTCCATGTTTGGAGCTGAAAACTATGGCGAAAAGGGATTGACAGGTTCGAACATAAAGATGGCAATATTTGATGTCGGTTTAAGAGCTGATCATCCACGCTTCCGAAAGATAAAGGAAAGAATGAACCGGGTAAAGGAATGGATATTCCTTAGAACAAGAAGAGTTTTCCGCTCAGTTAGACTTGACACAGGCCACAAACTTTCATAAATTCCCCAAGAGGAACTTTCACGAGAAGACAGCTTGGCATAAGCGTACACGAGTTGTTCGTTCATTTTTATGCAAGACAGGACTACACAGGGGTCCAACTAGTTTTAGCTTTGAAAAAATTATTGCATTTCATATGTTTATTCCCTAACATGTGTATATATGTGTGTGTGTGTGTGTGTGTGTGTGTGTGTGTGTGTGTGTGTGTGGCTGATTTAAATTCGCTTATCTGCAGGTTATATGAGAAGATGCTAATTTACTCTGTTGTCTTGCAGGTAACATAAGGAAATAGTAATGTCCACCCAAACTAAGAGAACTGCTAGCTCTCTCTGGAGGATGCAAAGTTGGGCTTCGAATCAATCTCAGAACCTCGTGTTATGTGGGTGCTCAGTATCTCGCTCAAAGCAGAAACGCTACTCTCCCACTTATCAACTCATGCAAATTCTCTTAGCATGAAAATGGCATTACCGGCAGATAGGAGCTACTGTTTCACATAGCAAGAGCTAAGGCTGTTCTCCGGAGAACAACACTCTGATATCTGAAGAAGAGAAATGTAGAAGGGATCAGAAACTTCAAGTCGCAGGTCGCAACTTTCCTCAGGTCGCAGGTCGCACTCCCTGTTAAAAGCCTGACGGCGCGATGGCGCGACCCAGCGACCAGGTCGCAAGTCGTAGATTTCCTCAGGTTGCAGGTTTCCGATTGCTGGGGGTCACAAGTCACAAAATCAAGTGAGGTTGCAAGTCGCAAAAGCCAGTCAGGATGTAGGTCGCAACAGTGGCTCAGGTCGCAGGTCGCAGAATAGATTGGGTCGCAAGGCAGCCCAACAGTCGGGAAAGCGAAAAGTCAGAGAGCCCAAAGGGCAAGCTTGGCCCTATAAATACTTCCTTCAGGAACTTGGAAAGGGATCTTTTGTTTGGGACTCGAGCTGAGTACATTGTATTACCAAGATTACACAACTTGAGCATGAATACAAGCATTTTGAAAAATGTTTTTGTGGATCTGGTGTTGACATATGTATGAGCACTATTGAGTATTATATTTTCAGTTTCTGAACATATTTAGATTAAGGGAACTGTATCTTCAATTCATATCATGATTGCATAACAATTTGATGAATATATGTTAATGGTCGTTGAGTTCATTTCACTTCCTTAATGAATGTTGATGACTTTGTTTATTAGCATTTGTGTTATCATTTAAAACTTTTAGGAAGTGAAGGGTGTTCTTGCCATAAGGAATTGTTTCTTTTGTGGTCAGAACAGTTTATAAGCATGACCCTAATGATGTGTTGTTAACAACACTTCCTTCGGTACTTATGCTTCATTATTTCCTCTTCCTACTCATAATGTTATATTACATTTAATGCATCAATCATATGTCTTGTATCATTTGATTAAGTGTGTATCCACTGGTTTATAGAGTTTTAAGCGAGACCCAAAGAAAGGAGAAATCAGCGGTAGTCAGACCCACACCCCGGACGGGATCCCTATTCCAAACGGTTCAAGGTCTAATTGGGACACCTAGGGAGATCCTGATTGTTGGACGGACTGTATTTTTCACGCTAACACATTACCCGGATGCCTTTGATCTAGAAATAGAGTTTCAAGTAAGAGAAAGAAGCCTTGCAACACTTGAAGAGATGTAGAACAATGCAATAGATGTAGAGGATAATCTGCTGATCAATAGGCAATAGCTGAAGGAAAAATAGAGGGAGAATAGTGTAGAGCACTTGACATCTTCATAGGTAAAGCTCGACATTTTGGTAAGTACAATAGAGGAAATAATGCAAAACATCACCATGAGAGATGGATTTTTTGTTCAAGATCACCATGACCCAATTATTGCAGAAAAAGAAGAGGTTCTCGACCCTTCTTCAGTATTAATGAATTAAACCCTTCTTAAAATTCCTCATTCCACTGTCTTAAAGATGGATCCCCATTGGGATTCGAAACGTCGACAAATGTTTCTTGATACTGTGGATAATCTGGGAAGCTCTTCAGAAGATGATAACCATGGGAACTTAAAAATAAAAAAGAAGAGTTTCTTGGCCCTAAACATTTTCCTGCTAATCCTAGCTACCATATATTGGAAAATGGATTTGTAGATCTATCCGAGGATAAAAAATCTACTGATTTAATGTTTATGATTGGTGACATTACTTATATTGATGATTTGCCTAAGTATGATCAGTATGACAAAAATTATGTTCTTCAAACATAATCTAATCTTGTGGACCAATCAACATCTGGTTTGTGGGAGGAGGAAGTTCAGTTTCAGCAGCTCAAATATAGTGAACATCCAAGGCATATTAGCTATTGTAGTGATGAGGAAAGTCTAGAAAATTTGGAAGAAAGTGAAGAATTGTTTCCTCTTTGTTTTACTTCATTTCAGTTCATTAGAGATAACTTTCATGCAATCAAAAATCTGTTGGGTTTGTGTTATATTATTTCCACAACTAGTCACGCGTGGGGGGGTATCAGGGGGGTGATAGCCCCTCCTGTCAGGGTCTGGGGCAATGCCCCGGGAAAGTTTTTTTGGTCCTTATTTTCCAGTGGGCGGACCCACCCATGGTTTTTTGCATGGGTTTGCACATGGTTTTGGGGCATGATGGTTTTCGGCCCCTGGTATTTTGTAGATCCATTCAAGGGAACTACGGTTATGTTCTAATCCAGGGTTAATGGATTGGGGTTTATGTATGCTTCGGCATGTATATATATGTGTTGTAACACTAAAAGGAATATAATGAAAAATCAAGCTGGTCGTCCCGATTTGGGATCCAGGGGAAAATCTCTGTGTTTATCTGTTTTATGTTTTATGCTCTCGCTATTGCTTATTTTCTATTTTTGTGATCCATTTGGCAATGAATTTCAGATCAGTTAAAACTTACATTGGTATCTTCAGTTTCATTTCAAGGGGACACCTTTCCTGCTAAGGTTTTTTTTCTCGGGCCTGAGGTAGACCCTGTTCAGTGGGAGATCTGTGGGATCGATTCTTGCGGTGAAAAAAGATGGCGAGCAGCGGGAAGATAGAGATCGAGAAATTTAATGGTTAGAATTTTGAGTTATGGAAGCTCAAGATGGAGGATCTTCTGGTGGATAAAGATCAGTGGATCACGGTAGATCCGGGTACTAAACCAACAACAATGTTTGATGAAGAATGGAAGAAATTGGATCGGAAGGCAAAGAGAACAATATGGTTGTGTGTCTCAGATTCAGTATTATTGAATGTATCTGGGGAAGCTACGGCAAATATTTTGTGGGACAAGCTAGAGACTTTGTACCAATCTAAGTCTCCGGTGAATAAATTGTTCCTACGAAAAAAGCTGTATAACCTGAGGATGAAGGATGGAGACTCGGTGACAGAGCATCTGAACGCCTTCAATACTGTGGTAAGTCAGTTTTCATCTGTTGATATTAAAATATCATATGAATATAAGTGCATCAGTTTGTTATGTTCTCTACCAGACTCGTGGGACAGTCTGGTTATTGCAATAGGTAGCAATACAACTACCTTGAATTTTGATGACATTGTCTCAGCCTTGCTGTCGGAGGAAATGAGACTGAGAAATATGGAGGGTCAGAATGGAGATGCCTTATCTGTACGAGGAAGGTCCCAGAACAGAAACAAGAATAAGGTTTCGAGTGGGAGATCTAAATCTAGAGGGAGATCTAAATCTCCTGGAAAGTTTATAAAGGTGTGCTGGAAATGCGGAAAGGAAGGGCACTACAAAAAGGAATGCAGATCTAAAGCTCATGAGAAAGGAAAGGGATCTGATGAAGCTCCTTCTGCAGAGGCAAAAACCACCTCGGATGAAGGTGGGGATGTGTATTTGGCTTCTTCTTCAAATACACATGTAGATCATGAGTCATGGTTGATTGAATTAGGTGCATCCTTTCACTTCACTCCCCATAGGGAGTGGTTCTGCGAGTATGAGAAATATGATGGTGGTGATGTCTTCCTAGGGGATGATAGGAAGGCCAGAATCGTCGGACGTGGAAAGTTCAAGCTGAAGCTGCAAGGTGGGAGGATTAGAACACTTCCTGGTGTTCTGCATATTCCTGCATTAGCCAGAAACCTGATTTCTGTAACCAAGATGGATGATGCAGGTGTAAAAACAGTGTAAAACAAGTGTTCGAGAAAGATACCCGTAAGATGGTTTGGGAACACTGGTATTAATGTGGGAGTTCATTGGAATTTATACAAGTCAGGGAAGCACCTATATTGATGGGTGTAACAGTTATGTGGTTCCTAAAAGTGGAGCGGAAAGCCTAGCTGTCTCTGGAGAAAAGACCATGCTATGGCATCAAAGGCTTAGACATATTGGAGAGAAGGGCCTTCGGATACTGCATAGAGATGGTATGGTAGAAGGTATGTCTAATTGTTCTCTGGATTTCGATTTCTGTGAACATTGTGTATATGGGAAGCAGAATCAGGTGAGTTTTCCTTCTGGTTCTAAGAGGGCGAACAAGATATTAGAACTTGTGCACAGTGATGTGTTTGGACCTGTGTCAGTTCCATCACTGGGAAAGTCTGTGTACTATGTTTCATTCATAGATGACTTCTCAAGGAATACATGGATATATTTCTTGAGGAAGAAATCTGAAGTCTTTGACAAATTTAAAGAATTTAAGGCTCTGGTGGAAAACCAGACAGAGAAGAAGATAAAGGCGCTGAGGACAGATAATGGTGGGGAGTTCTGCAAGAATGAATTTGAAGAGTTTTGTAAGAAGTGTGGTAT
Organism: Pinus albicaulis; assembly: GCA_034641835.2. Classification (NCBI taxonomy): domain Eukaryota; kingdom Viridiplantae; phylum Streptophyta; class Pinopsida; order Pinales; family Pinaceae; genus Pinus; species Pinus albicaulis. Next base: position 1,291,242,820 of record CM076574.1, read on the forward strand.
AGCACGACAGAAGACTACTCCATACACACCTCAGCAAAATGGAGTTGTAGAAAGAATGAATAGAACACTGATGGAAAAGGCAAGAAGCATGCTCAGTGGTACCAGGTTAGGACAAGAATTCTGGGCAGAGGCAGTGGAGACTGCATGTTACTTAGTTAACAGATCACCTTCATCAGCGTTGGAGGATAAGACCCCACATGAGGTATGGACTGGTAAGAAACCCTCTCTTTCACATATAAGGGTATTTGGATGTGATTCATATGTACATGTTCCAAAGGAGAAAAGGACCAAGTTGGATAATAAATCTGAAAGGTGCATCTTTATTGGGTATAAGGATGGTTTAAAGGGTTACAAGCTTTGGAACCCAGAAACAAGGAAGGTTGTGTACAACCGAGATGTGGTGTTTAGAGAAGTGAAAGATGTTGTTAAACATGAAGTCCTACCAAAGGAACCCGAGAAGATAGAGTTTGAGCTAAAGGAGGATGAATCAGACTCTACAACAGAAGAAGACTCAGAAGATGAAGAGCCACAAACTCCAAATTTGAGAAGATCAGTTCGGGAAAGAAGGCAACCAGAAAGGTACAGTCCATCTACTTTCTGTTCAGGTTTTGCCTTAACTATAACTGATGATGAACCCAGAACTATCAGGGAGTCAGTAGATTCAGAGGATGGAAAACTATGGAAGGAGGCCATGGTTGATGAAATGGCATCCTTGCACAAAAATGATGCATGGGATTTGGTGGAGTTGCCGGCTGGAAGGAAGCCCATTGGGAGCAAATGGGTGTTTAAGAAGAAGATGAATGTAGAAGGCAAGGTGGAGAAATACAAATCTCGGTTGGTAGCAAAAGGTTATTCCCAGGTGCCGGGAATTGATTTTGGTGATATTTTTTCTCCTGTTGCCAAAGTTACTTCTATTAGATTACTTTTATCTATTGCTGCTGCATTTGATTTTGAGGTAGAACAGATGGATGTGAAGACAGCATTTCTTCACGGGGATCTGGAAGAGGAGATCTACATGAAACAACCTAAAGGCTTTATGGTGAAGGGGAAGAAAGAGCTGGTATGCAGGTTAAAGAAGTCTTTGTATGGGTTAAAACAGTCACCAAGGATGTGGTATCAGAAATTTGATACCTATATATGGGGACTTGGCTTCACCAGAAGCAAGGAGGATCAATGTGTTTATTTTAAATTAATTGGTGACCGTGTTATTTATTTGGTCTTGTATGTGGATGATATGTTGTTGATTGGAAATGACAAAGAAATTATCCAAGATTTGAAGACCCAGCTGTTCTCCAAATTCGACATGAAGGATCTTGGTGCTGCAAACTATATTTTGGGCATGGAAATTAAGAGAGATCGGACAAAGAGGAAGCTTTGGTTAAACCAGAGGAAGTATGTAGAGACTATATTGCAGAGGTTCAATATGCAGGATAGTAAACCGGTGAGTGTTCCTATTCCTGTAGGTGCAAAGTTGTCTGCTGAACAGTGTCCCAAGACACAAGAAGAAGAGGAGGATATGTCCCGTGTTCCATATGCAAGTGCATTGGGTAGCCTGATGTATGCAATGGTCTGTACTAGACCAGACATTGCACATGCAGTGGGAGTATTGAGCAGGTTTATGTCAAACCCAGGGAAGGAGCATTGGACAACAGTGAAGCGGGTTTTCAGATATTTGTGTGGCACTAGTGATTATGGCTTGTGCTACCAGGGAAGACTAGGATTGGAAAGAGTGTTGGACATTTGTGGCTTTGTTGATGCAGACTGGGTTGGAGATATGGACCAAAGAAGATCTACAAGTGGGTATGTGTTTAGCCTATTTTTAGGTGCAGTCAGTTGGATGAGTAAAAGACAGTATGTAGTGGCTCTTTCAACTATAGAGGCATAATACATGGCAGCCACTCATGCAAGCAAGGAAGCAGTTTGGTTGCAGAGATTGTGTTCAAGTATGGTGTTGTGCAACAAGCTCTAAGGATAGACTGTGATAGCCAAAGTGCAATTTTCTTGGCTAAGAACCCTGCTTGTCATTCAAAGACAAAGCACATTGATGTTCAATATCACTTTGTGAGATATATGGTTGAAGCTAAAAGGGTGTTGGCCAAAGATGGGACACTAAGGAATGCTATAGATGCAAGGAAAAAGTATGAGCACTGCTATTCAATTTTGTAGAGAAAAATGGTGTTGTCACAATGACCCGCCTCCCGTGCCCCGTGGAAAGAAAACAACAAGTGGGAGAATGGCCGGGTTTGTGCCATATTCTTTCCACAACTAGTCATGCCCGGGGTAACACGGGGGTAATAGGCCCCCTTGTACGTTGTGTTCGACACAATGTAAGGGGGGCTCATAGGGGGGGCAGTAGCCCCCCCTGTCAGGGTCCAGGGAAGTGCCCTGAGAAAAATGTTTTGGTCCTTATTTTCTGGTGGGCGGACCCGCCCATGGTTTTGTGCATGGGTTTGCACATGGTTTTAAGGCATGATGGTTTTCAGCCCCTGGTATTTTGTAGATCCGGTCAAGGGAACTACGGTTATATTATAATCTAGGGTTAATGGATTGGGGTTTATGTATGCTTCGACATGTATATATATGTGTTGTAACACTAAAAGGAATATAATGAAAATCAAGTTGGTCATCCCGATTTCGGATCCAGGGGAAAATCTTTGTGTATATCTGTTTTATGTTTTATGCTTTCACTATTGTTTATTTTCTATTTTTAAGATTCGTTTGCAGCTAATTTCTGTACAGGGTTAAAACCTACAAAATCAACAGTCATTAATTTTTTATCTTGACAATCAAGAGGGAAATGAAATTCTTGATCAGAGCCCCTTACCCTTGTGTTTCTCCTCATTTCAAAAAATAAGAGAAAAATATAAGCTATCATATAGGCGAGTAATCAACACTATAAATGATAAACCTTCTCCTAAAATGGGTGAGTAAATCATTTGTGACACAAAATCCTCCTTAGATCCAGTTTTGCAGCCACCAAATTCCATTGAATTTCAAATTGTAGATGAAAGTTTGGAAGTTGAAACATATGATCAAATGGTGCAATATGATTATGTACCATTATGTTTTGAATCATTTCATTTTATAAAGGAAAATTTTCATAATATCTCTAAAGCAAAAGGATGAGTAGTCTATATAAATTCAGGCACTCTCATTAGAAACAATAGAAAATAGTTTTTAGCAATATTTTCAAGTTTTTCGTGACTCAATAATTAATGTGTTGGATGATATTTGTAGTAAAAGTCCTTCTCCATTAGGGAACTATGAGTCTAAAAGGAGTTTTGATATAAACTTGATCCGACAGCCAGTTTCTTTGTCATTTTTAGCAGGAGTCTCATTACAAAGCTCATCTGAACATTTGTAGCCATATCATGAGAGTAATGAATAATATTCTTGTTTTGTTGTTGATCATCAGGAAAAATTGGTTATTCATGAGTTTCAGGATCCTTTTGTCAACTTGTTGCTGTCATCAAGGGAATAAAGCATAGATGTTTGGAAAATTTTAAAATCAAGTTACAAAGACTACCTAGAGCAGAGCAGTAATGAATTAGATGGGCTAGAAATCAATATGTATTCCTATGAAGATTCTTTTGCAACATTCTTGATGTCAGCTGGTGGGCTCATGCTTTGAAATGTCATCAAGATTCAATATGATTTCAAGTTTTCATGGGAGTTTCCTTTCAGTAGTTCTCTCTTCTTGCTCATAAGCAAGCACTTGCGGATAATTTAATTAGCAGCCAGAACACTTACATGGTTGCATTGGTTGTTTCATTTGACTTGATTAGGTGATGAATGGATAAGTTCGAGTAGGTTTTATTGAATAAGTTCAATTATGAGAATATTTTTGAGTCCATTTTCAATCATATGAGTTTGTCTTGATTTAGTCTATTTTTCTGAGTTATTAGTTTCCAGTCATGTTTGTTTGAAGTTTTTGACCATATTGGCCCTATGGATAAGGCACTGATCTGCAAAATCCATTGTTCTATGGTTCTTGACACCTCTTTCAGAGCCATCATTCCCAATAAGGCCAATGTTAGTGTCAGTATTTCCATCCTGCTATCATTGATCAAAAATCATCTTTTCATATCATATTAGAGCCACACTCAAAATTTTTTTATCATTCCACTAGGTCGTGCAAAACATTTACTCACTGATGGTAGTCCTAGCCCAAAAACATCACTCTTTTTCAAATTTCATTAATTGCTAGCATAGATTCATACCTTGTTGATTGTACATCATCCATAAAATCAATATCATCATGTCATCTTAAAATTCAGTCCTTCAAGGTCTCATTAGGTCTTTTAGTGTTTTTCAAGGTTTCACTAGGTCATTAAGGTTTCAATGATTCAATAAAACTCCATTCCATTGCATAAGATGAGCAAGTAAAGGGTGATTCAATAAAGTTCTCTTCACCATGTGAAGATGACTTGTGAAGAAAATTTCTTTTTTCAACATGTAATTTTTATATTTCCATTATGTAATTTTATGTCATTTAAATGTAATAAGTTTATCATCCCAAGCTGTTAACTCACTGTTCCAAACATACCAAAGCATCAAAAAGTCAAATTGAAAAAGTTCTCAAATAAAATAAAAATATTAATTTGTCAAATGAAATAGTCAAGTGAAAGGGTAAAGTTTCAAAAGAGTAAGAGAATGTCAAATGGAATTGTCTTTTCCCAAGGGTGCCCAAATCATCATTTTCCACAGGCACCAAACCCTAATTTCCTCTCCCACTGAGCTAGGGTTTGCTATGGAATCATAGAAATATGAGCAGAGGAGGAATAAGGGAGGCCATTTAATAAAGTATGAGGTCATTTAAACTCATAAACATCATGTCTACATAATTTTTCAAGAAGTCATTCCAAGGGACAAATTATTTGCCACACACAGGGCTAGTTTTTCTTCAAACTGTGTTTCTGACCAAAAAATGATGAATTTGACAACAATGAGAGAGGTTTTTGTCCATCATAGGTCAAAGAAGACAATCCTCCTTCAGGTTTTACACCAGTGTCATGGTTTTTGAGAAATTTAAAAAATACACTTGCTATAAGAGAGTTGTTGCAGTTTTGGAGCGACCTTGGGAAAATCCATTTTTCTCTTTGAGGGAGTGTCCAAATGAATTTTTGGATAGGTAAAATGATAACTAAATAAAAATTTATTTCCAATGAGCTATCCTGAGCTCACTTTTGAGTTGATGAACGTCTCCAAAAGTTTCCTACAAGAGCACACTTCATATTTTCACCCTCATTCTACACTTTTTGACTAGTCTTGGGAAATGTTATCTTTTGGTGGCTATACTTGATCATTTTCAGTGCTTGATAGTTCCATTATGTAACCAAGAGATTTTTATTTCCAAAAATTTATCATGAGCTCAATTTTTACTCCAAAAAGGCACTCAAAAGTTAGTTTTAAAACGGAGTTGCACATTTTCTCTTTGCGTTATGCGTTTGTTCTTTGCGTTGCACGTTTTCTCTGTCCACTGTGCGTTTGCCTGATTTCTACAATAAGCTCCAAACTTCATGAAAATTGCCTCTAAACTTCAAAAAATATTCTGACCTTCTCTTAGCAAGTAATTAAGACACATTTTTACCTTCCTTTCATTCCTCAAAGAGAAATTTTCATGTATTTGAATTTTCATGAAAAATTTGAAGCCTTCCTAAGCTGCAAACCCTAATTTCATTCCCTGATTTCCTAACACTCTACTTCCATTACCAAATCATAATTGAACCTATCCCTACCCGTAAACTACTATATCTCTGTCCCTCATTCCTTATTCCCCTAAATCCTAAGTCCTAAGCATCTCAATTCCCTAGGCTCCCGAAATCCCTATACATGTAATTAAATTCTCATTCACAATTCCCTTATCATTTATACTCCCTGTCATCTCCCTCATTTCATAAAACCATTCCCCCATCTCCCTAAATTTTTCCATCCCATTACCCACTCCATAAACCTACATTTCACTCTCAATTCATATCCCTAGGGTTTCTAGACCTAGACACAATAGAAGAAGACAAATACTACATGCAAGAGGAGGAGGATAGGTCGGAGGAGGAAGATATATTAGAGGAGGAAGAAAAAAAGAAGACAACAACATTCAGATAAGGATGGCCACGTACTATGCCAAAAGAGACAAAAATTTAAGGGCAAAGCTTAGAAGAGCTAATGCAAATATTGAAGCCCTAACTAAGTAAGAAGAGAAAATAAGGCTGGATATAATTTTTGAAGCCTCACTCCAAGCCTAAATTACATGATGAACAACCATCTCATCAATTTTGAAAAACTTTTGGGTAATTTAGAAAAATTCTAGGTTTTTGAGAAATCTTGGACAATCTTATGATAGCTAGACTCTCAAACGCACAACCATAAGTAGATGCATAATGATGAATACATGCAGGAACACCAATTTTATAGCCTGGTTTTGGACAACTGGTAGTTGAAAAGGTGAAAAAATACTCAAAATATCGATGTTCTACCCATTTTTTCCCTATGCGCTATGTGTTTAGTAGTCTAGGGAGAATCAATTTTTGACAAGCCAAATCCACTCCATTCAGAAAAATAAAGATAGATTTGGAAAGTATACAGGATAGGTTTTCCAAAAATCCATCTTGAGCCCAATTTTGACTCCAGGAATGCACTCAAACTTTGGCTGCAACATGGATGGCACGTATGACAAAGAGATGGGGCATTTGACAATTTTCTGATTTTTCCAAGTTTTTCTGGAAATTGAGTTTTATCTTATGGAATGATGTTTTCACCTCTGTAAATCAATGATGTAAATTTAATTATGGTGTTTTTTCTATTACCTAGGGTAAATACATTAGGTAAATGAACTCAATGAGGTGTAGTGAATCAACTCACAAAAGTTAGGGATGAGTCACTTGGACCTCCCTACACTTCAGCTTTCAGCTTAGTTTTTGGTGGAACCGGTCCTCCTCTCATGGATTCAACCCTTGCGGTTGGGAGGAGATTTTTTGAGGCCTATATCATATATTTTTTAAGTCATTTCACGGGTTGTAATCAGTTGGATGTTGTCATATTGATCAGAGACTCTATTGTAATCATTTTGGCAGGAGCTTAATAAAAGTGTTGCAGCTATTTCTTTGTGATAACTGTGGTATGCTTGTCTAGAATTTTTTCTTCTTATGTCTGATTATGTTTGAATTTATTTTATCCATAATTCATTTCACTTCTATTGTATGATCACTTTCAAGTTGATAAACCAAATTAATCTCACATGCTTTGTTTTGGGAAATTTTTCATAGTCTGTTCATATTTCTCTCAGTATAGGAAGAATTCATATTTATATGCTCTTCCTAGCTCCTCACATGTCTAAATCATTCCATCCCAAGAACCCTAATGTGCTAGCCTTCCTACCTACCTTGCCCCATTGAATTGAATTTAACCCTAATCCTATTTTCCTTGACCTAGCATATTTGACCTAATATCCTCATCCAACAACCCAATCAAACAAATCAAACCACTTTTTCATTTCATAGCTAGCCAAAAACCCTAATTTATCCATCCTTCTTGGCTATGACCTTGTGGAGGGATCCCTCTCTAGTTTATTAGGGCTAGATACCAAGCCAAAATATTGGTATGTGGTTACCTCTATTGGGATTTCTTCTTCAGCCCTAGAAATTTGGTGGAGCGATAACAAAACTCATACTCCCACTCTTGATCCTTGTTTACTAACATCTCCATCAAATTCCATATTACATAGAGTTTCAGTTCACTTATCATGTAAAAATATTTTTGTTTTGTCTCCTTTAGATTTACAAAGATCAGTGTCTAAGTTGGAAATTTGTTTTTCCATGTCTCCATCATTGTAAAAAATGAATGACTCAATGTACGAGTGGAGAGAATATAAGGGATAATTGTGTAATTTATCCTGAATACTGACCATGAAATTTATTAAGGTTTCCCTATATAATATCCTTTGTTGAGTAAACACTGGAATTGTACCATAGGTCGTGTCCATTTGAAGGGTTCGTGGCAGTTTAGCTCCCATGAGAGAGATAGTAACATGCCATACTTAGGGGGTATTTAAGAAACAAGTATGTCCATCACCAATCTCTTGCAAGGTATCTATGCTAAAGTAACACACAAATCATTAATGAGGCGTATGCACTTTACTTTACTTGAATTAAAAGAGTAGAAATATTTTTACGGTTTAGTGATATCAAGTCCTAGTTTTTCCATAACATATTTAGGCATAAGGTTGTGTGAGACTCCTGATTCTAGCATTTCATTGTGTAAAACCTTATCATGAATGTTCAAAATAACATAAAATGGAGGGATACCTCCTTCCTAAGGTTTTCCATCCACTTCAGGCCCAAACAAAATTTCAAGGTGATCATCATTCAAGTTAATTGTATATGCACCTTCCTCTATATTTAGAGCTTTCAGTACTTGCGACCTATATGCATTCTTATTCATAAGCTCTGTTAATGGAATGGGTATCTTAATATTTTCTAATTCATTTTCAATACTAAAGGATTTTGGAATTTTTTTTGGGTTTAGGACATCTAGCTTTTCAACAACATTTCTTTGGGTGGTATATTTTTGTTGGCTAGTGGATGGAACATATGTTTGAGTAATTTTCAAAGAAAAATAAAATGTTTTCATAGCTGGAATTTCTACGTTATTTTTAGGACGAATCTCATGGTTTTTATTTGCATGGGTGTCAACTGTCTTTTTACCTTGAGTGTCAGAAGTTTTCTTAGAAGGATTTTTAGTGATTTTCCTACTCCTACAGTTATACTGTTTATGAAATTCCATAATTGCATTTTCAAAACCTTGCTTATAATCTTCTGATTCTTCATAGTTAGCTTCGGTTTGTGAGATCAGAAAAATATCTTGTTCTTCCTGAGTAATAAATATGGAATCATTATCATCTATACCCATTAAATTGATTTGAGTATCATCAAGGTATTCAACTATTTATCCCTCTTCATCAGCATAATTCTCCTGAAATGGAGGCTTGACCTATTGATCTGGACCTTTTTGTTCCCTTTGTTTGATTTGGGGTGGGTTTCTCCTATATTTAGGATTTTAAATTTGGGGAACAGGTTGGTTTTCTCTAGGAGGGGCCCTATCAGTTACCTTTATTCTTTCCATCATTCTCTCCATGGTTGTAATTGGGGAATATATTTTTTCTTGAGAAGAATAAGTATATGGTTATTCCTTTATAGTTATCCTCCTCTCAGTCCTAAGCCTAGCCCTTTTAGCTAAAAAAATTTCCTCCATGCTCACAGCATCTCTCTGCATCTCCTCCAAGGTTTCAAAGTTGCTTTCTCTTAATTGGTAAGACATGTGCGCATCGAAACCATCCATGAATTTAATGATTGCTAAACCTTGAGGGGCCTTAATTTTTGCTAGAATTGAATTGCAAACATTATTAAATATAGTGCAATAATCTAACACACTCTCTCCATGTTCCCTTCTGATTTTCTCATATTTTGATAGAATCTGAAGGGGGTTTGTATTTATTTACCATTTATTGACGAATGATAAGTGAAAAGAAGTGAGATCATTTATATTGAAAGCTAGTAAATATTTGAACCATTTTTTGACTTCCTCGATCATAATTTGAGCAAAACGTCTCATTTTAACATCGTCCTCATAAAATTCTTGAAGATCAGAATAATCATTCATTTTGTCAACATGTTGGTGTGTAGTGATGGGTCCAATACCATCAAACTCAAGGATCCTAGTTTGATATTCTTGTGGCATATTATGCAAAGGAGGAGCCAAAACTAGGGGAGCATACATTGCTGCCATGATTGGGATTTGGGGATGAACAATAGATTAGGATATGAGGGGTGTAGGTGTAGGAGTTCCTACTATAGGTTGAAACACTATCTGAGATGATATTCAAGAAGTAGTGGAGATTATAGAAGAAGTGGGAATGGTTGATATAGGATGGACAATTTGAGAGGAAGTAGAAGGTGTTGTTATTGTTAGGGCAGAGATTTCAATAGATTTCTGGATATATGATTCATGTACAACTTGATCAAAATATGATACTAGATCCTATAATTTGTCCAACTTTTGGAGGGCTAGCTGATCAAAATTTGATTCAATAGATTGACTTCCAGGTCTGTAGGATTGTAAAACAGATTTATCAAACACTGTCTCCTCCACAAAAGTCTCATACTTAGTCCTAAATAGACTATGTTCAAATGGCAGATCAAACTTAATATCCTCTAAAGTGACAAAACTCTCAAGGAGAGAGTTTTCTATGGGTGGGGGATTTCTGCTTCCTTGACTTTTAGCTAAACTTCTCTTCTTAGTAAAATTATCAGGGTCATCTAAGATCTTAGCAAGTTTTGGATCAGGATGAGATCTAGTGTGAATTCTTATTAGATCTAGACCTAAAATTTTCAACACACAACTCAATTATTTACAAGGTTTACAACCTGTGAAGCTTTATTTCTCAAATTTGAACCATTAATTTGCCTGAAATAGAGTTTTTTAACTAGGGAAATGTATATTTAGAATTCAAACTTTGTTGTGGTCCCCATTATGGTTGTCACTATGTTATCACTCTATAATTTCTGAGGTTGTAAGAGAAATTATATAGTTAATAAAAAAACCACTTCGGGAGTTGGGAATATAGCCCTTCCAACTCCAGAGAGGAAACTCTTTGTTATATTTAGCTTTGTTTTTTTTAATAATATTAGGCTAGCTATTATTTCAATGTTTTTTGATTGATTTAGATTGTTTGTTTTTTTTGGTTTATTAAATTCCTAATTTTCCATTGGAATATGGAGTCTAGGACTTGAAAATGGATTTGTTTCAGTTTTTATAAAGAGGTTTCATGGGGCAAGGTAGCCAAAATAACAGGATCCCATAAATTTAAATTAACTGTAAGAGAATATATGAAAGAAATTAAATTATGTAAAGAGAAATTAAGAATCAATTTACTTAATTTTAGATGAAAATGTTAAAATTATCCAAATCTAGAGTCAATGTGTGTTTTAATAAAATTGTCTTTTCTTCAATTTTCTGTTGAATATTTTAGATCATAAATACATAATTATGGAAAACAGAGAAAATAAACACTAAATAGTGGGAGATGCACTTCACAATAGTTTGACACAAGAATCCTTTGAAAGAGTCTTCTTTATTACTCATTAGTTCACAAACTTGAAAATGTACAGTAGCCTTCTTGGATGCAAAAGTCAAACCTTTATAATTCGAAATGAGAAGTATATATAAGTTTATTTAGAAAAATCCTTGTCATGATAGATTAGGATGTATTTTAAGAATATAAAAAAAAAATTACATCTATGATTACAAAAATATAAGATAAATTGGAACTGCTTGAATGTTGGCCCTATTTTGGAGGAGGTTGTTGTTGATCTGTCCTTTTTAATCTTGCTGCACTGTTGGTTATGTTTCTGAAAATAGAATTACCATTCTTACTCAAGTAACTCGCATAACTTGTACCACTTTTCTACACTTGGAATAGATAACTTAAGAAATCTCTTGTAAATGTCATTTTCCTTTGTATACTTTACAAAGGTGGGTTTGGTAATAAAAATGTGCTTGTTTTATTTAAATCATTTTGCAGTGCCTCACAGAAATATTTTCCTGTTATTCTTCCCTGTATACCTGCAAATTTGCAACTATCCTTAATTACATTAGTAAACTTCTTTTTATAAACATCAAAGGTGATTAATTTATCATTTATCACAAATAAACCTGGAAGCCCTTTATTATTTAGCACTTCAAAAATGTTGAAGAGCCCGTTGACATTAATTTCCAAAACTTAGCACTTTTATTGTAGTTTCAATATGAGGTTCTTCTTAGTCAATATTTTCTTGACCTCTAGTATTGTCTCAGTTCTATCCTCAATTCCCAATTCTTCTAGCTTATACGTGTTTTTCGAATTCATAAATCTGACGAGGTACATGGCTTTAGTTGGCTTGTCTCCTATGTTTTCTCTGATCTATACAATTACTTCCTTAGACTTATGGACAAATTCATTATGTTCAAAGATGATTTGAATGGAAGGAAAAATCTCATTCCTAGATTTATGGATATCTATCTCTATATTCTCCTTAGCCTAAGCCAAGCTCTGAGCCATAGAAGCTTCCTTCCGTAACTATTGTAATATTTGAGAGAGTCTCTGAGACTTCTGTACTTCATCCAGATGTGATGTTTCAATCCTTTCTTTATGCTCTTGTAAGGCCTTCACCTATCCTTGTAACCTTTTTATTTCTTCTCCTTGTCTAGACATGTCTTCCACAACCTTTGTCAATTTACCAGCAACATCTAATTCTTTTTTTGGGGGTATTGTCGATGTAGAAGCCCCTTCTACAGTAGAGGTAGCCATTAATATTTGTGGTATTGATGTAAGAGGTACAACCTCAAAAGGGACCATAGATAACTGTGCATTCTTCTCCTTTTCTTTCACTAGTTTGTCCATCACTACTTCCATGTTCCTGATTTTTGCATTCTGCTCCATAATTAGCTTGAGCATGTATTATTTTTTTCTCTATGTCTCTCATATTTATTTTTTCTATGGAACCTCTGTGGCTGGTAATTTCAACTGTTTCCTTAGTGCTGCAATGTCAACATTCTTCTTCATGATCAGTTCTTCTGCTGCTTTAACATTGGCTGGGCCATATCCTATTATATGACCAACTCTTCTAATGATTTTATCTTATTATCCTTTGCTACAGAAGGTATCTTCTCAATATTTGATTGTGATTGAAAATTGGTGAGTGAAAATTGTAATTTAGAGGCATTCATTGTAGTATTTGTCAAGGTGGAACATATAATTTCCCCTGTTTGCTTATGCATCTCCATATGATCAATAACATGGATGTATTTTGTGTCAAATTTAAATGAAGTGTGTTTATAATATGTTTTTGTTTTTGGATGAGGGATTTAAGCCTGTAATAATGCCATCTGCATTCTTCCCTTTTTTGTTTCGAAAGTTGATAAAATTCTACTATGAGAGGTGGAAGTTTGCTTCTAGAATTGTGTATAAGTGATGCTTTTAAGGAGCTCATTTTTAAGGATTTTTCCTTTTACCTATCAAATATGCTCTTTTCCTTTTTTCCATCGTTCAGATCTGATGTTTGAGCTAAGTTTGGATTCCCTTATGAAACTGATGGTGCTGCTAGAGACCCTATAAATACAATGTCTATTTGTGCTGTAGAATGTGGACCCTTAAGGACTATGATATCTTGTCCTTCTCCTTCATTTTGAAAATTTGTTTTATAATTAGTTTTTCTATTCTTCCTATAAATATTAAATTATTTTGTTGATACCTCTGTGATTTAAGGGGAGCCTTCTTACCTCAATAGTTTCTCTGTCTTTTCTTGAGGGGTGGGAGTCTGTGAAGTAGATGTAGAGAGAAGATTCTCTTTTTATTCTTGTAAAGTGTTCTCTTCCCACTCCACCTGATTCATGTATTTCTCAATGTCAAATCTCTTTGTCTGAAAATAGGGAGTGGTCTTATGTTCCACCCCTAGCTTAGAAATTAAGCCAAATGGATCATATGACCATGTGAAGCTTAAGAGGAACTTCATCTACTTTAGGAGGATGTCTGCCTCCTTGCCTGATGTCCAACTATTGAAAATAAAGGGTCCAATTTCAACCTTTATACTAAACTGAGGTTTCTTCTTGGCTACAAGAAAATGGATTTCATTTTCATTGATCATTTGCCTAATGTATTCTAATGAAAACACTCTCATTGGTAGGTATTTAGGCAACTTGTAGGGTGGTACATCATACCCATACACTCTTATTTCAGCGTAATTCTCATACAAGTACTGGTCTCCTGTTTTGGCCTTCTCATTGAGATGTAAAATATTTTGAATCTCATCACTCACCATAGGTTCCACATTAATCCTTAGTAAAGATGTGTTTATATGAATGAACTGATCAATATAATCTCGAAAGTTGTGTTCTTTTGAATCTTTCCTCACCAAGGTAGTCCAAAAAATAACTGACTATGGATTTCCTTATTCATAAATCTTTTGAAGTGAAAATGGGAACTTGTCTTCCTGAAAAAATATAAACATGTAAACCAAAGTTGAAGCATATTTTAACATTCCTTTAGGTAAAAAACTTAAGGAATTTTTCATTGATCCTATCAGCAAGGAATTAGCTAAAATTAAAAATTACAAAGGCCTTTTTTCCAGTGGAGAAAGTGGACAAGAAACCTAGGATAGGTTAATCTACCCATTCATGAGAATAGTAACCTAACAGACATGATAGAATGGATATAATATATTTATTATGGTAAGGAAACATGGATGAGGAATAGGGGGGATTTTTCTTTGGTAACTGGACATTTTCAGGCAGAAATATTTCAAAAATATTTGCTCTTTGCGAAAAGGTTAATTTTTGGTATAGGTCATTCAAGGCTTCCACTGAGAAAGGGGTATTGAAACAACTTTGGGGATCTGTAGCATTTCATTTATGGTTTCAAGGGTAATTTTGAACAAAACCTCTCCACTATGGACGAAATGGCCCTCTCGCTGGGAAAATAACAAGCATGGCATTTTCGAATAAAATTTGGGAAATAGTAGGTATGTGAAACATATACAGGGCCAAATTGGATTCCCAGAGTCCAATTTCATCACTCTGGCCTATGTGGTTGTCTGCGAGCTAACAATGCAATTTGAATTGATCGAATTCACACTTTGGTTCTATAATTTTGTAATCTCTATCAGCAAGAGGGATATGGTCAAGATCAATGGTGGGATAAATTATAAGGTTATTTGAATTAGCATTGTTATTTTTCTTTGGAGGCATTTTGATAATTCAAAATGTAGAAAAAAAAAGGCTGACAGTGGGAAGTTACAGGGAATTTATTGACAATTGAAAGTTCGTGATAATTACTGTTCTTTGACAAGGTACTATGGTTTATTTATCATGCTTTGAGAATATTTCACTGTGCAAGAGGAAATTATAACGAACATAAATGATTTGGTAGAATGATATTGCAACAAAATAGTGGAAAAATGGGTCGATAGGGAGGTTTTTATGTCACAGTAGACATCCGTTGGAGACACGGGGCCATTAGAATTTGTGAATGGTAATCTAGGGGATGAATTAAATGTGTAACAAATAGGAGAGGTGGTGTGAAAATATTGGAAGTGAGGTTGCGGGGCATTGGGGGCAAAGGAATATGGATTAGTGGTTTCCAGAGGGGGGTAGAGGCAGTAAGAAAAATACAGAGGGGGGGAGGGTGCGAAATGACAAGGAATTCACACGTCGAGTGGGATCGATGGCAGGACAAACCGCTTTTTAGACCCCCCATTTGCTGATAAGTTAGGAAGGGCAGGGGGTCCAAAAGGCATTCTGTGTCGTTGATGAATATCAATGATGATCGTGTCGTTCAATTGTGCATGCCTTTTACGTGCTACATGACAAAATAATTTTGTCCCTTTGTGAAATTTATTGACACAAGCTCCAATACTTTGGATATATGTGCATATGATACACAACATAACTAAATACATTTGAAATCATTTTCATTTCAATTTTTTCTCCTAAACTAAGAATAATTATCACTAACCATGGATGCATTTAAATGTGCAGACCCTTGTTTTATTTTTTCTTTGAAAGGTAAAATCATATAATCTAATCCCAACCTATTCATTTACATCATTGAACTAGCTTAAATAATTGGACGAATTTATTCATCTACTTAACTATTTTTAGCCAATATTAAACGATTTGGATAAGTTATTTCTCTAATCTAATGACAGAAATTCAAATATGTTTTACAATGATTACACTATATGATATAAACAAGTATTTATGATTGTCGCATATGAAACAAGATGCAAACAAAATCCTATTTTATCTTCAAAACAAAACTATTTTTATTGTAGTGGAATTTAAATCACATCGTTTTTGTTTTTTCAAGGGGTTCTTTCATCATCATTTTTTTTTATTCCTTTATTATAGTTTTTATTTTATTTTATTTTTATTCTAATTTTCTTTTCCTTTTATTCTATTTTTATTTTCATATACCCTCTTTTCATTTCATTTTATTTTATTTATATATATTTTTGAAATTATTTGAAAAATGAAATATTATTTACAATTTCATATAACTGAGAGAAAATATTCAATCACCTTGTGATCCTATATATTATAGGACCCTAAAATAATGTATAAAACATTACCAAACCTTCTCTTTATGTCGTAGAATATTTCTTCTCTGCCTTGGAAATTTTTCTACTTGCAAAAGCTATGGGGTGATTAATTTCTCCTTCTCGAGGTTGTGCCAGTACTATACCCAATGCTATGCAAGAGGCATCAAGATGTACATGAAACTCCATATTTTAGTCTGGGAAAACTATAATAGGCTTAATTACCATATTCTTCTTTAATATGTGGAGGCTCTTTTGGAATTCTTCATCCTGGTAAAAAGTAACATCTTTCTTCAATATATTTTCCATTGGCACAATTATCTGCACATACACATTTATAAATGTTTTGTAGTAGCCAGTATGTCCAAGTGTCATGCGCAGTTGTTTCACTATTTTAGGTGGTTTTAGGTTTACAATAGTAGCAATATTTGCAGGGTTGACCATGAGTCGTTTTTATCAAACAACATGGCCCAGTAGTATACCAAAAGGTACAAAAAATATACACTTCTTCAAATTCAATAATATTTTATACTTACTATAGGTATCCAACATCAATATCAATCTTGAAATATGATTCTTCAAAAACCCAAAAAATTTCCAATCATTAATGTAAACCTCCAAAAATTTGTTCATATACTCCTTGAAAGCTGCGACTAAAAATCTATAAATATGGCAAGAGAATTCTTCAAGCCAAAAGGCATCACCATGTGTTGATATGATCCCCACTCTATTTCAAAAGTGGTCTTACATTTATCTTCTAGCGTAATCCTGATATGATGATAGCCCAAAAATCCTTTAGGGAAAGAATAGGCCTCTTGTCCTCCTACATTGTCCAATACTTCATCTATGAATGTTGTGGGAAAGGGGGCATGGAGGCATGCATCATTAAAATTCCTCAGGTCCACACATATTTTGATCTCATCCTTGTCCTTGTTTTCTTGAAATTCCATGGGGCTTACCCATTCAAACTCTTCAATGGGTTTAATGATCTCAACTTTGATATTGTTATCTAACTCCACCTTGGATTTTTCTTTGTATTTCAGATTCAATCTATAGGGTCATTTCTTTACTGGCTTCACATCAGGATTTATAGGAATCCACATAACTACTAAGTCCCCTACTATGCCCTTCAACTCATAAAACTTCGTGGGGAAGAGTTCTTTATATTCGTGCAAGAGTTATTAAATCTTGCTAACTGTGTCTTCATCCCAATAATATCCAATCAACACAATTTTTTGTTCTTCTTATGACCCTATATTCACCTTCTTCATCTTTGCAGGCTTCGTTATGTCAAGTATTTCAAGTTCTATGCCAACAATTTCACGATGTCCTTATGATTCTAGGATATCAATATCATGCGGATTGTCATCCTCTTTTGGTGTCACATTATAGCATTCTAGGACTTACTCCAACTGTGTGGTCCAATATTGTGTTTTCCATGTTAGCGAAGTTGCATCCTTAAAGAAAATTTATATGATTTTCGTAAGGGATTCATCCATGCACAAACATGCATTTTAAAAGCTAAATTTTAGCACAGATCCATCAACCAAGTCTTTCCACATTGTGGTTCCATGTCGCAATTCTATCTCAAGATACCAGTTCATAGGTATTGTTTCCAATGTGTGAAAAAACACATGTACCCATTTTTATTCTGGAAATTAATCCCATACTGAAGTGCAGTGATGAATATGCTCCCATGGGTCAACCTTTCCATCATATTTTAATGCGAATATAGTATCTACTGGCCCAAATCTCACCCTCATCAATCTTCTATAGTCTTCCCAACTTACTATATTCTCTTTATGAGTACCCCGCCATCTAACATGTGTATACCTCAGGGCTACATCAAGAGCTTCAAACCTATGTTATTTAGGTACTTTTGATTCAAATTTATCAAGAAAAATATTTACATCACCTATCCCATCATAATAAGGTAGATCACATACTTCTGAAGTTATGCAACGAAGTGATCTTCTGATTCTGGCACATCGTCTGATAGATATTTCATGCAACCTATTCTGCCAATTTTCTAGTTCTTCCTTAGAATTTGATGTATAGGAACTATCTTGTTCCCAAATTAGTCTTCCATATGCAGTGGGGTTGATCCTATCTTCTTATCTAGCTATCACCTTGTATATATTTTCAATATCTGCATTGTAGTACTCATCGCAAACAGGATATGTGTACCACACTCTTCTGATGGGTCTAGAGGAGCAGTGACCCTCGAGTCGCATTTTTTAAACACCATATTCTACTTCTTCAAATTTATTATCATGTCACTATCAAAAGCCCAATCCAATCCAAGCAGTGCTAGATATGGATTTCTATCATCTACAATTTCAATTACCTCAAAGTCTACAACAAAACACATTCCCTCAATATCTACTATAAGACCTCTAACCTTCCCATATGTACAATCTTCTGTTGATTAGCCATCATCAATTGAATCAGAGAACATTGCAGATTTGGTCTTCCTATTTTCTCCCAAGGTTTCTTACATAATACGTTGGAATTTGATCCCAGATCTAGGATTACTTGATTCATATTGTATTCCCTGATCTACGTAGTTAGTCTCATCTCCCTTCCCATTCTCTTCTTATGTTAATGAAAATTGTTCACTGTGCGTTGCTTTCTTCACATTTATTTTTACCAGTGCAAGAGTCTATCAACTCCTAGAGTCCTTCAACATACTTTTGATCTCTCAACAACTTCATGCAGGTATGCAAAAATGATTTTATGATAGTTGGATCAATTATTTTAGTTGAGTAGTTACTTTAGTGATGTCATTTTGTGGGATTAACTTCTGTAGCGGCTGCGCTTTAGATGCGGAAGCTCCAGGATCCATGAATCTTCATTTTTCTTCCATGACAGTCTCTTTTTCCCTCTGCATGTTGAATCCATGGGACATTTATGAAGTCTTCCTTACCCATGTATCTTCCATCGTCTTCTTACCTCTGGCTTTATCATCTCCTGTCATTGCACCAGTTCTTGTTACTATGTTTATGAATGGGTCATCTTGCCTTGGTTCAATGATCATCACCTGCAGATTTTGCATGGCCTTTTGGTTTATTTTCTCTTGTATCTTCGCCATAAGGACCAGCCATTCTTCTATCACATGATCAAAATATTTACAATACTTATAGGTTGCATTTGGATTCTAACAATCCCTCATGAAGTGTCTTGTTTCTCCACAGTTATAATAGATAAGATAGAAATGTCCTTGACCAACATCTCCTCCTCATCCTCGTCCTCATTCTTGGAATCCTCTGTGACTTGCATGTTATCCTTGATCCTCATGTGCATGTATCTAAACTTGCATTCTATAAGCACCTACAGTTTTCTCCATCATCAAATCATAACTGCGGAAATTCTTCCAATCATACCCCACTAATCTACATAAGTTACAAAATAGCTCCTTTAGGGTCTGCACATACTTCTACAAAAAACAGAATTCTTCCAAGTGATGTTGACTCATAGTTTTACATATTTCACACCATACGCTTGATCCTGGATTCAATGGATTAGGAGCTCCACTAGCCAGGTATTATCTGAACATAGGGAATTTCTCCTTATAATGGCCTTCTGATTTACATTTTATACACCATAATTCTGATTGAATTTCTAGCCTGAGTTCCTTACCCTTCTTCAGATCTTGTTGTTCCAAATGAAAACTTGCTAGTTGTCTCTAATTTTTTTGTACTCCTACATGCGTATCCACAACCGACGAAGCTTCCATTTTCATCGTAATTTCTAGACTCTGACCTATGTTGATATCTACTGTTGTGTCAAAGGTATCCTGATATGTGGCGATATTGAAACAATAAGCCACTCCTTATCCTATTATTTAGGAATGTTGTCCCATAAAAAATTTTGAACCTCTGATGTGATTCCCAAAAAGATTCATTTTGCAGTTGTTTAATCTCTTTTAGTTGAGTAATACACTACGACTGTGATTTGTGCTTCTTAAATTCTGCATTCAACACTTTCTTTATATTATCCAGTGAAGCAACCTGATTAGTCATAGAATAGTTTATGTACTATGTTAGCGATCTTTTGTGTGGTGTTGTGACAAGTTGTGCCTTCTTCGCATCTTCATCAATAATATGTCTATATTTACATACTTCTTTAGCTACAAACCAAAATTTCTCAGGATCCTATAATCTAAGTCCTTTAAATATAGGTATCTTGATATCATTGGCCATGTTTTGTTGTGTGGGGGCGGAGGGGGAAGGGCTAAGAAAGTATGGGGAGGGAGATGGGGGGTAAGGGGAGTATCAAGATGGGGATACCCAAAGCTGATCTGATTGTTCTCAGTTCCTAGCTGCGGCACACCTCTATGGGTTTCGAGGTTTCTTCTTTCTTCTTCACTTTCATATTCACCCAAAAATGGAGTATAATCAATCTCAATGAAGTTCTCGTGATATACTCTGTATCACTTTCCACTTCGCGTAGATCCATAGTTACTTCTCCCTCCAAACATGAATTTGATTTCATTCGTAGTATGCCATTTTGACATAAAATCATTATAATCCACATAATCAAAGCATTTAGATACTTAACTCGCGGACCCTTGGAAAATATTCGCTCAACTTCGCTGTAAGATATAGTCATGTATATCATGAACTCAATGATAAATCCTCGAAAAAGACTATCGATCCATAAATAAACAGATTTTGATATGCTATTATCAGTCTCTTTGAGTCGCTATACCAATTCAAGGACCCATGTAGTAGGCTTGTCATTCTTAAAACATGTCTTATTCTCTATCAACCTTGATAACCATTAATGTAGTTCATTCATAAATGATGCAAAGAAAATATTGTCTTGTTCTGTGAAATGATACCTCTCTAACCAAGCTTTCTTCATGAGTCAAATATTTATGTTTTCTTGAATTCCGAACTCTCGCTCTTTCAAATCTACCCAATATTGTATTTCCTTACTTGTTGAATTCCACATTGACATATCCCTCACACCAATCCCGCTCCTGGAAACAAACCCATTTGTTTGTCTCCGTTGGGCTTGACCAAGGTCAGGAGTTAGCTACGCACCAACAAAACCCTATATTACCAACCCATTCAACAACGACCTACAATGTAGATCATAGTCTCACCTGAGTAAATATTGGGAGATGTCAGAACCAGGTTTCTGCATCCATGGGGATAATGGAGTGTGGATATACTGCTAAAATTATTCCTTATGCTTATTCTGAACCGCACCGATGCATCTATATAATTTAACAGTCTATAATTAATTCATGAACCAATACTTGTGTGCATTACACCTTTATTATTAAAACACAACGTAAAACATATAAACAAATTTTCAATTGTAGATAATAAGAAAATTCACACATAAACACAAAGGTGCCTTCAAAACTCTTCTTATTTATTATGATAAGTCTATACATTACATTCAGTTCTCTAACTTGCACACACAGCTGTAGGTGGTCCGCGCATAAAGATGAAAACTCTTCAAGGCCTCCATGCACACATTTGTAGAGCCTTCCTGTAAGACCCAAAGCAGACTAAACTAAATATCTAAATTTCTTGTGCTCATTAACTATGGATTATTACTTCGACAAAAACTTACATTACTTTATATATCATTTACATAGATACAAAACCATGGTCCACATACCATGAGTGGAAAAAAAAATAGACTAAGACCCGAAACTGATTACAAATTTAGGGGCTTCAACCCATTGCAAAGCCCCTAAACATAGCACATTAGATCTAACTTTACGGTACTGTGCACTCTGCTCCTCCAAATTTTGAGTCTCTATCCCAAAATTGGACCAAGTTTATTTGCATCCCACACTCTTAAAGGTTATTCATATAATAAACAAATATTGTGTTCCTTCACAATATTATCTTGAAGATGTCAATATACATCTCTTTTCATTTTCCTTGGAAGGTGATGCTATGTATTTGTTTCATAATGGTCCCTAGGTTTATCTCAGTTCATTACAATACATCATCAACACTTTTAAGGATAGATATATGAAATAAGATGGCTTGCCTTGTGCCCCTAGTACTATGAAAAAGAGTGAAAGTGATCTTGTAAAGAACTCAATTATCAACGGAACATTTCAATAAAATTCTCATGATGAATCCACAGGTACCTCTGAAAGGAAAATCCATGATAATGGATAAGGATAAAAAAGTTTTCAAATTACTGTGGACAATAATAAGCATCTTGTTAAGGAATTGATTGAAATGGTTAAATACATACAATTAAATCAGGCTCAAGTAATCAAGAATGAAAATGTTAATTAGGGTCAAATTATTAAAGATATGGAACTTATCCAAGAAATATTAATAGATGATCATGTCAGGGAAATAAATTCTATACATAAAATAAGTTATTAGCCTTAGAGGAAAAGATAACGATGATGGAATTCAATCACTCCAACCAAATGACTTCCATGGAAGAAATACATGATGAAGAAATGTCCATCATGGAATTTTATCATAACAAGGAGTTAGTTACCATGAAATAAAATCATAAGAAAGAGAGAAACTATATGAAAAATTGCTTCATGGGCATGAAAGCAAAGAATGATAAAATTATAAAGGACATGGAAGTTGGTAAAATATCTCTTCAGAATAGGTTACTAGCCATAGAGGAAAAACAAGCACCATGCATTACAAATATGGAAGAAATGGATACCATCGAAAATATATTAAAGGTAATGGAGGTCAAGCATTCTAATCAAATGACTGTTATTCAAAATAAGTTGGAAAAATGGAAATATCACATATAAAGATGTTCCAACCCAATTCAAATAATAAAGAGTCATCAACAAGTCATAAGCCTCTAATTTTGCTGAATTAAGGTCCACCTTATTATGAGGAGGTAATTTCTTCCAGCTAATTGAAGGAGATCCAAATAGAAAGGAAATTGAATGAAATAAGGACAATACATGTAAATTTGATCTGTCACCCTTGATAGAACATATGCAAAATGAAGAAATGCATGTAATTAATGCCTTGGATACTTCATCTAAAAATTTTCAAGATCAAGAAGGATGATCCACATGATCAGCACTATAGCCTACCATGAAGAAAATCCTAAAGAGAAAAACAAAAATAGTAAGGAAGTAGTTTGATTCATATGATGGTCACGAGCATCTCAATTTTTAGATAAGACAAAGTCCTAGTGTATGCAGGATTGGACATAGCACATCCGAAAAAAAAACCCACAGAGTTTCCTGAAAGTAGGAAAATTCTCACTATGCAGTATATTGAATAGATGTGATAAACCATCCTTTATATTGTATCTCTAGCCTTACACCATGTTATTTCAAAATTTTCATTTTTTAGTTAGATTAAATTTATATTTTCATGTTAGTAGAATAGCTAATAAATGGAGATATTCTATTTTCATGTGCTTAATGTTATATGATGAATTTTGGATGGAAAATATCTATATAATTTTGTGTGTTTCTTGGATGCAGATTCTAGATTCTCACATTCCTCTGATGAAGAAACGTGTCCTAAAGTAGAGTCCAATGTTGACCACTCTGTTTCAATGACCCCATAACAGTACACCCCTTTTTTGGCAAAAGGGATCCATCATGTTCGAGTGTCCATGCCATTCAAAATTCATCATCAACCGACAATGAATATGTCATCTCATTCTACATATGTAAAATGTAAATAATCTTAGTATAACCACGTTTGTATGTAACAGGCTAGGTAAACCTATGGTTTTGGTGACGATATCCATTTTAGGAGGTTTTTTGTCTCACAGATTCATATTTATCTCTAGACACAAATTGATAGATTTTTTCCTTCCACTCTTACCCCAAATCTAGAGTGGATTTTTTCGCTAAGATCTTAGGTGAGTCCTAGTGTTTTAGATCGATTCTATTAAAAGTGATTCGGGAATAACCCTAGCTAATAAGATAGATTATTTCAAAGCACTTGGTCTACTGGATTATATTTTGTGTCTCACAAATGGGTATTTTTTGAGGGTCTATAAGGAACAGGTTTCCCCCTTTATGTATTAAAATGTAAAATCTTTAGTGTATGGTCCCTCATAATTAGAAACCATGGCTCAGTATTAGAGGGTTGGAAAAATAATTAATTCGCTCATAAGTCAATTAATTAAATGGCCAAATGAAATTGAAAATACTAAGCTAGAAATTTAATTAATTTTATGTCCTAGGTAATTTTAAATTCTCTAAAGGAAAAATTCATGGGTCTTAAAAAATTTAAATTAAAAAGTTCCCAAACCAAGGGAATATTGAAGTTTTTAAGAAATATTGGATCCTTGGACATTGGTAGTTAAGTCAAAGTCAATATTTTGAGGTAATGAACTCAAAATTATTACTTATGAGTTAATTAAAAAAGGAATTAAATGAAAAATTTGAAATTCCTAAAAAACTAAATAATTTCGATGGACGAGATTAAAATATAATCAAATCCTTTTCAACGGTCGAGATTGCTTTGACGTGAATCAAGAGAACTAGCCATTGGATAATTTTATCTATAAATTAGAGGTCAATGTCAGTCTATTTGGATCATTCGATTATTGAGTCGTGTACTAAGCTCTCAAGCTCTCTTATATATTTTTTGGTGTTAATGAAAAAGGCTTTCGGGTTTCAATATGCGGTGGGGTACCTCTTCATGAATCTATTGTAACATCGTTTTAATTTATACAAATATTATTTGAAGATAAAAAATAAATAACTCGCTTAGAATAATATGAATATAGGTATCTTATTCATTTTGTTAGATCTTGGGTAACATTTTAATTTTGATTGAATTAGCACGTATCTTTATTTCTTCAGAATTTTATTGTTATTCTACTTGTCTACTTGGTTTGAAGGTTGATCTAGTGTTTGCAGAAGATACATAAGGTTTTCATTGAGAATTTGGGGATATTCCTCGGTTGGACTAGACAAATCTCAGCATATATTTTCTGAAGAGCCTACCTCATACTAACTTCAAGATTTATCTAAAGATTAATTTTTTATGAGTGAAGTTTTTTGGCTAGTAGCTCTCTAAAATAACAATATTTTAAATATTATGTGGAAAATAGCTATATCTTGCTAGCAGGAGCCAACAATATTCATATATGTGAGCCAATTCAGACTCATACTCCTTATATCTAATATATTTGTAGATTATTTGTATATATTTGTATATATTGTATAGATTTGGGGTTTGTGGAAATATTGTTTTTTCTAATCGCTAACCTCATATTGGGGTTTTATTTTTAGATTTTTGTATATGTGTTGGGTTTTTGGGTTTTTCTTCTAGTTTGTGCAAGTGTGTATCAGAGGGTTCTCTAAGGATTTTTTCATATCTGAGACATATCTAGGCCATGAAGGGAAAGATATTGTCTTAGAATCAAGTTCTTTGCTGGAAATTTCTCACAACGAAGTTTTTTGTCGAGTAAACATTATTTGCGGGAATTTTTAAACTAAAATTTATGTGTAATACAATTTCAAATTTCTTTAAATACCTAGGGCCTAAACACTCTCATTATTTTCCCTGCTGCTCGAAATCACCTCCTTGTTGCCTACATTCTTCCCATTGAAAAAACCTGTAGCCACACATCCTAATTTCCCTTTCTCCCTATTGCTTTATTCCCTCCCCCATAGCTTCATCTCTTCCCTCACACTGCAATTTCCTATCATCTCCCTCTCTGCCTTATCCTCGACCCTCATTCCATTTTGTTGTATCTACGTGTATCAAAATACTTGCATTCTTCCCTGATCTTGTCTTGAATCCTTATTGCTTATCTTCATATTCCTTAATCCTTGGTTGTCATCTTCTCTACTCTCTATCCTTCCCTTTCCCGATTTCCTTTTCCCTCAACCTATACTTTCTTCCCTCTGTATGCCCCATCTATTACCAATCCCTTCTGCCTGTCTCCCTTCACTGCCTTGCTCTTTGAAACCTTAGCTTCATTGTATTCTCCTGCTTGAACTTTCCTTTCCTTGAAACCTTCCACCACATTTTTCCTTTCCCTGTCTTGCTCTATTGTGCCTCGCTCCCTTTTCCCTTAGCCTATTCCCTAATTCAAACTAAGATTTTGATTTTGATTTTCTTTTATAAAGTTTGATTTTGTTTTTTTTCGATTTTTTGCCTTAAGTTTTCCCTTTAGGCCCCCATTAAAATTTCAAAAATAAAATTTTTTAATTAATCATTTAAAAAAAAATCTATTAACTTATAAAAAAAAAAAAAAAAACCAAAATTTTATTAACATTTGAAAATTTTATTTATTTATTTATTTTTAAATATTAACACTCGCAAATTTTTTGATTTTTTTTTATATGAAATTTGGAAATCAAAACTAATTAAAGTTTACATTTGAAATAGGGGTTTTTGGGCTACTCATTAAATGTTGAGTTTTTATTTTTCTTGGGCTTGAGAAAAAATTATTTCGGAGAAATTTTTAAAATTCCTATAGCTAAGAATTTTTTTTTTTTTTAATATCTCTAAAGTTTGAATATAGGAGATAATAATAATTTTCCCGATTTGGTTACTTAAAAAAATAATTTTAATTCCAAAATTTCTTGGAAATGCATTAATTTAATTAGCATTTAAATCTCAGATGTTTTTCATGGTAATTAATTGTTGAAGTTTAAAAGCTTAGGCTCTCACTTATATGCTTCACATACATTTCATGATCATTGGCATTAGGATTTAATTTAATTTTTTTTAACGCTTGATAATTTTTGAAGGTGCTCACATTATTTAAAAGGGGAATTATCTCTATGCATTGTTTCACTTACTTGATTTATTGGATATTTATTGAATATTTAGGTTCCAAATTTTTTCAAGTAATTTTGATCATCGCTTCATTAAGTACTTTATCGCGGACTTGTAATAAATTGTATATGTTTTGATTGAGTATTTTTTTAACATTTAAATTATTGGAATTTTGGATTAAGTGCTTAGTGTTTAAATCAAAATAATTTTTAATATAAGTGCTTTTGTTTCATCTCGTCAAGTTTCACTAAAACATATTCTAATTCTCCTCATATTCTGCATTCTAAGTTAGTCTTTCATAATTAAAATTCACTTCCAAGCATAAGCTTGGTCAATAGAAAGATATGTACCCATCCATATTTTCCTGAGAATCCTAGTTTTAACAGTACTTAAAATGACGACCTTGCATTTGTCAGAGCCACAACTCTCTGCATATAATGGGGCCCAGCCCTTAACACCAAATCTGCACTCAAAATTCTTTGAACAAAACTTTAATATATGTCACAGTTTATATCATATGAATTGTCATTTCACATACATATTACAGATTTGAATAATAGTAAACTTATTGGTTTGATATTTGTGATATTCGTATGGTACGTTGACAGTTCTGGTTTGTTGATTGCAATCAATTGTTATTTATTCTGCTAGTCCTTGTGAGCTGTCACAATTGACACTTGTCCTGCTCTCGAAATTCACCCTCCCGCGTTGTTCTCAAACCCTAACACCACTCAGTCGGTTTTCATTTTTCACTTGTTCGACTCGGTGAGGGTTTTGTTCTGTGTGGTCCGTCACTATGAGGGTTTTCACCTTGTGTTTTCTCCGCCAATATGATGCTTATTCGGCTCTTTACTTTGTCTCTGTGGCACGATTTCTTTCCAAAGTCTTTTGATGGCTCTCAGCAGTCCTTCGAAAGGTAGTAATCTTTCGATTTCTTAACTTATTCACCTCCTCCGTATACTTGTTCAGTCTGAAATTTTTTATCGAGCTCTGACTCCAATCTACTGGTGCTTTTAACTTATTCTTTTTGCGACTTACAGGTAGAAATTATCTGAGGGTTTCTTTAGACTCTTGCCTCAACTCAACTCGGATATCAAAAGGTAAAATATCCTTCCATGCTTCAGTTCTTCCAATAATTTTACTAGGCTCTAATGTTCTCGCTCCTTGTGAGCAGGCCCTTGCAGATTGTTTGACCAAAAATTCACTTCTGTTGATGTTTCTTCGCCCATGTAACTATACTCTGAAATTAATTTACTTTTTCTTGTTTTAAATCTCTATACTATGCTCTTAATTTCCATGGATACTAATCACTTGTAGTTTTCATTCCTCTACAGGTGGTTATAGTCTTTGGCTTCTCGAGATCTTCTCGCTTTCACAGTTATCGACCCCAATTTAAATGGGTAGGTTCACTTCTTGATATGTCTCTATTAATTTGAACTAGACTGGTTTAGAACAGGGTTTCTGTCATCGATTCTCTTTGTAATTATCTTTGTGTTAATTCTATTGCTGAAGTCTGTTCCAGTGTAAAAATACTAGGGTTTGAAAAACAATTCTCTGTTCAACCATTTGTTCTTCCTCTACTTTCCGTTTGTTGGCTTGTCTTTGGTTTAGATGCTGTAAGTTCTAGGTTTCGAAAACCCCAACTTGTAACTTTGATCTGTAACTTGATATGTAGTACTCGTTCATAGTCCTTCGGGACTCTTTAGAGACATTTATATTTATAGTCAATGAAAAAAGCGTTTTTGTTAAATTCTGTTAGAAAGAAATTTTGTGAATACCTGGGAATGGTTATTTATCTGTTAATTTGAATGTACTTGTGAAATGATTTCACTTGTGTGAACTTGTTGAAATATTGTGCTTTCATCTCGTAATTTTCTTTGACTGCTCCGATGCCTGTACTCAACGTTACTTCTGTGTGCTTGAGTTTCAATGATGCTTTGATTTCGTTCTTATTACAGTCATGGAATTAGTCAATGTTTTCACATTCAATAGTATATCAATAGAAAAAAGGAAATATAATACACCAGTATTTGGCTGCAAATTTGATAGACTCAGATGGTTTTTCTGAAACAAAAACCTCTGTTTCATTTTGTTATTCTCTTTCTCTCTGTGATGGAAAAATCGAGCCTTATAGAATGTATTTTCTTCCTTTTTGTATCACTGTAGGAAACATTTTTCAGTTTGAAACTGTCAACCGTTTTTTCTACAACTACATTCTTGACTATGTTCTTCTAATGTAAGAATGAATTTCAAATGCAAGTTAAAAGAAAACCTTTAAGTAAAATTACAGAACTTAATTAACATTTTGGCCCTAATGGTAATTTCCTAAAATAAAAATGAAAACCACAGGTTCAATGACTTGTCAGAAATCAATTGTAACAGTAAGAAAAAAACTTGTCCTTTTTGTCTACCCTGAGTTGGATGCTCCTGCATTAGACTCCCGAGGTAACAAAAATTCATGGCTCCATTCCATGACATCTTCAATAGAATAGCCTGCTTTCTGTATTTGCGCTGCGTCAAGCCATGAAATGTCCTCAATGGGACGGTTCTTCCACTTGACAAGGTACCGTAAGTACTCCTTCCTGCGAGTGTGCTTGGTTACCTGTGTGTCGATAATGCTCTCGATCTCAAGGGGTTGCGCCGTAGGCATTTTCCTCATCCAAGAACCACTGTCAAACTGGGTGTCTCGTTCTGGCCATGTTGCCCTGTTGTCTTCAAGACTGGCAGTATATGGAAAAAGATCTGCCACATTAAAAATGGGCGATATTCCTATCCCTGGTGGCAGTTGTAATTCATAGGCATTGGTAGAAAATTTTCGAAGCATTTTACAGGGGCCAATCTTCTTAAACTTCAGCTTGTTATATTCGCCCTTAGGAAAACGTTCTTTGTGTAAATGGGCAAGAACTTTGTCCCCTACATTAAACTAAACTTCCTGCCTCTTCAAATCTGCTTGCTACTTGTATTTTTGACTGTTGTCTTGTAATTGTGACTTCACTTGCTCATGTAAATTGCTTGTTGCTTGGGCGAAATCTTCCCCATCAACACTCCTTTTTTCCAGCTTTCCCAAATCTCACAGTTCATGCACTCCACGAGGATGCATGCCATACAAAACCTGAAAAGGACTGTATAGTATGCTGCGATTTGGTGAATCATTATAAGAAAATTCTGCTTGAGCAAGTACACAATCCCACATCCACAAATTTTCACCAATCAAACTTTGTAGAAGATTTCCCAAACTCCTGTTCACCACCTCCATTTTCCCATCAGTCTGTGGGTAATATACAGAGCTAAAGTTCAACTGAGTGTCCAACTTCCTCCACAAGGTACGCCAAAAATGTCTTGTGAATTTCACATCCCTGTCAGAAATAATGGACCTCGGCAGGCCATGAAATCTTACGATTTCTATGAAAAACAAGTGTGCTACATGACTGGCATCACTAGTTTTTTGACAAGGAATGAAATGTGCCATTTTAGAAAACCTGTCTACTACCACCCTCACCGAGTCAAAACATCGTTGTGTCCTGGGTAGACCCAAGACAAAGTCCAAGCTGACTGAGTCCCACGGTCTTCTTGGAATAGGCATTGGCGTATAAATTCCTGTATTTTGACTGTGTACCTTTGCCAATTGGCACATTTTACATCTGCTCACATATCTCTGCATGTCCCGTCGCATCTTTGGCCAGTAATAGAAATTTCCAAGCTATGATAATGTCTTGTATATGTCGAAATGTCCGACTAGACCTTCACTGTGATTTTCCCAAATAATGTTCTGCCTCATCGAACAGTCCAGAATGCATAACTATCCTCCTCTAAATAACAATCCTTCCTGCAAATTATAGTCCAGCCATGGAATATTGTTTCTTAGCAAAGGATTTTAATAGGCTTCATAAGCCTCTTTAAACTCTGCATTTGTCTGATACAAGTCCTTCAAATGCTCAAAACCCAACATTTGTATTGTACTCTCCTGTAAGAGAAAATTTCTTCTGCTCAACGCATCTACCACCTTGTTGGCCTGTCCACTAATGTGTTTCAACACAAATGTGAAACTCTGCAAATACTCAACCCATTCTGCATGCTTATGGTTTAATTTATGCCGCTACATAATATACTATAATGCTGAATTATCAGAAAATAAAACAAATTCATTACCTAACAAATAGTATCTCCAATACTTCAGTGCTTGGACAACATCATAAAATTCTTTATCATAGGATGAGTACTTTTGCATTCTTTCATTCAACTTCTCACTGAAATAAGTGACTGACCTATCCTCCTGGCTAAGTACTGCCCCAATGGCTGTACCACTAGCATCACAATGAACTTGAAAAATTTTGTTAAAATTAGGCAACCTCAAAATCGGTCTTTCAGTGATCTTTTTCTTCAAAGTCTGAAAACTTATTTCTACTTCTTCTGTCCAAAAGAAAGGTTGATTTTCCTTTTTGATCATATCCAACATAGGTGCACAGATTCCACTAAAATCTTTGATAAACTTCCAATAAAAAATTGCCAACCCATGAAAACTTCAAACCTAAAATAGATTCTTTGGCGATGGCCAGCTAACAATAGCTGCAACTTTTTCTGGGTCCATCTTCAGCTCATTCTCTGCAATCACAAAAACCAAATAAACCATTTCTTTCTGAAAAAGTATATTTTTTTTCAGATTTATCAGCAGCTTATTCTGCTGCAATTTCTCCAACACACTTCGAACATGTCGAAAGTGTTCTTCCTTAGTCCTGCTGAAAATCAAAATATCGTCTAGATAAACCACAAATTTCCCAATGAACTCTTTCAACACTTCTTTCATTAGACACATAAAACCAAATGGCATTACCAACCACTCACACAACCCTTCATTTGTCTTGAAAGCTATTTTCCACTCATCCCCTTCTCGAATTCGAATATGGTGGTAACCACTCTTCAGATCGATTTTTGAGAAGTATGCTTCTCCACTCAAGCAGTCCATCATGTCATCCATTCATGGAAATGGGAACCTGTATCTAATAGTGATTTTATTGATAGCTCTCGAATTTGTACACATCCACCATTCTCCACCCTTCTTAGGAGCTAAAACTGTTGGAACTGCACAGGGGCTCAAATTTTCCCTTATCAACCCTTTGTCTAACAGTTCCTATACCTGCTTCCTAATCTCTTCATTGTCCTTAGGAATCATTCGGTACGCTGCCTTATTTGGTAAACTAAATCCTGGTATAAAATCTATATGATGACTAATACTTCTCTTAGGAAGTAAGTCATCTGGTAAATCATCCACTATAATGTCACCGAAATATTGCAACATATCTTGGATTTCCTCTGGTAGATCTGTAATTTTTGTATGCAATATCATGGTTTTTTGCCTCCTTACAACATCAAATTTAATTTATTATCCTCGATCTACTTTAAGAATTATTTTCCTCCCACCAACAACGCTTTGACTCCACTAGTCTCTGCTGTCTCTTCTTCCTTGATGGGTACAAGCATATGCTTAATCCCATCCTTGACAAACTTGTAACAGTTTGTCTTTTCATTGTGCACCACTTTCCTATCATACTGCCATGGTCTCCCTAACAGTATATGGTACAAGTCCATAGGCATAATATCGCAAATAAATTTATCCTTATACCTGCCAATATGGAACTCAACTTCACATTGCTCATCAACTAACAGCTGATGCCCTTTTTGTAACCAGGACACCTTGTAAGGAGTGGGGTGTTTCAGCCTCTTCAGCCCCAACTTCTCCACCATTTCTATGGCTACCAAATTGTCTATACTTCCACTGTCAATTATCAGTTTGTAGCTTTTACCATGTGATTTGCAAACTGTTCGGAATAAGGCTTTTCTTTGATCCGGTTCAACTAACTCTTTTGCTCGTTTCAACAACACTTTATTCAGCACTAAAGCCTCCCCTGTCTCTGGTACATTCTCTACCTCTTGGGGTGGTGCTTCTGATTCCTCCATCTAGGCAACATATGTTCCTCTACCTCTTGTTGGTTCAACCTTAGGACAGTCATAAGAATTGTGCCCCCACTTATGGCACCTATAACACTAGATAGTAGCTCCTTTGCCTCTGCCATTACCTCTTCCACGCTGATATGGCCTTCCCCCTCTAGTGTTATTGTCTCTTTCTACTGTTCCTGGAGTTTTTGAACTGCTTCCTATATCAATAGGATTGGCAGCTCTACCTCTACTAAAGGCCGATCCTTTTCCTCTGCCAGGTCCTCCTCCTCTTCTGGCATTCTGCTTCCTATTTATTTTATCCTCTACTTTTAAGGCACACTGGTATGCCTCATCTATGGTTCTAGGTGAGAGAATACTTATTTCATCTAGTATTTCCCCCCTGAATCCATTTACAAACCTTGTTGTATTTTCAGGGGTGTCTTCTACATAACCAACTCTCAAATTCACTCTGTAGAATTATTTCGTGTATTCCTTAACAGTAAAACCCCTTTGTTTCAGATTTTGTACCTGCCTGTACATCATAATATAGTAATCCTTGGGTAGGAATTTACCCTTCAGTTTGGCCTCCATCCTGGCCCACTTCTTTATAGGTTTTTTATTCAACCTTTTCCTCTCTACTTGGACACTATCCCACCATAAGGACACATGTCCTTTCAACTTGGTGGCAGTGAATTTTACTCTCTTATTTTTGTTGATCTCTTCATAGTCAAAATATTTATTCAGCTCACTGAGCCAATCCAGCAGCACCTCTGGTGATAAATTTCCATCAAAAGTAGAAAGCTCATGCTTTGGCTTACTACTTGCTAAAAAAATTGACCTAAACATTTTGAGTTCAGGTCCTTCTCCATCTGAACCATCTGTCGTCTCTGTAGCTTCTTCATCACTATCATCTCCTCCCTCAGGATCCCTTCTTCTTCCTGCTTCTATCTCCGCTAATCGGGCATTAAGGATCTGGATCTCTTCCCTTAGTCCTTCATCTACTGCTCTGCGTAAACCTCTTCCTTGACCTCGTCAACCAACCTCCATTTCTTCTAATCACAGTGTGGATTTGATACCAAAATTGATGGGGCCCAGCCCTTAACACCAAATCTACGCTCAAAATTATTTGAACAAAACTTTAATATATGTCACAGTTTATATCATATGAATTGTCATTTCGCATACACATTATAGATTTGAATAATAGTAAACTTATTGGTTTGATATTTGTGATATTCGTATGGTACGTTGACAATTCTGGTTTGTTGATTGCAATCAATTGTTATTTATTGCGCTGGTCCTTGTGAGTTGTCACGATTGACACTTTACCTATTCTCAAAATTCACCCTCTTGCATTGTTCTCAAACCCTAACACCACTCAGTCAATTTTCATTTTTCACTTGTTCGACTCGGTGAGGGTTTCGTTCTGTGTGGTCCGTCACTGTGAGGGTTTTTACCTTGTGTTTTATCTGCTAATATGATGATTATTCGGCTCTTTACTCTATCTCTATGGTACAATTTCTTGCTAAAGTCTTTTGATGGCTCTCAACAGTCCTTCGCAAGGTAGTAATCTTCCGATTTATTAACTTATTCACCTCCTCTGTATACTTGTACGGTCCGAAAATTTTTATCGAGCTCCATCTCCAATCTACTGGTGCTTTTAACTTATTCTTTTTGTCACTTACAGGTCAAAATTCTCTGAGGGTTTCTTTCGACACTTGCCTCAGCTCAAATCAGCTTTCGAAAGGTAAACTATCCTTCCATGCTTCAGTTCTTCCAATATTTTTACTAGGCTCTAATGTTCTCACTCCTTGTGAGCAAGCCCTTATGGAGTTTTTGACCAAAACTTCACTTCTGTTGATGTTTCTTCGCCCAAGTAACTATACTCTGAAATTCATTTACTTTCTCTTGTTTTAAATCTCTATACTATACTCTTAATTTGCATGGATACTAATCCCTTGTAGTTTGCGTTCCTCTGTAGTTGGTTATATTCTTTGGCCGCTCGAGATCTTCTCACTTTCACAGTTATCGACCCCAACTTAAATGGCTAGGTTTTCTTCTTGATATGTCTCTATTAATTTGAACTAGATTGGTTTAGAACAGGGTTTCTGTCCTCGATTCTCTTTGTAATTTTCTTTGTGTTAATTCTGTTGTCAAAGTCTGTTCTGGTGTAAAAAGACTAGGGTTTTAAAAACAATTATGTGTTCAACCCTTTGTTCTTCCTCTGCTTTCCATTTGTTGGCTTGTCTTTGGTTTAGATGTTATAAGTTCTGGGTTTCGAAAACCCCAACTTGTAACTTTGATCTATAACTTGATATGTAATATTCGTTTATAGTCCTTCGGGACTCTTTAGAGACATTTATATTTATAATCAATGAAAAAAACTTTTTTGTTAAATTCTGTCATAAATAAATTTTGTGAATACCTGGGAATGGTTATTTATCTGTTAATTCGAATGTACTTGTGAAATGCGTCCGCTTGTGTGAACTTGCCGAAATCTTGTGCTTTCAACTCATAATTTTCTTTGACTGCTCTGGTGCCTATACTTAACATTACTTCTGTGCGCTTGAGTTTCAATGATGCTTTAATTTCGTTCTTATTACAGTCACACAATTAGTCAATTTTTTCACATTCAATAGTATATCAATAGACAAAAGGAAAAATAATACAACAATATTTGGCTGCAAATTTTATAGACTTAGATGGTTTTTCTGAAACAAAAATCTCTGTTTCGTTTTGTTATTCTCTTTCTCTCCGTGATGGAAAAATCGAACCTTACAGAATGAATTTTATTCCTTTTTGTATCACTGTAGGAAACATTTTTTAGTTTGAAACTGTCAACCATTTTTTTTACAACTACATTCTTGACTATGTTCTTTTAATGTATGAACGAATTTCAAATGCAAGTTAAAAGAAAACCTTTAAGTAAAATTACAGAACTTAATTAAAATTTTGGCCCTAATGGTAACTTCCTAAAATAAAAATAAAAACGACAGGTTCAATGACCTGTCAGAAATGAATTGTAACAGTAAGACAAAAACCTATCCTTTTTGTCTACCCTAAGTTGGATTCTCCTGCATCAGCATCTCTAGAGGCACCTGGTAAATAAAATTTTAAGGAGATGTATTGTTAATCACACCTTAGTATGCTTCACCTTAACATCTCTCCACCACTTACTACGAAATCATGATGGATATAGAAAGGATCGAAGGGTTTAAAATTAGAATAGGAATTTAACTAAAAATAACCAAGAGTCTTGCAATTCACATTAATATTAGGAACTGCATTAGATATAAGATAGTTATTCATCCAAGCAACAATTTCTCCTTAATCACTTGGTCCTAAATTTCTTAGCAATAGTGTTGACTCCATAAGGCATTCATATCAATCTAATAAAATCCATTAAATCTTTCTAGATCTAATACGAGTATTTGGTCAGTTAACTGTGTCTCCCAAAAACTTCACTCATATTATAATATGAGTATTTGGTCAGTTAAATTAATACTCATATTATAAACTAATACTATCAAAAAAAATTCACTCATATTATAATACGAGATAAAATCTCGAAGTTAACTAACCTAATAATCCTATTATAATATGCTAAGAAATGATAAAAAAATTTATGAATAGATATGGAGGAATTCTAAAGAATTTTGTATATTGATATAGGATGATCGTGTTTTGTTACAAGAAACAATCGAGAGTGGTTTTTATCGATTATACTTTTGGTTTCAGGGAAAAATAAGGATAATTACGGTCAAAGGAGAGTCGAGGAGTATTTCCCAAGATGAGGTGCTTATTATGGATTTTTTTATGCAAAAAAAGACGGATATGGAGTTTCCTATAGCTCAGCAAAACAAAAATTTATGTAACACGGAATGCAAAGATATGTCAACAATGATTAAATAACAACAATTTGAATAGGATAGTGCATGAAAAAAGAAACTTAATTTCATGAAATAACTATCGCTAAATTCACTAAGTCAACATGCATTAAAAAATTCATAAACAAACTATTTTATCAATCTTGTAGAAGGAAATATTAAGAATTAAAATTGAAAAAAATATATATATTTGAAGTAATGCATAAATACAAGAAGGGGCTTGAGCACCTGGGTTAGGCCCTAACCCAAGGATATTTGGGTCCCTAAGATAAAATCATACTAGAAATTGAAGAGTGCTTCTCATTAATAAGAAAATTTGATCATGCATGAAATATTACAAAACTAAAATGTTAGGAAGAAATACTTCACTACTACTAACCCTGATATCTAAAACATCTACTCCTAATACTTCAAGCTTATTATTTATAAAAATAAATAAATGAGGGGAAACCTCCTTAAAGAGAGGACTTATTTCCTCCAAAAATGCTAGAAAATAGGATTTAGTTCATGTTGTTGCACATAATGTCTAGGCACCA
The DNA here is from genome assembly GCA_034641835.2 of Pinus albicaulis. NCBI lineage: Eukaryota > Viridiplantae > Streptophyta > Pinopsida > Pinales > Pinaceae > Pinus > Pinus albicaulis. Next base: position 1,291,280,028 of record CM076574.1, read on the forward strand.
CGACAATGAGTCAGATCAAGGGATGTCACTCTTATCCCTAATATATTTATTTAAGATTAATATATTCATTACATTTTTCTTGATAATCACATGTTTAATTTAGTATTTTTAATAACAAATTATTTTATCTTATATTTAGACATTCTTCATAGTTAATTATTATGTGCATTAATACAATGCATGTGATACATAAATAAGTAGATATGCATGCTAATGATCATATTATACTCGTAATTAGATATGGGTCATTACATATTCCATATCCTTATGAAAAATCAATATGTATAAGAATTATAGAATGAAAACAACCATGGCCTCTTATTTAGAGTCACCTCAACCCATGTACTAGTTATAAATTTAGTAGATGAGAAGATGGAGTTCCACTCCTCCCAAATAGTTTGGGATTCATAGAGGCATTAAAGTGGCAACAATGTTAATATCTCTACTATCCTATTCTTAAGAAATTCATACCACCCTTCTAAGACCAAGTACTTCTCCTCCACGTGTGCCATATTCAAAACTAGTACAATTCCTAAATACTCCACTTGTACCATATTCACAACTAGTACAATTCCTAAATACTGGTACAAAGGTCCTTTCCTAAACTACACCTCGGTTAATCTCATTATAAATAATGTGGTAGAATATCCAGCATTTGGTTTTGAATATAAACACTATATTAATAATAGCATACATGTTAAGAGTTTTTTTCCTAAACCTTTTTTAAGATATTTCTGTATCAAAAAGCAATAGTCTACATGTTAAATGTTTTTTTCCTTAACATTTTCCAAAAATATTTCACCACCAAAATTCAACTTTTCGTTATATTATTTTTGAAATTCAAAAAAAAATTATGTGTATATATATATATATATATATATATATATATATATATATATATATATATATATATATATATATATATATATATTCTTTCCAAAAACATTTATAAAGATGAGAAAAACGATTCCAATACCATTCCATTGTTGTTGATTTTTTAATTACTTATAAATGTTTGCCAAAGGATTCCAATTTTATTTGTTGAGATATTTTTAGAAATATTATAAACATGAGTGAAGTTAAATGGTAGACTTTACTAATATCCATTAGGTGTCAACAAAAACATATTTTGTTTTTTGTGATTTTTTTTTTAATAATAACATTAATACCTTGATTTTAGATCATGACCTAATGGTTAAGTTTTCACTCCTCACTAACTACTAACCATTATTTAAATGAGGTGGTTTTATTAAAATAAAAATGATTGAGTCAAAACCTACCCCAATACTCACCTCTAGCAAATTATTTTAGATAATATAGCTATCCTAAATAAAAATAATAAGTCAACGCTCTTTCATTCCTTTCAACAAGTTATTATTATATTGCAACTAATTGATGACTAGATTATGATATGGGTGACAACATGGAGCTCGGTTAAGCCCTTGATCCAACAATTGAGGCACTAAAAAATAGTTAGATTCAGTGTTTAAACAAACCCTGATTGAATTTTTTCCTAACCCTAGTTAAAGGATCAATGGAGAGTTATCCCTTGATTGAGCTATATTTTTTCGATCTATCTTATCACTCTATTGAGCACTTTGGATCGATGGAGTGTTATTTCTTATTAAAAAAACACTACACCTGAAATGTTCAAGTCATTTTGTTGAGACCACAAGAGGAAAAGGAGTTCGATTGAAGATTTCTAAGCTCAACCGAGATGGAAGAACTCAATCTAGCTACACATCAACCCCACCAATGACCTATTGGCTCAAGCAGAGCTAAGTTTCCTATAATTTGTTTTCTACAAAATAAAATAAATTAATTTGAAAAAAATATAGCATACCAAAACTACCAAAAAAATCACTAAAATTACCATGAAAACCACAAAAAACCACAAAGAAAACCCTTAAAAAACATAAAAAACATCCTATAAACCAACAAGAAAAGCCTTTAATACCAAAAACAACTTAGATAGCCACAAGAGAAAACCCTTGAAAAACACAAAAAAAACTATAATTTAGGTTAATTATTTATTTTTTTAATTTCATTGTAAGATTATCTGCAATGTTAGCATGTTTATTATAAATATTTTGTATGGTAAAAAAATTAGTTTTTAATTATTTTATGTTTTAAATTTATTTTAGGAATTTAGTGAACTAAATTTTCAATTTTTATTTTTATTTTTTAATTAAAAATGTGTTGTAAATTTAGAACAAATTTGACTAGAATATGCCCCAAAATTTTCAAAACAGAAAGCAATTAAACTATAACCAATAGATAAATAAATAAGGAGCTTTAAATTGACATAATGAATATGGTTAGACATGGTGAACCTCTATTAAATCAAATAAGAAATTTTATTTCATTTAAATCTTAATAAATTTATATTTTAAATATTTTTAAATATTAAATACAATATTTTTTTTAATAAAATTAAATGTACTTAAGTAAAATATTAACTAAATTAAAAGTCCAAACTATTTTTTTTTTATTTAATTAAATTTTATTAAATACACACACACACACAAATTACAAAACATAAAGTTATATAACACACACACATATATAGCATAACATAGCATGTAACATAACTATATATAACATAGTTATAGCTATAGAATCTCTTTCGTAACATCTCTCACTCACACACTCACACACATAAAAAATATTTAGCATAGTTTTATAACTATTTAATATAAGTGCTCTTCATAATAACATAAGGGAGGTGATGCTCAACAACGTTTTAAGACTCAAGTTGATCTATAAACTCTAATTTTCCTTAAAATTTTCATTACCTATATTTGCATAATTATTTAATATAATGATATGACAACTATATATCTCTTAGTTCCCAGCCTTATTAAATTTATTAGTTAAAATGTGGTTACATACTTCCTTCCTATATATATATATATATATATATATATATACATATATATATATATATATATATATATATATATATATATATATATATAAGTTTTAACAATGCATCATTGATACATACATTAAATGAATGATGAAAAGTGCATTTAAAGTGAATATATAAGCATTTTGACTCTTTTCTAATTTATACCATATTGTTTCATTATGTAGTGTGTTGTACCATAAACATTTTCCTCATGTGCTTGCACTAAGTACATGTCATGTGTTGAAATAAAACATTATAAGAACTTGTAATATAAAGTATTTGGTTGGCATGAAGTTTTATTAGTTTTGCAATATGTTTATTTTATTTTTTTACATGTATTTACATATTTCTTCTTTATGAATAAAATGCATTATTTATAAATGGAAAAAAGTGTAAGCTATATTTGATCACATTTTTCGATTGTGTTTACATGGAACTCAACACTCTGGTTGATAATGTATTTAAGAAAACATTATTTAGTTTAGGAGTTTAGCCTAGATTATTGTACTTGAGTTTTTAAATGGTTTTTTTTGTCAACATTCTTTCTATGTAAACATTTATTTCTTGGATTATTTTATATGTATTATATGCAATTTATAGATCCATCTCCCATACACACCCCAACCACGACATGTTGGAGTGTTGGGGGATCTGTTATACATGGTTGGGCTAGATCACGTTGCCATACTAGAGTGTCTGTTCCACTCATAGATCCTCCCTATTACACTAGTTGGAGTGTTAGAGGTAGTGTTTATGTCTCTGTTGATGATGTTTCTATGGATGGTGGAAATTCTTGACATCTTGCAGGTATACATCTTGCATTTTAAATACTCTTTAAAATTTATGTATTTATGTCTTGAAACTGTCTTTAATTTTTAAATCATCTTCAATTTATGTGTTTTATTTAATGTAAATTTTATCATGCTTCTAGTTTGTTATATATGTTAAATTATGTTTATGATTTGCAGAACCTCAGCAGGCTGAAGATGAGGATCAAAGTGAAGTGTCGGTCCCTTTGTGGAATGACACTATAGCCAGTATCATAGTTGAGGATGCTAGGGCCCAACACTCATGGATTGCATGAGACTTAGATAAAATCTCTGTTAGTTCGCCTAATAGGCGTAGTTTTTTTTAATGTTGGATAACTCAACAAGTTGATTGATACATACTAGAGGGCGGGCCTACAAATCCACCTCCTATATTTCATACGTAGTATTAGGAGGCTAACGGTTAGAGGCCCACATACTTGGAAGTAAGTGAAATACGCCACGAATAACATTGATATTCATGAGGAGTTATTTGACATCACTATGGATTATCATGCTAGACATGAATGATGATATGAGGTCGAATAACAATAGCACGAGATCTAAGCTTTATGGACCCAACTTGGGACGTAGTTATGAATATGTGCAGGCTTGTAGGTACCCTTAGCATGTAGCACCACCTCTTAGATTATTTCAACGACCATATCAGAGTGTGCTATTGTAAACAACGCCAAAGGAGTCATCACAACTTGGTGTTAAGGCTAGGCATACCATTGCACAGGAAATGTAGAGGACATTGGCCATTGCACATGTCGAATTATGTGGAGAGATGAGTAGACCACATTCATTTCCTTATGTCCCACTAGTTGCATTACATGATAATTCATATCTCGAGAGTCTAGGGCATGACCACCTTTTTTAATGTGCACGTACATGTCATGAGACAACTCGTGACACTTATAGGGTGCACCACCCACAAGAAACAAACTGGGTACATATATACAAAACTTTTGACTCTTATCGTCAAACTATACATTATTTATATTAATAAATTCATGTGATATTGCATTTATATTAATAGTTTCATGATAATTTGCATGCACAATCGAGATACACAGATGAGCTTCTGAGGTCATATGAAGAGGTAGTTGACCAATGAAAACAACCTCCTCTAGTGCATGTTTTCATGGCTCACTCTCATCCATCTCCACCTCCACTTCATAACACTCATGGAATAAAAGTTGAGATGAAATTTTTTATTCCTAAGATTTGAAAATTTTATTTTTCTAAGTTACATGTATGCATGCTAAATAATTCGTATACTAATAATTTTCCTTTGTCGTTGTGTACATAGGCCTACATGCAAAGGGGTGTTGATGTTGACATTATTTAGACACATGAGTGGGATGCTCGGTATGGAGGGATTCAACCACAAGAAAGCGTGCACCAAACTCAAATTGATGAGACTCCATCCCACCTAACTTCCATTTTCACTAGACTTAGTCAGATGTAGGGGAATATTTAAATGCATAGTTCAAAATCATTAATTTCGAGATTATTTATTTTTTACAAATGTTCTAATTAATTTTAATTTTAATGTGTTATATTACAGAAGCGGCTTATGGACACTCACTATGCATAAAGAAACACACATAAGAATTCTAGAAGATAAATTTTAGAGTGGATCATACGTAATTTGTATATTTTAAGGCTCATTTTATAGGGAACATTCACATTTGATGCACAAACTTTGTATATTTTAATACATGGAAACTTTATGGATGCATGAAAATTATTTCATTTTATGGATGCTTATAATTTCATTTTATGGATGTTTATGTGTATAATGTATTCTGTATATATTTTCTCATGGATATTTTATTATCATACATAGCTAACAAGATAACAATTTTGACTTCTAGGAAATAAACTAAAGAAATAAGTACAATCTTAAATATATGTTCATGGTTCAATTAAAAAACACAAATATGATTGAAATACATTATAAGTTCATTATTAAAAGATGTATTCAACTAGTAATGTTCAACTAATAATTTTTATTAAATTTTATTTCTTTCCTAAATTTTGTTGGGTATCAAATATTTCAATCAATTCCTTTAGTTAAGATATTCAATTAAAAGAACTTTCAAGAAGTAAAATTTTACAAAATAACAATTTTGAATTTAAATTTGATAGAATAAGTAAATAAGTACAGTCTTATTATGATGCAAGTCACTTATACTTAAGATATATCATGTACATCAATTTAATATTGAATTTCTAGAAAGTGTCTTTTAGTGTAGTCAACGTATGTTAATTTAAACAATTAATGATATGTTTCTATAATCTTATGCAATTTCCTAAATTTGCTTGAATATACAAGAATTTCAATCAATTCCTTATCTTAATACATTCAATTAAGAACATTAAAGAAATAAAATTTTACAAAATAACAATTTTAGTTGTCATATTGGCTTGTAAAAAGTGTCTTTTAGTGCATAATCAATGTATATTAAATTACAATGATTTTAATTTAGATGTCAAAATGTAGCAACAAAGATAAAGATATTTGAATCAAAATAGAAGAAACTAATTACCACTACATTGAGAAAATGGGAATACATTAAACTATGCTTAATGCAAAGAGAGGAGATTAAAACCCAATTTCTTTAATAAATTTAGCAAAAAGGATTAAACTAATAAGATTTTATTTTGTTTGTAAGTTTGGCAATAGTTAAAGAAAAAAGAAAGAATATTTAATAAGGAGTGAGATATGAAAAGAGACCATATTAGATTTCCAATAGATGAGAAAAGGGGAAGAGTATATTGAGAGTTGGAGCTTGTCATTCACGAAATTTAAAAGAGTACCACTTTACATAAGAAAGAGTTATTGATATTATTGTTGTTGGTTTTTGAATTTATATTAATGGTACATTTTTAAACTGATTACATGTTTGTATTAAATTTATATTAGTTGAAATTTTTTATATTGAATTTATAGAACTAAATTAATCCAATAAATATACAGGAAAGTTAATATGTAACAATTAAATTTACTCCATACCAATTGAATACAAAAAATATACCCTACATATGAAATTATGTTTTGATATCTCTTACCTATTAATATGTACACATTTCAATGTACTAATTAAATACACAAAATATAACCTACATATCAAATTACGTTTTGATGTTTCTCATATTAATATATGTACGCATAGACATTTCAAGACACGTCAATTCCAAGAAAAAGGAGTTAATTGGAGAAAAAATACACAATATTAGATTTATTAGGATTTCACCATCTAAGGAGTTAATTGGAGAAACAATACACAAAATTAAATTCATTGGGATTTCACCATCCTTAGATATGTTTGAATTATACTCCCAACCACCGCCATGAATGAGAAGTAGCAACAACCCACACTTCATCAATTTATTGCAGAGAAGGACAAGCAAGGATCTAAGAGCCCGAAGGCATTTTCAGGCAATCACATCAAATAGAGTACCCGACCATCCTCTGGGTTTATTTCCTTACCTACCGCTCTAAATTACCTTTGAATGTAGTGTGCAATCACAAGTTTTTGATTTAACCTTAAGCCATTCAACATATTTTATTCTACCGCCGATGAGATATATGACGGGACCTACCTTAAACTTACCTCATGAGACAAAACATTGTTTTGCATTCATTTCCTTTGTATTTCCCTTTCCGCACTTACTTTTGTTTACCGCACTATAGAGCGCACTTCACAGAGATTACCACTTACCTTTTTGAAGCTGCATGTTATTTTATTTTTCATGCGATGTGACCGTGCTATCGCACATCGCATTCACAACCATTTGAGTTTACCGCTTAGCACCAACAAGTTAAGATGTTTGTTTTTCGATGTGATTGTTCCATCACGCATCGCACCTGCAAGGATTTAAGTTTACCCATGTTCACTCGAGTTAAAGTTTAAGATTTCCGATCTTTGATAAGGAGCTGGATGTAATGAGGACTCATAGTCGAAACACAAAAAGTTTGAAATATGCTAGTTTTATGTTTTGAACGCATTTTTGTGTGTTTTTGTGTATAAGCTGAAATATGACCTGCGTGCCAATTTAAATGAAAGAATGGGTCTTTTGATGGCCCAAGGACAATTTTTTTTTGAATGTATATTCAAAAATTGAATTTCATTGATTAGATTTAGGTTTTACAAGCTTCTGTCATTTGTATTAAAAATAAATATAATTTCGTTTTGAAACTGCGATGGAATATAAAACAAAAGTTTGTTCCTCTCCTGTGTATTATGTTGTTTGTGTATTGATTGTTATTTTCAGAAGTTTTTTGTATTCTCTGTTTTGTGGGGAAACACATTTCCTCTGTTTTTTGTATTAAAAAATTTCAACATGGTATCAAAGCAGGTATAAGCTCTTAGTCAAAGAAGCACGAAATCGCTCTCTTTACTGAAGAAGTTGTAAGATTAGTTTCAAGAAGCGGATTTCTCCAACATCGAGAAAGGTTTTATTTACACAGTCAAAAGTATTTTTTGTCTAACACAATCACGATGGAAGTAGCAGGCACAAGCCTGAAAAATCCCCAACTACCATAATTTAATGGGAAGAACTATGAATATTGGGCCATTACAATGAAGGCCCTGTTTTCTTCACAAGGTATATGGGAGCTAGTTGAAAATGGCTTTCCATAACCAGCAAATGCAACAACGCTTACTACATTGACAACAACATAAAAACATTTGCTGAAAGACAATAAGAAGAAGGACTCCAAATCCCTATTCTATCTCTTTCAAGTAGTACACGAGAGTATTTTCCAAAGGATTATAGTAGCAAAAAATTCTAAGGAGGCATCGAATATTCTCAAGACAGCCTATCAAGGCATGGAGAAAGTGAAGACAACAAAGCTACAAATGCTGAGGAGAGATTTTGAAACTCTCTGTATGAAAGAGTCTGATAACATAAACTCATTCTTCACACATGTGATTGGGTTGGTTACCCAAAAAAGGTCTCATGGAGAGACACTTTAGGAAAGAAGAATAGCGGGAAAATCTTGAGAAGTCTACCATCAATATTTGATGCCATAGTAGTGGCAATAGAAGAGACAAAGGATCTCTCACAATTTTCAGTGGATGAGCTTTGTGCATCCTTGATGTTGCATGATCATAGACTGAACAAAACAAAAAACTCCTCATTGGAGCATGCATTCAAGACACAAATTTCTTTTGGTCGAGGTAGAGTTCAAGGAAGATCGAACTACCGAGGAAGAGGAAGAAGCCCACAAAGAGGTGGAAGAAACAACCTTGCAAGAACAAGTGAAAGGGGCAACAATCAGAATCAAAGTGAAGACTCAAGCCAACACTAAGAATAAGGACAAAGGTATAATAAATCCCAAGGCCAATGTCATTATTGTAAAAAGAATGGGCATTATGCCAATGAATGTAGAAAGAAAAAAAATGACATGAATAATAGGAAAAATGTAAATTTTGCAAAATAAAATCAGAACCAGAGTAATGTGCTTCTAACCTGTAATGTAGCTCAAGAAAAAAAAAAGATTTATGGTTCTTCGATTCATGTTGTAGTAACCACATGACTAGAAACATAGCAATGTTTTCCAATCTAGATGAAAATGTGAACATAGAAATGTTTTCCAATCTAGATTAAAATATGAAATCTGAAGTGACAATGGGGACTAAAAGCAAAGTCTCTGTCATGGGAAAAGGAAGAGTCAGTATATTGACAAGGAAGGGAGACAATAAGTTTGTGCTAGATGTATATTATGTACCTAGCTTGAAATGTAACCTTCTAAGCGTTGGAAAGCTCATGAATAAGGGATACAATGTATTTTTTTAAAATAATGTGTGTACAATCATGGACATACCTCCAAATAAAAGGGTCATTGCAGAAGTGCATATGGAAAATAATATGATGTTTCCTCTCAATATTAGAACATAATTCAAGGAAGGAGGTGTTGTAGCGTTAGTCACACAAGAGGTCTTTCAAGAATAAGTAAAAGACGAAAATTGGTTGTGGCATTTGAGATTTATACATCTAAATTTTCGAGGTTTGAACCTCCTACATAGAAAGGGTATGGTAGAAGGTTTACCAGTCATAGTGAAACTAGACATCCTGTGTGAAGGTTTCATATTGGGAAAACAACACAGAAAAGCATTCCGAGTAGGGAAGAGTATAAGGGAAAAGGCACCCTTAGAGATTTTCCACTCAGATTTGTGTCAACCAATGCAAATGCCATCGTTGGCTAGAAGTCATTATGTTTTGAAATTCATATATAATTACACAAGAAAGACATGGGTGTATTTCTTGAAACATAAGGGTGAAGTGTTTGAATAATTATACCACTTCAAAGCTCTTGTTGAGAAGCAAAGTGGGCACTAAATCAAAGTGCTAATAATTGACATAGGAGGAGAATATATCAACAAATATTTCCTAGGATTATGTAGGGAGGATGACATACAAAATAATTTTACCACAAGGTATACACCACAACAAAACGGCGTTGCAGAAAGAAAGAATAGGATCATCATGGACATGGTCAAAAGTATGCTAAAGGCAAAGCATTTTCCAAATAAGTATTGGGTAGAAGCTGTAAATTGTGCAACTTATATCTTAAATAGATGTCCAACCAAAGCTGTTATGAATAGAGTTCCAGAAGAAGAATGGAGTGGAACAAAGAGGTTGTCACTCACATGAGAGTATTTGGATGTATGGCATATGCACATGTCCCAGATCAATTAAGGAAGAAGTTGGACAAAAATGGGGAGAAGTGTATCCTTTTTGGATTCAATGATGAATCAAAGGCCTACAAACTCTATAATCCATCCACCAAGAAAGTTATAATCAAAAAAGATGTGCAGTTCATTGAAGAAAAAACTTGGGGTGGAAGCTTAGAGAAAGCAGTGAATGTGAAGACATGTATGTCTCACAAAGAACAAGAAGAATGCACATCATCAAATAATTCCTTTATGGTGGCTCCTCTTCCACCTACACAAGCACAACAAACCACACCACAAGAAAGTAACAAAACAACCTTTAGAAATCAAGGAAGTGCTTCTCAAAGCACACCATAGGGATTTGAAACTCCCTCGAGTTCAAGTGGAGCTCCAAGCACACCAAGAAGACCAAGGTTCAAAAATTTGAGTGAAATTTATGAGCAAGAAGCTGATAATAATAATGGTATAAATTCTCTATTTGCTTTGTTTTGTCATGTGGGTGACCGAATTCATTTTGAAGATGCAGTAAAACAAGAAAAATGGATTGAAGAAATGAATGAAGAGATTGGTGCAATATAAAAGAATGAAACATGGGAGTTAGTGGACCTCTGAAAAGGTAAATAAGTCATTGGAGTGAAATGGGTCTATAAGACCAAAACCAATGCTGAAGGCGAGATGGAAAAAAATAAATCAAGACTTTTTGTGAAAGGCTACAAGCAGCAACAAGGAAGAGATTAGAAAGAAACCTTTGCACCTGTTGCAAGGATGGAAAAAATGCAGACAGTTTTGTCCATTGCAGCACAAAAAAAGTGGAAAGTTTACCAAATGGATGTGAAATCGGCATTTCTGAATGGAGTTTTGAAAGAGTAGGTATATGCTTAACAACCTCCACGCTATGAGATAGAAGGGAAAGACCACAAAGTGTCCAAGTTGAAGAAATATATTTATGGGCTGAAGGAAGCACCAAGATCATGTTACAACAGGATTGATGTTCACCTGATGGATAATGGGTTTGAAAAATATGATGGTGAACCCACACTCTACAGAAAACAAAATGACGGTAAAATCCTTATTGGTGTTTTATATGTAGATGATTTAATCTTCAGAGTCAATGAAGTTTTATCATTGTTGATTTTAAAGCAGCCACGAAGGCTGAATTTGAAATGACTTTTTTGGGTTTATTGAGATAGTTCTTGGGAATAGAACTAAAGAAAAATGAAAAGGGAATTTTTATTTCCCAAGAAAAATATGTTTAAGAAGTTTTAAAGAGATTTAACATGTATAATTACGAAGAAACAGTAACTCCAAATGTCATGGGGTTAAAATTAAACAAAGAAGATTGCAACAAAAATGTTGATCAAACATTGTCTAAGAGCATAGTTGGCAGTATAATGTATTTGACTGCAACTAGGCCTGATATTATGTATGCTGTAAGTTTAATTTCCAGATTCATGGAAACACCAAAGGAGACACATTGGCAAGCAACCAAGAGAATTTTAAGGTATGTAAATGGAACAAAGGAGTATGGTGTTCTGTACTCCTCAAATGATACTTTTAAGTTGATTGGTTACACTAACAATGATTGGGCTGGAAGTGTAGATGATAGAAAGAGCACATCTGGGTATGTCTTTCATTTGGGGCCAGGAGCCATTTCATGGGCTTCCAAGAAGCAACCAATAGTTTCTTTATCAACAGTAGAAGAAGAATATGTGCCAACATCAGGAGCAACATGCCAAACAGTATGGATGAGAAGGATGCTAAGATATTTGTGTCATGAGAAAGACAAAGGAACCACAATTTATTGTGATAATAGCTCATCAATAGCATTATCAAATAATTATGTTTTCCAGAAGAGAACAAAGCACATAGATGAAAAATATAATTTTATAAGAGAATTGGTTAACAATGGTGAGATTGTTTTGCAGCATTGCAGGACAAAGGAACAATTTGTTGATATCCTCACAAAGGCATTAGGATAGAAGAGTTTTGAGTATCTCAGAAAATGTCTAGGAATGACTAATGGTGGAATTGGTGATTAAGGGGGAGTGTTGGAATTATACTCCCAACCATCTCCATGAATGAGAAGTGGCATCAACCCACACTTCATCAATTTAGTGCAGAGAAGGACAAGCAAGGATCCAAGAGCCTGAAGGCATTCTCACACAACCACAGCAAACAGAGTACCCGACCATCCTCTATGTTTATTTCCATACCTAACGCTTTAACTTACCTTTTCCCGCAGCGCGCAATCACAAAATTTTTATTTAACCTTAATCCATTCATCATATGTTATTCCACTGCTGATGAGATATCTGGCGGGACCTACCTTAAAATTACTGCATGAGCCAAAACATTGTTTTGCTTTCATTTCCTTTGTATTTCCCATTCTGCACTTACTTTTGTTTACCGCACCGCAGAGCGCACTTCGCAGAGATTACCACTTACCTTTCCGCAACCACAAGTTATGTTATTTGTCATGCGATGTGACTGTGCTATTGCACATCACATTCACAACCATTTGAGTTTACCTCTTAGTGCCAACAAGTTAAGATGTTTGTTTTGCGGTGCGATCGTGCCATCACACATCGCGTGCGCACAGATTTAAGTTTACCCGTGTTCGTGCTACTTACAATTTAAGAACGTCGATCTGCGATGTAAGGAGTCAGATGCGATGAGGAATCAAAGCCCAAACACTAAAAAATTGAAGTCCGTCAGTTTTATGTTTTGAACAAGTTTTTGCATGTTTTTGTGTATAAGCTGAAATACGGCCTGTGTGCCAATTTAAACGAAAGAATGGGTATTTTAACGGCCCAAGGACAAATGGTTGTTTAATGTCCCTTCAACAATTAAATTTCATTAATTAGATTTAGGTTTTACAGGCTTCATCCATTTGTATTAAAAAAAATGTAATTTCATTTTGAAACTGTGATGGAATAGAAAACAAAATTTTGTTCCTCTTGTGTATTGACTCTTATTTTCAGAAGTTTTTTGTATTCTTTGTGTTGTGGGGAAACACATTTCCTATGTTTGTTTTATTCAGAAATTTCAACAAGATACACACATACAACCCTTCATACGTCCACACAACTAGATTTAAGGGCAAGGCAAAGCTTTGCTTCACCCAACTATAAGATCGAGTCTAGGTGTTAAAACCATCACACGAGGATACCATCCAAGTACATTTGGGGCCACTAGAAGTCAACCCCATGTGTGTTTGCTTAAAATGTACATGGCTATATCATAACTAAACTGGAAAGATGTGAAACACAAGAAATCTCCCACTCCTACGCACTCAAATGAATCAAAATACGAATTCCTCTAGAAAAATTCGCACATTCGAGGACACATCCTTGCAATATCCTTCCAAGAAGAATACTTCGAATTCCTGTGGAACTCCCACAAAATTAGCTCAATATCATTCTTTGTAGAAGTGCCCCTATTTTGGTATGCACCCCAAGCGAGTAGAATTCGTGACCCATAGGTGAGCATCCTATGGTACATTCTATGGCCATTAGGTAATTCTGGCAACGGTGTAAAAATGGAAGTACCCTCTCCCATGCTGAAACACAAAAGACCCATTCTGATCGCATTATCGAGCGTTGTACAATAGAATAAACTATTACTGAAAACAATATTCCATATTCTACCTATATTTTGGGCTAGTCATAAATGTTCATGGTTACCATGTATGTATTCCAATGATTAGATGGGTAGTTTGGTTCCCACATGTTTTGTGATTCAAATTTTCAAGATGAGATAATCCCACAACCACATTGTAGGTCTCTGAATTTCCCACATTGGAGGCCATAATGCCTATGGCCACAACTTTCTTTATGGATTACATGGGTGGAAGTTTCAAGAAAGTTTGGTTGAGGGGATCGCACACTTAATTTATTGTACCAACTAGCACAATCACATTTACCAACGTGATTGGTGTACAACTATAAGAATATATCCACCACCCACTTCACTTCATTAATAACGATTAGGTGTATTTTGTGAAACATAACTATTTCTTCTTATTAATAACCATAATAACTATATAAATGATAATAGCAATATTCTTTATTCTTTATATTATTATATATATTACATTATTTTTAAGTTGACTAATATATTAATAATTAAATTTAAAACTATAATATAATTCATGTTTAACATAATAATAACATTTAATAATAATTATTATTATATGATATTTATAATATAATTTTCCTATTTTATATACTTGTTTGGAGTATATTAATAATATTAATTATATATTGACTATATATTAAACTAAAATATATTATATTATTAGAAATAAAATATTTATAATAATAATAATATAAATATCACAATATAAGAATATTTTATATAACAATATATCATTTAATAATAATAATATATTATAAAATTTAAACTTTATGGTTTAAATTTTTATATACTAAATCTCACAGTTTATTAATTTTTTGGGTTTATTAATTGCTTGTGTTTCAAATATTGATCCTAAGATGTTAGTAATCCTAAGAGTTAATATTTGAAATCCAAAAAATTAATAAACTCAAGGAATTAAATTACAAACCCAATAAATTATTAATATTATAAACCTAAGCTACTAATAAACCCAATATTAAACCTAAACTCAATCAATTAGTAAACTCAAGGGATAAATATTTTAAACCTAAAGGATTAACACACCAAAGTGATCAATATTAAAAACACATAGGATTAAAATCTTAAAAATTAATATTTAAATCCAATGGATTAAAAACCCCTAGGAAATAATATTTTAAATTCAAGAAAGTAATAAACCCAAAAAATTATTAATATTATAAACCAAAAGATAAAATTATAAACCCAAGGAATTATTAATACTATTAACCAAAGGGACTACTAAACGCAAAATTTAAATATACTAAATATCACAAACTCAAGGAATTAGTGAACACTAAGAATAAATATTATAAACCTAAGAGAACAACAAACCCAAGGGATGAGTAATGTGGGATAGAAATCTTATTTTGGTCTTGAATATATTTGTAAAATGAAAAACCTCGTAATGTGGGATAGAAATAAGTTCCCATTGATATTTTGTTGGAGAAAATCTCTTGAATATGCCAACAATAGTTTTTTGTTGCAAAAATGATGGCATCAAATCAACATGAGAATATATTCTATCCTAGTTTGGTGTGATAGAATTAATTATTCAGTTTCTTCTCTTTTCTATAATTTGTAAGCCTGCAGAGGAAAAATATATGAGATGTGAGGTGTGTGAAGAGGAAGTGAAAATGAGTAATTCTGCTGGTGTAATCTCTTGTTGATGAATAAGATCGTCGATACCTCTGTTTGGTGGATGTAGCCCAGATTGGTTGGGTGAACCACATTAAATTTCTTGTCTTCATGTTTGATTGTTGTGTGTGATTATTTGTTTTTCTGCTGCGTAACTCCTACAATTGGTATCAGAGCGCGTAATTTTTCAAGGCGGAAGGATGTTGTGCTCATGAATGAAAAACGTGTGAGCTTCATGGTCTAAGATACAGTTCTATGATCGATATGTTATCTGAAAAATCGATTGGAGAAGCCGTTGCCTATTTTACTTAATTCATGAAGTGCCATGGACTGATAGCGTGGAGAATATATATTTGACTCGGTTGTATGGTAAACGGAAAGTCATGAGCTAGAGCTGCAGCGTTATGAGCTACGTTTTTTTCTTTCTTTGTTGATCAGTGTGGTCATTGACCGGGCCCAGATCAGCGTGGACTGTGGTTGCGGTGGATTAATCCGAGAGCTGTTGTGCAGAGTGTAAGAAAGCTGGAGGAGCCATGGGTTTGGATCAAGGTTGAAAGGGTGTGGTTCTGTGTTTCAATTGAGAGGAGCCACAGCCCATGAAGTGGTGAATAGTTCAAAAATCCTTTGAATAGCGCAGACCAGAACCATAAAAATCAAACCAAGGAAGTCTGGAAAGTGGTATCATGAGTTTGATAGCCATGGACCGTCAAACTCAAAAGTTGAGTTTGGAGATAGTGAGGCCGGGTTCTGCTGTGGAGAAGTCGTTGACTGCGTTTGAAGGCTGCGTTAACCTTTACAATGTGCGGTGGGATGGTCGATTGCCCACATAAAACAGTAAAGTGGGTAAATATATGAAATTCCTTTTTTTTTTATATCAATTTATTGTCATTCCCATTTAAAATCGATTTGCATTTAAGTGCAACAATGATTTTTTTTATTTTTTTTTAAATCGATTTGTATTCAAACCGAAACTTTTTTGAAATGCCATTTGTATTCAAATGCCTATTGTATTCATTTAAATCAATTAATTGTAATATCTATTTATTTTATATCGAGTTAGTGTAATATGCCATTATATTGGGACTAGGACTAATTTTTTTCGAAGGTGGAATGGTGGCATGTTAGTTTATGAGAGCTGATTATTTTCCGAAAAAGCTTCAGTTTGAAGGCGATATTAATTGCATGAAAAAGGGAATTTTTTTATCAAAATTATTAATTTTGATTAAAGAATAAAATATTCATTTCTTAAGATTTGAAATTGGAAATGTTTTGACACAAACTAATCAAAATGTCAGAAACTCAAAGTGCTTAATTTGAGATCGAGAAGTTTAATGGGAAAAATAACTACGAGATCTAGAAAGTTAAGATGCACGATCTACTCATACAACAAGGTGTGGCGAAGGTGATTTTGGGAATATCCAAACAACCTTACACCATGATAGATGACGAATGTAGTGACATCGATAACAGAGCACTGAGCAGCATATGGTTGTGTTTGGCAGATGATGTGTTATTTAACATCGTGTCAGAGAAAACAGCTGTTGGTTTATGGACAAAGTTAGAAAACTGTACATGATGAAATCCTTAAGCAATAGGATTATTCTAAAAATACAGTTGTATAGCTTGTGCATGAAGGAAGGTACGATAATCACTGATCATTTGAATACCTTTAATACTCTCTTGGTGCAGTTAGAAAGTATAGAAGTAAAATTTGATTTAGAAGATAAAGCTGTAACTTTATTATGCTTGTTGCCTTAGTCATGGGATCTTTTTGTTACTTCTATAAGTCTTGGTTGATAAAAAACCCTTGAATTTGATGATGTTGTTGGAGCTATGCTGTCTGAAGAAACCAAGAAGAGGTAAAATTTAGAAACCTCTACATCAGAAGCAATGATGGTTAGAGGTTGATCTAAAGAAAAATGATTCAGTAAGAAGAACAACTCTCGATCAAAATCAAAAGGAAGGAAGAGTAAGCTAAAATGTTGGTTTTGCAGCAAATGGAGACATGTGAAGAAGGACTGTTGGAAGAGACTACAAACATCCAAATGAGACTCTTCAACAGAAAATAAAGAGGAAAACATGACAGATACAGGTTCAGGTTTGGCATCTGGTTCAGGTATAAGTGATGAAGTTCTATCAGTTAATTTTTAAATCATGATCAACATTGGCTATTAGATTCTGGTGTGTCCAATCACATGTGCATTCATAAATAATGGTTTAAATCTTATCAGTCAATTAATGATGGAGTAGTTTACATGGGAAATGATGTCTCATGTAATGTTGTGGGAATTGGAAGCATCCAGATTAAAATGTTTGATGGGACAAATACAATTTTAACTGATGTAAGACATGTGCCTAAACTCATAAATATTCTTATTTCATTAGGAGTGTTAGACACAAATGGATATAAAAAATTTATTCAAGGTGGAGTAATGAAAATTTATAAAGGAATCCTATTAGTAATGAAATCAAAGAAGGCTGGAAATATTTTTCATTTAGAAGGAAGAACAAAGTCAGATCATGCCTCTACTGTATCTGAAAACGACAGTGATTCTATTCGACTATGGCATCAACGGTTGGGCCATATGAGCGAAATAGGATTAAAAAATCTATCTAATCGTAAGTTACTTCTGAGTTTAAAATCTTCTAAATTGTATTTTTGCAAACATTGTATATATGGGAAACAAAGCAAGCAGAAATTTAAAACTGGAAAACATACTAGTAAGGGAATCCTTTATTATATCTATTCTAATGTTTGGGGTTCATATCCTACAACCTCATATGGAGGATCGTCATATTTTGTATCTTTTATAGATGATTTCTCTAGGAAATTATGGGTCTACATGTTAAAACTAAAGTTTGATGTATTCACAGTTTTCAAACAGTTTAAAGCATTAGTTGAAAATGTCATTGGAAGAACCATTAAATGTTTAAGAACTGACAATGGTGGTGAATTTACTTCAAAGGAATTTGATAATTATTGCAAGGAAGCTGGGATCGAAAGACATAGAACTACAACTTATACTCCTCAGCAAAATGGAGTTGTTGAACGCATGAACAGGACTCTCTTAGAAAGAGCAAGAATTATGCTAAGTAACACAAATTTGCAGAAGGAATTATGGATAGAAGCAGTATCTACAGCTTGCTATTTTATAAATCGATCACCATCAACTACAATAAGATGAAAAATTCCTCAAGAGGTATGGAAAGGTCATCCTTGTGATTATTCTAAATTGAAAGTTTTTGGTTGTGATGCATATGCTCTAATTCCAAAACATTAGCGTTCTAAATTAGATCCTAAATAAAAAAGATATATCTTTGTTGGATATGGTGATGGGATCAAGGAATATAGGTTGTGGGATCCTACTACTCACAAGATCATCATTAACATAGACGTTAAATTCAATGAATCTTCACTTGATAATCCAGATGTAGATGATAAATTGCAACAGGAAAATGTACCTAACTTTCAACATATTCAGTTTGAAACCAGTTCAAATACTGATGACAGTCCAAATGAACAAGTTTCAGATGCAGATCATGAAGAAGTTCCTACAGATAATAATCAACAAATTGTGGAAGAACTAGAAACATCTTTAAGGAGGTCCACGAGAATCAGACGTCCTCCTAAAAGGTATGATGATAATGTTACTTCATTTGCTTTAACCGCAAATGATGATAAACCTTTGTGCTATCAGGAAGTTGTAGAAGGTTATAATAGTAATAAGTGGAAAGAGGCTATGAAGGATGAGATGAAGGCATTAGACAAGAATTCCACATGGGATCTGGTGGAACTTCCTAAAGACAAAAAAAATGTGGGATGTAAATGGGTTTACAAATTGAAAAGGGTTGTTGATGATAAAGAAAACAGGTACAAAGCGAGGTTGGTCGCGAAAGGTTTTTCTCAGAAAGTCGGAATTGACTTTCATGAGATATTTTCACCAGTTGTTAAAATTGTTTCAATTCGGATTGTCTTAGCATTAGTTGCTTTACTTGATTTAGAGTTACAAAAACTAGATGTTAAGAATGCATTTTTACATGGAGATTTAGACGAAGAGATTTATATGGAACAACCTGAAGGGTTTGTTAAAAATTGCAACAATAAATTTGTCTGCATGCTCAAGAAACCATTGTATGGTCTGAAGCAATCGCCTCGACAATGGTACAAGAAATTTGATTCTTTCACGATGAGCAAAAATTATATAAGAAGTGAATATGATCATTGTGTTTACTTTAAGAAATTAAGTAATGGAATATTCATTATCTTAGTGTTGTATGTTGACGATATGCTTTTAGCAAGCAAAAGCATAACTGAGATAAATAGGTTAAAGGCTCAGAAGGTTAGAACATTTGATATGAAAGATCTAGGAGCATCAAGACAGATTTTGGGCATGGAGATTTTTAGAGACAGGAGTAATGGTAAGCTGTGGTTATCAAAAGAGAAGTATATTGAGAAAATACTCTTAAGGTTTGGAATGAACAATGTGAAGCCAGTTTCAGTCCCTTTAGCTTCCCATTTTAAGCTTTCTTCAAGTTTATGTCCTAACACAAATGAAGAAAAGGAATATATGTCTCGAATAACTTATGCTAATTTAGTAGGAACTTTGATGTATCCGATGGTTTGTACACGAATAGATATTTCACATGAAGTTGGGGTTGTTAGTAGGAATATGGAAAATCCAAGGAAAGAACACTAGTCAGCAGTGAAATCTGTGCTTCGGTATCTAAGAGGCACAAGTGATTATTGTATCACTTATGACAGAAGTAGTGAATTTGTTTGTGGATATGTTGATTCTGATTTTGCAGGTGATTTAGATAAGAGAAGGTAAACTTTAGGATATGTCTTTACTCTTGCAGGTGGAGCTATTAGCTGGATTTCAAAGCTACAAAACATTGTTGCTTTATCCATTATAGAAGTAGAATACATAGCTGCTTCACATGCTTGCAAAGAAGTGGTTTTGTTGAAATGTTTTTTTGCTGAGTTTGGTAGGTTGCAAGACAACATTAAGTTATTTTGTGATATTCAAAGTGCAATTCACTTGGCTAAAAATCTATCCTATCATAGTAAATCAAAGCATATACCTATAAAGTACCATTTTGTAAGACAGGTTATCTCTGAACAGGGAGTCTCTCTTGAAAAAGTGCATACAAAGGAAAACTGTGCAGACATGTTCATGAAACGAGTTTTATTAGAGAATCTATGATGGTGTCTGGCTTCTCTTGGCTTGCAAATAAAATAAAAATAATAAAGAACGAGGTATTAGGCTAATTGTTGTCAAGGTGGAGATTGTTGAGATTTTGCTGGAGAAAATCTCTTGAATATGCCAACAATAGTTTTTTGTTGCAAAATTGATGGCATCAAATTAGCATGAGGAGATATTCTATCCTAGTTTGGTGTGATAGAATTAATTGTTCAGTTTCTTCTCTTTTCTATAAATTGTAAGCCTGCAGAGGAAAAATATATGAGATGTGAGGTGTGTGAAGAGGAAGTGCAGATGAATAATTCTACTGGTGTAATCTCCTGTTGATGAATAAGATCGTCGATACCTCTGTTTGGCGGATGTAGCCTAGATTGGTTGGGTGAACCACGTTAAATTTCTTGTCTTCATGTTTGATTGTTGTGTGTGAGTATTTGTTTTTCTGTTGCGTAACTCCTACAGTTCCTCTTTGAAACTTTAGTCACTCCTATTATCTTATATGGATGTGATTTTTGGGGTTGCAGCATCTCTAGAGAATCTTGGAGAAAGATTGAGCAAATCCAAAAACATTTTATAACTTATAACCTTAAAATTAAAAGTAATACACCCTATCCTATTATCCTTATAGAAGTGGGTCTTTCCCCTATCGAGAGCCAAGCTATAACTAGGCTTCTATTGTACAAGCACAAGCTCAATAGCATAGGAGACCATAGACTTCCTAAGCTAGCTTTAAATTCCAGCCAAAACCACCTAAGGCTTAAACGAGGTTGGTATAAGGACACCAGGGCCTAGTTAAACCATTGGGAGATCGACGAGAATGTTGCATTGCAAAACATTAATAACATTAAAAAAATTGTTACTTCTAAGTTCAAAGAAAAAATGTGGTGTGAAAAAGATCTAACAGCTAAAAGAAAATTGAGATATTATAAGGAGGTCATCAACCCCACCCTAGAAGATCAAAAGTATCTCTCTGTTTTAACTAGCTCAAAGAATAAAATTAATATAGCCAAGATTAGAACAAACTCTCATGAGCTCCATAGTGAAACAGGTCATTGGACAGTTCCTAAACCACCATGGATGGAAAGGATCTGGCATCTCTGTGAGAATATGAACATCGATGATGAAAATCACTTCCTCTTAGAGTGCCCTGAGTACAACCACATTAGAGCTCAATTTCATAATCTTTGTTGCAATACCGACCTCACTAGCCTTTTAAGATGTCAAAATTATAGTGAGCTCAGGAGGTTTCTCTCCAAGCTTTTTGAGCATAGGAATAAAATCTTAAATCAAAATAAATAACTCTTTTCTTTAGGTTCGATAGACCAAATATTGGTTTGAGTGGACGTTAACCATCATCGTCATCATCATCATAAAAAACACAAAGGATTATAAACATAGCTATCAATATTTAAAACAAAAAAGATTGATATTTTAAACTGAAGGAATTGATAAATCCACAGATTTATTAATATTATAAATCGAATGAATTAATAAACCATACAGTTTGTTAATATTATAAGCACAATAACATTAGTAAATGTGGTTTAAAAAACCCAAGAAACATTAACGGTATAAATCTAATATTAATCATAAAATTAATATTCATAGCCATAAATATATAATAATAAAAATAATATTAATTTAAAAAAATAATTATTATAATAAAATTATTGTTATTATTATTATTATTATTATTATTAATTTGTCCACATGATCTTGGATATGTGGTGATGAGGTGCACTATTAAGACACTCGATATAAAGTCACTGGTTAAATTCCCTATCCCCGAGGAGTGTTATATTGGACATCACGAGTTAAATTCCCTAGGAACAAGATGTGATATATTGGACATGATAAAGATATAGTCCTATAGAACTTACAATTTTTTTAATAATAATCATTAATTATTAATATAAATAATTTATTATTATAATTATTTTAAAATATTTATTGTTATTACTAATTATCTATTATTATTAATTTTATTTATTATTATAATATTTATTGTTAATAGTAATAATAACCACAGCAATGATATTGTTAATTTAATTAAAATTTAGTAATAATTATTTGATTATTAAATAATAATAGCAGTTACTTAAATAATAATAATAATTAATTAATTATATATATATAATATCCATAATCAATTTCTTTTTAGGTCTATAAGCTTTTTTTTGCTAATTAATTTTTTTGATAAAATGGTTTAAATTGAAAGATAAAGTTCTCACCACTAACTTTTTTACCTATCTAAATTACATGTTTAAACTATATTTAATTAATTTTTTACAAAATATAATTAAAAATTTACTATTCTATTTGTTAATTAAAAGCTATTAAACTCAAAAAATGAAAGAATCTAAAAACAACTCATGAATTCTAAATTTAATATTCTAGGCTAAAAGTTAATAACCACGATCTATCATTAACAATTAATACATATAATGAGAAATAACTTCATGTTAAATTTATGAAAGCTCTTTCATCCTATGTTGTTGTTAACAACGTGGCAAGTGTGCTTTTCGAATGCCGTCCTATTAACATTAAAAAAATCAAAAGATCACATCGTGCTCTCACTAAAATATTAAAACAATCAACTACAACATCGTGGCAAGGGATTATGAAAGGTCACACCTTGGCTTTTTGAAGTCCTATTACCACTAAAAAATATATTCAAAAAATCACAGCATGCTCTACTAAAATATCCAAACAAACAACTACCACAATGTGGGAGGGGATTATGGAACACCCTATTGAGCTCAATAAAGTCCAAAAAAGCTACATTCAAAATGTGTAGCTTGCCATAGGGAAGATAAAGATGGATCATAGCGCTGAAGAAAAATCATACCGCTACCCTCTCTCTACAAATTTGCATAGTCCTCTATATTTTCTGAAAGAAAAATATCATATCTGAAGAGCCGGAGCTGCAACTTCCAACTAATGGGGTTGACACACTCAACTAGACCTTAACACACAGAGGAGATGAAGCCACATAGATTTGGTTGCCATTTAAATTCAATGTAAGTGAAATCTCGTTGTATTTCCCTGATTGAATACAAATTTTTGAGGTTAGATTTGAATATTTTGTTCAGCTCTCCAAGTTTAAATTAGTAGGAATTTTTGTGCTGAGTCCGTTTTCGGAATGAAAATAGCTTTAGAAAACTTTTTCTAACCCTGATTTAATAAAGGAAATATTGACTAGATTAGGATGATTTTTATAATGCAATATAGGTATTTGGGCACCTCTCTCATCTTTTTTGGAAAGAAGAGGATACCCTAATGTGTTATTGGTGTCATTATCAATTTATTAGAAGGATCTTTGTAAATAATGCTTAGTTTTGTAATGAAATTTTAAATTTTTAAGTCAAATAAATTTAATTCAAATAGTAATGGAATGGTGTATTTAGTTGAGAATGAAATATAAAGTTTCTATTCATGTGTCTGGACTTGCTTGCAATGAAAATAATATTTTATTGGTGATGCCTTGTGTTAGAGTAATTTTACACTAGGATCTAGTTACTATTTTTTTTTACTGACTCAAATAGTAATGATAAGGTAGGTATCTGCCTAATCTTGTTGTTTTTCTCTACAATGAAAAAGATACCCTAATTAGTGCATAAATGAACAAATAATCAAAAGTTTTTCTAAGAATAAGTTATTTGATTAAGTTTATAGTTTAAGTAGTTTTAATGTTTATGATCATGTATATATTTTGTTTTAATATTATCCTTAAAATCTAAGGAAATAGATTAAGTTGAACGTTCTAATTATTTTTATAAGAAAAAAGAAGAAGTTTAATATAACTTTATAATTATTTTTAAAAGTATATGACTTTATAATTAACAAATAATTTGTACAATAAATTCTTGTATAATATTTATGTTTTCATTTAGAAAAAAAGTCTTCACACAAAAATTACTAATGATTTTATCTGTGAAAAGTGGAATCAAATAATTATAACTTCAAAATTTTATTTAATTAGGTGAATATAGGGATATTTTAGTTACAATGAATTGAGATTGCAACTTAATTCATGTGGTTTTATGCTTTTGATTCCAAATATATATAACCTTAAAAATTATTTAGAGATTATTATAAAGATTTGGTTTTATTTGATTTTATTTTAAATGTTATTCACATTCATCAAGGAATCATAGATAATAGTATATAAAGAAGATTATAGATGATAATATATAAAAGAAAATCATTAATATAAACTCAATTTTCGTGAAAATTTAATTATTATATTCTTTGTTTAATTTTTAAAATTTCTTTAATATAAACTCATTTTCTATAAAAATTCAATTGTTATTTTTCTTAATTATCAATATTTATATATATTTTTAAAAAGATTGTGTAAAATTCTTAAAATCCCATGCTTATAAATAAATTGTCTTGTTAATAAAATCCAAACCATTAAGTTAAGTTGATGCAGGAGCATTAGCTCCGAAAAACACCTTGTATTTTGTCTAAGCTAGGGGGTTTCATGTTTTGAAGAAATATTAAAATTTCATGTAAATATTAATATTATTTTGAGTGATTAATTAATTATTTGTGAGAAATTGTAAATGTGAGAAAAATTAGTTTCTAGATTATTTAGAATTAATGAGGGAGCCTAAGTTGGGATTAGTTTCTAAGTTTTATGGATGAGAATCTATCTTTTAGGGATGTTGAGAGATTTAGGGGTTTGTTGAGGAATTGAAGGGATAAAGCATTAAATTAGATTACTTTTAAAATTGTATAAATAAGAGGGGGTTTTGAGAGAAAAACATAGAGATTGTGAGAGAGTGTGATTGAGAGCTGGTTTTGAATAGCCAAGGCTATAAGCCTTCAGGCAATTGTAAGGGCCAATTTATTGGAAATCAGGCCACGGAAGGAAGTTGTATTGTAAGTGTTTAGTGTGTTAATACAACAGTTGTTTTTTTTACTGAATGTCAATTATTGAGTTGCGTAAGATTGAATTTGTGTGAAAGGAAATTCGTTCTTCTTTGAAATCTGGGGTTATTATGTGCAAAGGAATGGTGTTTAGCTTATGAAAGAAATTCAATTGCTGCAGAGGTTCATTATGTAAGACTGCACCTTAATTTAAATCATGGAATTGGTAAATCGATCACCATGGATCGATTTCAAGAAGAAAAACTTCCTGTACTAGTAGATTGTTAGTTACTGTTTGAAAGAGGGCGTTATTGTATGTGATTTCCGAGAGTTCTGTTTGGAATGTTTTTATTTTACTGTCTCTGAAAATGAAATACGCTGTCACTAAAAGCAATGATCTTCACAAATTTGAATGGAACGCATGGTACGTTGACTGAAATGAGTAACATCGAAGAGTTGTGTTTCACATGTGAAATGGAACGTTTTTTTTTAACTGTTTTGAAACAGGGACATCGTTCTAAATCTGGGTTGATAAGTTTCAGCCTTAAATCTGAATTATTGACACATAGAACAGGTCAATGGTGCAGCGCTGGATTAATTGAAAGCGTAGCTGGATGTGTAATCGAATGAGACATTCGATTAAACAATTTGAGACAACATAATATGACAGCGCAATGTTTAAATCCATGAGAGAATGTACGCAGAGTTTTGAGGAATCGATTAATTGGAAGCTTCAACCGCGAACGTGCTGGAGTTGAAGAACAGCGTGCTAAGTAAATAGGTAATTGCGTATTTGAAGTTGCGGCAGAATGTTATCAGGTTTGTAAACCGATATCAAATGGTATGTGGGTCGTAGCTAAAATCTGGACGCAGAGGATTTTGTTGTTTAACGTTGAAAAATCATATCATTTCACATTTCAGCTAATCGACCAGCGTTATGA
Source organism: Pinus albicaulis (assembly GCA_034641835.2). Classification (NCBI taxonomy): domain Eukaryota; kingdom Viridiplantae; phylum Streptophyta; class Pinopsida; order Pinales; family Pinaceae; genus Pinus; species Pinus albicaulis. The sequence goes on from CM076574.1 coordinate 1,291,306,722, forward strand.
ATCTGGTTTGATGAACCGAGTGCTAGCATGGAGAGCAGTTGAACGCTGTGTCCCATTTAAACTAATATCGATTCACACAAATGGAATCTACATTTGTTGAGAAGGACGCAGGAAATCGATCATCCTGGGTCGAATGTTAGTTACGTGGGGTTGGCATATTGACTTTGAAAGTCGAATTCATGGAGGCGAAATCACTTTAATAAAGATCTGGATGAATCGAGTGCAAGAAGCGCAGAATTAACATTGGAAACCTGTTGATAAGAATTGTTTTGTTGAAACGCTGGTAGCCACAGTATGAAATAGAAATGGGTAAAGTCGAAGATTGGCAGTGTTAAATGCTGAATGAGGAATGCGTTGAAGAAATTCAGGAGGATGAAGAGGTAAGTTCTTTCATTCTGATGGAAGGTATGTAACTGCCTGGGCAGATTATTGGATTTTGATTTTCTTTTAATCAGATATGGTTTTTGTGAGCGCAACATTTTGATTTAAGTCTGAGTTATGTAATAGTGAAGGTCGAACTAGGAATTGAAACACTCTCACACTATTGGCAAAATCGACTATGGCTAAAGTCAATAGTTATGGTCGAATGTTGTGACCTTTGGTTTTAATCAAACTTTGCGCGGGTTTATAATGGTTATAGTGAAAGTTGAGGTGTGAGAGCACTAAGAAATGAATAGGGTGAAGGCGCACTTGAGTTGCGTAGCCATTCAAAGATAAACTCATTTGTAATTACCGTGTCAGATCTACTATCATGTTGAATGGGATGGGGGTAAATTTCACAATATTAAAATGCCTTCATGTCATGATAAGTGTTGGGCTTGAATGGTTAAATTCTTTTATAAGACTTTTGAATGGGTGTTCACAAAGCTTGAGGGTTTTATGAAGCATATGTTGAAAGTGAAATGATGAATGTAGTTTCTAAATTGGGATTGAAATGAAGTTTTGGGTAGATTGCATGAAAGTGATATAAAGCATGGTTTTTTTTCTAAACCACAGAAGTTTGTGAACAAAATATTTGAAGAGAGCTTCCGCGAATTTAAGTTGTTGAATTTTCCCGTGTATTGAAGTGGAAAGATTCTGGGTATTGCAGGCCTAGCCTGCATCATTTTTGGTATCAGAGCTTGGCTCTGTTGAAATGGAAAATGTTTGTTTCTGAATGAAGACATAAATTTTTGTTGAAGAACTGAAATGTATTTTGAATGTGTGATGAATGATGGAAAGGAAGATCAGATTTGAAATCTGATATGCGGCATACACAATTGCAAGTGAACAGGATGGCAGAAGTGAAAGGAGGACAAGATCATGCAAGATCTTAAAGGTGAGATGATTTTTCTGATTTGAAATTTATGAATTGAAGTTTATGGTTGCAGAGAAGATGATGGCATTGAACCTAGCATTCAGCTAAAGGCTGAATAAAGAGGACAATTGCAGTGTCCTGAAGAAGAAGGTGAGTTGAAGAGATAGCCTAGAGAGAGAGAGCAGAGGAAAGTGCTCAAAAGGTTCCAGAGGCAGTGAACCAAGTACTTACCAAAAGACTGAGTGAGAAGAGCTTGGTGAGGTAAGGGGCAGCAAGGGAGATTGCTGTCGAAGAGGCTAGTGCAACTCGTGATGAGTGAGAAACTCATGGAGAAGATGATCATGGAGGATCAGAGAAGAGGTTCAGAGGAATGCCACAGAGGTGAGATGACTGATGAAGTCAGAGAAAGAGAGATTGTAGTAATAAAGGTACAATTGTAGGTACTGGAAGAATGGCTGCAAGAGCAGGAAAATCAGAATAGAGGTTGGATCTTTCCACTGAAGGGAAAGAGAGTGATTTGGCGACAATTGCAGAGGAGGTTGAGGCAAATTGTGATTGCCTTGTTGAAAAAGGAACTTAGAGTTCTTGAGCCAGAATTGGAATTTGAAGATTCCACATGCAAATTTGTTCAGAAGGGAGTGCTTGAGGAAGCAGTCAAGACTGAAAAGTCTTGTGGTTTTAAAACTGATGAGTTGTGTGTGTTTGCAGGTACAGTACAGGGAGATGAGAAAGCTTTAGAGTTTGTTCAGGAGAGAGAAGAGTTGAATCTGAAGGCTGTTCAGATCAATGATGAGATAGCAAGATCTCAGAAGGAGATGAAGACGAAGGAGTCTAATCAGGATGTTGGTGCAGAAAGAGAAGGACCAGCTGATGATTGGTCAAGCACTGGTGAAGGTATGGAAAGTTATGTGAAGTTTCCAAGTTCTACTCCTAATGAAGTTATTGAATTGTACAGGAAACTGGATCTCCAGAGAAGAGAATTGGAGAGACAGAGGACTTATGTGCAGGATAATTTGCTGAGGAAACAAGGCAGGAAATTTTTCATGAATGACAGTCCTAAAGCAGAGGATGGTAAGAAGGAGAGACTAGCTGATAGTCTCTTAGTGAATGCAAATCAGCATACTGACGTGCTGACAGAGGATTTGGGAAGGAACTCAGAGCAACATACGGAAGTGTTGTCAGAGAAAGCTGAGGAGAAATCGAGTGAAGATTTTCTGAGTCCTGAAGAAGACTTGGAGCTGTAGAGAGAAAACTTGGTGACTGAATCGACAAGTGAGACCAGTGGGTCTTGTGATTTTGATGCTGACAATTTGATTGTGTTTACAGGTGATGTATAAGACAGTCCATCATTTGGGATTGTCTTGGAAGAAGAAGAACTGTTGCAGGTAGAGGATGAGACAGTCATGTCTCATAAGCAGAAGCTTGTTACCGTGGGTGACAAGAAAGAGTTGGCTTGTCTGCATAGCCAAGGGAAGACTGGTGGACAAAATTTTGGAGCTGCTACAGTAGTACAGGATGAAGCTGCAGTGTTTGCAAAACTTGATTGGATTGCCAGAATCAATCAAGATGATGATGGACAATTACTGAAGATTGTCGAAAAGGAAGATGGAAGCTATGCTGGAGTTAATTTGCAGCATGTTGATGAAATGCTGAAATGTTTACCAGAGACATTTGAACCTGAGGAAGAAATTGCAGGTGACGCGCAAAAGAATGTTGCAGTGGGACTGGAAATTTGGGAGGCGACAACATATGGGGTAGCATCTGCAGGAATGAAACCAATGCTGACGACATTTATGGTAGCAACATGTGGAGCAACATCCATAGTGACAGCTAAAGTAACATGTTTTATTGAAGATGCTGGAAACAATCAGCAGACAAAGGATATACTGGACAGAGAAATTGAGTTGATAAGGAGGTTAATGATGAAAACGCCTCAGAGAAAGACAACAACAAGAAAGGAAAGGAAAGACAACAAGAGAAAGACAGCGAAAGATTGCAAGAGTAGAGCAAGTGGAGCATTACAGCACAAAATATGGAAACCTGGAAGACAACAGCAGATAGCAACAGCAGTAAAGCAATTGACAAGCAAGGAAAGATTACAAAATAAAATTTGGGATCCAGGAGGAAATATCCAGACTTATGACCAGGTGGTCATGAATTTTCTTACATGGGGAGTCTGATGCAGGAGCATCATCTTCGAAAAACACATTGTATTTTACCTAAGCTAGGGGGTTTCATGTTTTGAAGAAATATTAAAATTTCATGTAAATATTAATATTATTTTGAGTGATTAATTAATTATTTGTGAGAAATTGTAAATGTGAGAGAAATTAGTTTCTAGATTATTTAGAATTAATGAGGGAGCCTAAGTTGGGATTAGTTTCTAAGTTTTAGGGATGAGAATCTATCTTTTAGGGATGTTGAGAGATTTAGGGGTTTGTTGAGGAATTGAAGGGATAAAGCATTAAATTAGATTACTTTTAAAATTGTATAAATGAGAGGGGGTTTTGAGAGAAAAACATAGAGATTGTGAGAGAGTGTGATTGAGAGCTGGTTTTGAACAGCCAAGGCTATAAGCCTTCAGGCAATTGTAAGGGCCAATTTATTGGAAATCAGGCCACGGAAGGAAGTTGTATTGTAAGTGTTTAGTGTGTTAATACATCAGTTGTTTTTTTACTGAATGTCAATTATTGAGTTGCGTAAGATTGAATTTGTGTGAAAGGAAATTCGTTCTTCTTTGAAATCTGGGGTTATTATGTGCAAAGGAATGGTGTTTAGCTTATGAAAGAAATTCAATTTCTGCAGAGGTTCATTATGTAAGACTGCACCTTAATTTAAATCATGGAATTGGTAAATCGATCACCATGGATCGATTTCAAGAAGAAAAACTTCCTGTATCAGTAGATTGTTAGTTACTGTTTGAAAGAGGGCGTTATTGTATGTGATTGCCGAGAGTTCTGTTTGGAATGTTTTTGTTTTACCGTCTCTGAAAATGAAATACGCTGTCACTAAAAGCAATGATCTTCACAAATTTGAATGGAACGCATGGTACGTTGACTGAAATGAGTAACATCGAAGAGTTGTGTTTCACATCCAGAATGGGCATTTTTTCTTGTTTGAAACGGGGACATCGTTCTAAATACGGGTTGATAAGTTTCGACCTTACATGCGAATTATTGACACATAATACGGTCGTGGTGCGTATTTGGATTAATTGAAAAGCGTATTTGTAGTATGTCCGAATGAGACATTACGATTCAAACAATTTGAAACAACATAATATGACGAGAATTGTATTTGAAATCCATGAGAGAATGTACGCGAGTTTTGAGGAATCGATTAATTGGAAAGCTTCAACGCGAACGTGTTGAAGTTGAAGAACCGGCGTGCTAAGTAAATAGGTAATTGCGTATTTGAAGTTGCGGCAGAATGTTATCAGGTTTGTAAGCCGATATCAAATGGTATGTGGGTCGTAGCTGAAATCTGGACGCAGAGGATTTTGTTGTTTAACGTTGAAAAATCATATCATTTCACATTTCAGCTAATCGACCAGCGTTATGAATCTGGTTTGATGAACCGAGTGCTAGCATGGAGAGCAGTTGAACGATGTGTCCCATTTAAACTAATATCGATTCACACAAATGGAATCTACATTTGTTGAGAAGGACGCAGGAAATCGATCATCCTGGGTCGAATGTCAGTTACGTGGGGTTGGCATATCGACTTTGAAAGTCGAATTCATGGAGGCGAAATCACTTTAATAAAGATCTGGATGAATCGAGTGCAAGAAGCGCAGAATTAACATTGGAAACCTGTTGATAAGAATTGTTTTGTTGAAACGCTGGTAGCCACAGTATGAAATAGAAATGGGTAAAGTCGAAGATTGGCAGTGTTAAATGCTGAATGAGGAATGCGTTGAAGAAATTCAGGAGGATGAAGAGGTAAGTTCTTTCATTCTGATGGAAGGTATGTAACTGCCTGGGCAGATTATTGGATTTTGATTTTCTTTTAATCAGATATGGTTTTTGTGAGCGCAGCATGTTGATTTAAGTCTGAGTTATGTAATAGTGAAGGTCGAACTAGGAATTGAAACATTCTCACACTATTGGCAAAATCGACTATGGCTAAAGTCAATAGTTATGGTCGAATGTTGTGACCTTTGGTTTTAATCAAACTTTGCGCGGGTTTATAATGGTTATAGTGAAAGTTGAGGTGTGAGAGCACTAAGAAATGAATAGGGTGAAGGCGCACTTGAGTTGCGTAGCCATTCAAAGATAAACTCATTTGTAGTTACCGTGTCAGATCTACTATCATGTTGAATGGGATGGGGGTAAATTTCACAATATTAAAATGCCTTCATGTCATGATAAGTGTTGGGCTTGAATGGTTAAATTCTTTTATAAGACTTTTGAGTGGGTGTTCACAAAGCTTGAGGGTTTTATGAAGCATATGTTGAAAGTGAAATGATGAATGTAGTTTCTAAATTGGGATTGAAATGAAGTTTTGGGTAGATTGCATGAAAGTGATATAAAGCATGGTTTTTTTTCTAAACCACAGAAGTTTGTGAACAAAATATTTGAAGAGAGCTTCCGTGAATTTAAGTTGTTGAATTTGCCCGTGTATTGAAGTGGAAAGATTCTGGGTATTGCAGGCCTAGCCTGCATCATAAGTTCCTTTTGATGAAAATTTGGATAATATTACTTATTAAAATATGATAAATGAGTCTCCATATTTTTCATTCCGTTAAACTTGCATAAAATTGAGGACGTATTTCCTCAATTGGACATAAAGTTGTGTAACTAATATTATATCGAATAATAATTTGTATATGTATTGAGTGTTGTGGTAACACTTCCTTAAACTATCACCAAAACTGACGCGAAAATGAAGTGAAACTGAACTTCGAAACTATATTCTGCAGTTTTAGCGCAATACGTATTGTTCCATATTCTTCGACCACCGGATGTTACTACCCGTCACATGGAGTGCGTTTTATTCAGTCGATTATAAGTGTTCAATTTTCCAACCTTTGGATTATAATGTTCTCAACTCAGTGAATAAAAGGGATCTCCATTTTTTATTGTCTTAAGTATTGCGCGGTGGATTATTGTAAAGGTCCATTAGAGGTTGGGTTGGGTTGGGTATATTGTTAAATACACATGAAGTTAATGATCTCTAGCTTCCTCGAGCTTATAGTGTGATATTTTAGATTTATTTTAGATTTTCTATTGACATATTAAATTTTAATCAGAGATAATTTTAATAACTTTTATTTTAATATTAAAGTTAAGGTTAATGTTAATAATCTATAAATAATATGAATTTGAATGTTTAATAAGTAATAATAAAATTTAATACTATTTATATTATTAATTATATGTTTATCATGAATATTGGTGTTAAAGTTAATACTAATAATAATATTTTTAAAAGAGCTTATTTCAAGTAATATGGTTAACAATTTGTTTCATTGAGTTCAAGGGGTTTTTTAACATTTCTGAAATATTTATTTGATGACTTGAAATTGTGATATATTTTATTAATATTAAAATTAAATTACTATATAAATTAAATGACATTTATTTTGTAAAAACCAAAAGCTCAATTCATAATTAACACAAAAAATAAAAATAAAAACAAAAAAAACATAAAACTAAACATAAAACATATATATATTTGAAGAAACATGAAACAAGATTCTTATCAATGGAGATTTAGCCCATGCATGTCAGGATGTAAAAAAAAAAAAAAAAAACATAAAACTAACTAAATCATAGCTTTATTTTAACTTATTATTATACTTTTAATTATAAAATGAGTTAATATATAACTTAAACATATATAGATTTGAAAAAACATAAAACAATATTCTTATAGATGCATATTTACCACCATATAAGGTGGAGATTCATGATGTATAAATAGGGATTGTTACTACACCATGGATAAATACCACATACTGAAAAAACCATAACTCATGTCACAAGACACTTAAGTTAAATAACATTTATTTTAATTAATTAATTTAATTAAAGGAGCAAGAATGACATAACTACTTTGGAGGTTAGAGTCTTTGATTTGTGTATACTACTAAGAATATTGTAGGGACATTAAAGCCCTATCATTTACTTTATATATATATATATATATATATATATATATATATATATATATATATATATATATATATATATATATATATATATATATAGACACACACACACACACACACACACAAAACTAACGTATTCTCTTGGGTTTACAATCCTTTGGGTATTAATATATTATTATTATTGAGGTTTATATTATTAATGTATTGATGTATTAATATTAATTTATTAATGGTTTATAATGCATAGAGATTAATGTATTGATAATAATGAATTATAGTAACACTACTACATTTATCAATGTGGTTGATATACAATGATAGGCCTATATGAAACACATATACAACAAAATTGACCAATTTGGGTCATATATGCTCATATGCCTATATCAAACACATATACAACCACGTTTACCAATTTGGTTGGTTTACACCTACAGGAATATATCCACCACCCACTTTATTAATAATTGTTATGTGTATTTTGTTAAGGCTAATTATTTCTCATTATCAATAAATGTATAAATAATAATAGACATATTATTTAATTTGCTTTGTAAGCTTTTTATTACCTCTATTTTCATTAATTTTTAATAGCAAGATACCACCAGATAATGGTGGCCTCAACTTTCCCTGAACGAGAAACCAAGTTTCTTGGCCACCTGATGGTGTGGTATGCCATATAATAATATAAGGTTCTTAGTCTATCATACCAAGTTAATAGTGACTGAATGTCCATACATATGCCATTTTTTACTAGCCTACTCACAGGACTCGTTAACCCTAAAAATCTAAATGATATCTGCATATAAACATAGATGAAAAAAACTATGAGCAGTAAACAACATGAAACTAATCTACATCCTCAAACGAGGAAAATTCGATAGGTGCTCAGTCCTGGACTGAATTACCAGGGGGCTTAGTTGGTTTGGAGATGCAAGGGAGATGATACTCAATGCGTGTGAGATGGAAATCTTGTTTTTGCAACTGGAATTGGAGCTTGTCAAAATCACTCCTATAATCTGGAAAATCATGAACAATGGTGCCCAAACTCATTGAAATATGTTCGAGGGATTTGCCTAAAATGCCCTTCATGGACCAATATAGAAACCAAGTTTTTTTAAACTATGTCACTCTACCTCGTGTATGCTTAGGGTCGGGCACAATGCCCCTCCATTCTTCCACTTCCATTTCCATCATTCCATCCCCATGTATGCTTAGGGTGGGGCACAATGCCCCTCCATTCTTCCACTTCCATTTCCATCATTCCATCCTTCCGGTTGAGGTCGGCTTCCCACTTCTCAATCAAATTTTGAATTTCCTATGTTGTATTCTCATGGTATGCCTTCGTGGCATCTTGAATTATTTCTACTATGTGACTCTTGCCCCGCGTCTTACCCATGGGTGAGCTAGATTGTGTTGGAATATTTCAGAATTCCAAAATAATAAAACTGTCTTCCTTAACACAGAGAAATATTCAGAATTTGCATTCACAGTGACAGAGTTTCAATTCAGAAAAAATTTATATTCCATATATATAAAAAAAAACTGCTGTTACAATTCTTCCTCAAGAGAGGGATTTACAATTGTGACTGCTGCTGTCATAGTGCACAAATAAAACTCACTGTCTGTGTAAAAACACACTCTGTCTCACTAAAATAAAACACTGTTGTGTATGCTCTGTATTTTTCCTAAAACACTCTGCTGTGTGTAATAAAAAATATAGTTCTCTGTTTCTATCTTTTAAAATACGCTGCTGTGCATATATAAAAAAAACATTACAAAACAATATGGCTCTATTCTGTGTATTTCAAAACAAAATATCTCTGTCATAAATTGACACACCCACTAAGTTTCATCACTTGAAAAACATTAATGGTCTCCATTAACTTCTGTCAGCACCGCTTACAATTCGCATTGATCACAGCTTTGACTTGGTGGCGCTGTGATATTTCTTCCCCGCACTGTTGTGCTGTGTAATTAAAATTACATCTGTCTTTTTTATTTTATTACTAACACACTGCTGTACATTACATTTCTGTGTAATAATAAAAAATACAACTCTGCCTCACGGGCTTTTTAATATATATATATAATTCACATATATTAAAAATAAAATAAATAACTTTTAAAACTAAAACATAAAACTGTGTATTACAATACAATAGCCATTGTTTTAATACGTATGCGATGGTTTTAAAGTTTTAACCCCGCAACCTTTCGTGTATGCACATGTGTGGGCCCCCTCATACGTTAGCAGGTCCGAGGGGGTATGCTCCTCCGCCGGCCTGCCCTGCCTGACCCCCGCGGAAATGAACTGCCGCCTTGTCTCTTTGCTGCCGTCTTGTGGGCAGTTGACAATTAATTCCAACACTCCCCCTTAATTTCAACTGCTGGGTTTTCTTGCATACCCACGCATTTCCTGAAATATTCAAAGCTTTTCTGCACTAGTGGATTTGTGAGGATATATGCAAATTGATCCTCTATTCTACAATGCTGCAAAACAATCTCGCCATTGCTAACCAATTCCCGTATGAAATGAAACTTGGTGTCAATGTGCTTTGTCCTTTTATGAAAAACAAAATTTTTAGACAATGCAATAGCTGAGCTATTGTCACAAAATATCACTGTCCCTTTTACCTGTTCTTGACATAAGCTTCTCAACATTTTTCTCATCCAAACTGCTTGACACGCTGCTGCTGTAGCTGCCACATATTCTGCCTCTGCTGTAGACAACGCTACAATGGGTTGTTTCTTAGAAGCCCATGAAATTGCTCCTGAACCCATGTGAAAAACATAACCGGAAGTGCTCTTCCGATCATCTACACTTCCAGCCCAATCACTGTCAGTGTATCCAACTAAATCTGAACATTCTGAATTAGTATAAAAAATACCAAACCTTTTTGTACCTTTAACATACCTCAAAATTCTTTTTGTTGCTTGCCAATGTGCATCCTTTGGCTTTTCCATGAACCTGGAAATCAAACTAACAGCATGCATAATGTTCGGCCTAGTTGCAGTCAAATACATGAGGCTGCCAACTATGCTCTTGTATAAACTAGGATCAAAATCCTTACTGTTGTCCTCTCTGCTGAGTTTTAAGCCCATCACTGTGGGAGTGATTGCTGCTTTGCATTCCTGCATGTTAAATATTTCAAGCACTTCATTAACATACTTTGCCTGTGAGATAAAATCCCATTTTCATCTTGTTCTACTTCTATTCCCAAGAAGTATCTCAACAAACCCATGTCAGTCATCTCAAATTCTTCTTTCATGACTGTTTTAAAATGTTCAATAAGGCAATCATCATTACCTGTAAAAATAACATCATCAACATATAAGACTACAATCAAGATTTTACCGTCTTTTTCTTTGATGTAGAGGGTGGGTTCTCCCTCACACTTTTCAAATCCATTTTCCAGTAGATAAGAGTCTATCCTACTGTACCACGCTCTTGGCGCTTGCTTCAGCCCATAAAGATCTTTCTTCAACTTGCACACTTTGTGCTCTTGGCCTTTCTTTTCATAACCGAGAGGTTGTTCAATGTAAACCTCTTCCATTAACACTCCATTTAGGAATGCTGACTTCACGTCCATTTGGTAAACTTTCCATTTGTTTTGTGCTGCTATGGACAACACTACTCTCACGGTTTCAATTCTGGCAACCGGTGCGAAAGTTTCTTCATAATCTATCCCGTGCTTCTGCTTATAGCCTTTGACAACAAGCCTTGCCTTGTGTCTCTTTATTTTTCCTTCAGCATTACTCTTGGTCTTGTAGACGCATTTAACTCCAATAACATCTTTACCTTTTGGGAGTTCAACCAAATCCCAAGTTTTGTTCCTCTCTATGGCATTTATTTCCTCATCCATAGCTTCTATCCATTTCCTATCATTGATAGCTTCTTCGAAATGAACAAGGTCATCAACATGACAATATAAAGCAAACAAATAATTGATACCTTCATTAGCTATATCTTGTTCATAAATTTCTTTCAAACTTCTGAATTTCTTACCTTTTTCAGTAGGTGTACAAGTACTTGAAGAAGCACTTGAATTTCGTCCTTGTGGTGTGCTTGGAGAAGCACTATCATTTCTCCTCAAGGGTGTGCTTTGCGATGTTGGTGCTGTTGTTTGGGGATGTATTTCAGCCAACTCATCATCATTCTCATCATGAGATAAACAGTGTTTTACATTCACTGTTTTCTCTATGCTTCCATCCCAAGCTTCCTCTTCAATGAACTGAACATCCCTGCTCACAAGAAACTTCTTGCTAGATGGGTTATACAACCTGTATGCCTTAGATTCCTCACTGTATCCAATGAAAATACATTTCTCCCCCTTACTGTCCAACTTCTTCCTGAGCTGATCCGGAATGTGTGCATAAGCCACACATCCAAAAATCTTCATATGTGTGACACTTTTCTTTGCGCCACTCCATGCCTCTTCTGACACTTTGTTCATAACTGCTTTTGTAGGGCACTTGTTCAAGATATACGCTGCACAATGTACAGCTTTAGCCCAATAATCATTAGGCAAATGCTTTGCCTTTAACATACTCCTCGCCATGTCCATTATGGTTCGGTTCTTCCTTTTGGCTACTCCATTTTGCTGTGGAGTATATCTAGTTGTAAACTGCTTTTGAATACCATTTTCTCTACAAAAACGTAGAAAATATTTAGATATATACTCACCTCCTCTATCAGTCCTTAAGACTTTGATATGCAGCCCACTCTGGTTCTCAACAAGTGCTTTGAAATTGCAAAAATTTTCAAACACTTCACTTTTGTTTTTCAAAAAGTAAACCCAAGTTTTTCTTGTAAAATCATCTATAAATGTTAGCACATAGTGGCTGCTTGCAAGTGATGGAGTTTGCATCGGTCCACATACATCTGAGTGGACAATTTCTAAGGGTGCTTTTGCCCTTATGCTTTTCCCGGAAGGAAAATTTTCTCTGTGTTGTTTCCCCAAGATACAACCTTCACAAAGGCTGTCTAGTTTCTCTATCAATGGTAAACCACTTACCATTCCTTTTCTGTTCAACAGATTAAGACCTCCAAAGTTGAGATGTCCAAATCTCAAGTGCCATAACCAATTATCATCCTTTGGTTCGCTTTGGTAAGTCTCCTGTGCAACTGCTGCTTTCTCTTCACCATTTTTCAAGTCTGCTCTCATTCTGAGAGGGAACATCCTATTCCTCGTCATCTTCACTTCAGCAATACACTGATTGCTGGGTGGTTTATCCATGATGGTACAAACATCATTATCAAAGAAAACATTATACCCCTTATGGACAAGCTGTCCAATACTTAAGAGATTACGCTTCATTCCTGGAACATAATAAACATCTGCTATGGTTTTCTTTGCACCTAATCTTGTTAAAACATTCACATCTCCTTTTCCCATAACAGAAACTTTGCTATCAGTTCCTAGTGTGACTTGTGACTGCACACTTTCATCTAACATAGAAAACATTGCTATGTTTCCTGTCATATGGTTACTACAACCGGAGTCTAGAAACCATAAATCCTCATATTTTTCTTCAACCATATTACAAGCTAAAAACAAATTGCTTTGACTGATATTTTCTTTTGTGAAATTTGCACTAGTTTCACTTCTCATATCTTGTTTCTTCTTTCTACATTCATTAGCATAATGACCATATTTTTTACAATTGTAACATTGGACATTGGATTTATCATACCTTTGTCCTTAATCATTCTGCTGTCCACTTTGCTGGCTATTGCCTTGGCCTTGATGCTGATTTGGATTGCTGCCCTTTCCTTGAGCATTTGCTGGACTGTTCCTTCCACCTCTGTTCTGGCTTCTGCCTCTTCCTCTTCCTTTGCCTTGCCCTCTTCCTCTTCCAAAAGACATCTGGGTCTTAAAGGCATGTTAAAGAGATGAGTTTTCACTCCTACCCAATCTCTATTCATGGGTCATCAGTGATGCATGAAGTTCATCCACTGAAAAATTTGTGAGATATTTAGTCTCCTCTATGGTGGTGACAATCACATCAAACCTTGAGGGTAAACTTCTCAAGAGTTTTTCAACAATCCTCTTGTCCTCAAGAGTCTCTCCATGAGATCTTATTTGTGTGACCATTCCAATCACATGAGTGAAGAATGAGTTAATTGTGTCTGAATCTTTCATACAGAGAGTCTCAAAATCTCTCCTCAGCAACTGAAGTTTTGTTGTCTTCACTTTCTCCATTCCCTGATAAGCTGTCTTGAGAGTTTCCCATGCCTCACTGGATTTCTTGGCTGCTGCTATCCTTGGAAACACACTCTCATGCACTGCTTGATACAAGAAGAAAAGAGCCTTGGCATCTTTCTTCTTATTTTTCTTCAGTGACTCCCTTTCTTCCTGAGTTAAAAGAAGAAACTCTACTTCATTTGCTAGCTCTTCAAAGCCATCCTCAACTAATTCCCATAACTCTTGGGAGAAAAATAAAGCTCTCATAGTTATTGACCAGTAGTCATAATTTTTTCCATTGAATTGTGGGAGATGGATATTTCCCAAACTCATACCTGTGCTGGCTCCAGCCATTCTGCACTCTTAACTATGATCTCAAAAACACTTGACTGTGTGTTTAAAACTAATCAACTGTACTGCAATAGTAACACAAAACTATATAGAGAAATACCTTCGAATTCTTCTTTTCTGAACCTTCACTCTACTGGAGAGGCTTCTGCAATAACGAACTCCTTTCCTTCAGCTTATTTGACCTTCAAATAGCCTGGATTGGCTCTAATACCATGTTGGAATATTTCAAAATTCCAAAATAATAAAACTGCCTTCCTTAACACAGAGAAATATTCAGAATTTGCATTCACAGTGACAGAGTTTCAATTCAGAAAAAATTTATATTCCATATATATATAAAAAAATTGTTGTTACAATTCTTCCTCAAGAGAGGGATTTACAATTGTGACTGCTGCTGTCACAGTGCACAAATAAAACTCATTGTCTGTGTAAAAACACACTCTGTCTCACTAAAATAAAACACTGTTGTGTATGCTCTGTATTTTTCCTAAAACACTCTGCTGTGTGTAATAAAAAATACAGTTCTCTGTTTCTATCTTTTAAAATACACTGCTGTGCATATATAAAAAAAGCATTACAAAACAATATGGCTCTGTTATGTGTATTTCAAAACAAAATATCTCTGTCATAAATTGACACACCCACTAAGTTTCACCGCTTGAAAAACATTAATGGTCTCCATTAACTTCTGTCAGCACCGCTTACAATTCGCATTGATCACAGCTTTGACTTGGTGGTGCTGTGATATTTCTTCCCCGCACTGCTGTGCTGTGTAATTAAAATTACATCTGTCTTTTTTATTTTATTACTAACACACTGCTGTACATTACATTTATGTGTAATAATAAGAAATACAACTCTGCCTCACGGGCTTTTTAATATATATATATAATTCACATATATTAAAAATAAAATAAATAACTTTTAAAACTAAAACATAAAACTGTGTATTACAATACAACAGCCATTGTTTTAATACGTATGCGATGGTTTTAAAGTTTTAACCCTGCAACCTCTTGTGTATGCACATGTGTGGGCCCCCTCATACGTCAGCAGGTCCGAGTGGGTATGCTCCTCCGCCGGCCTGCCCTGCCTAACCCCCGCGGAAATGAACTGTCGCCTTGTATCTTCGCTGCCGTCTTGTGGGCAGTTGACAATTAATTCCAACAGATTGGCCCTTGACCTATTTACCTTTGTATTTCTGGCCTCGACCTTTGGCTGTAGCGCTCTTGGATTGAACCATATTATTTTTCTCCTCTATTGGAGGGCTATACAATTCCTGTGCAGGTGTGGGAGAGAAAGGCTTCAAAAATTCTCGAGATCTCAGAAGCTTAACTGTCTAATGATTAACAGAACGACGTGGTGCTATGAAATGAAAGGAAATTCCATTCCCTTCAATGTAATTATCACTACTTTCATTCCCCAGGATATGCATAAAGTCATTTTCTCACACCCCAAAACCCTGAGAGACTTGCAGGTTCGCTGAGTTAGACTTACGGGATTACCCAGTGCCACGCTAACAACGAGTAGTTTCGTGACCCAAATTTGCACCCACAACCTGGCCATGACCCAAGACCTTCTTCCCACACCCTTCCTGCACCTTCCTAATTATCTGAAGGAACTTGTCTACCGTGAGCCCCTGTTGAGGTTAGACCCCACCGATCATTCACCCGCCTCTCAAAGACACGGTAGTTCATAATCGTTATTTTGGAAGTGAAATAGGTATAGTTCGATTGCCAAGCAAGTGGCCAAACTCGAGACAGAGGGAAATATTCCCATCTTGACTCGATCCACCTAGACCTATTCCCCTTACTGCAATGGCTCTCATATTAGTGTATGTAGAGAACGTAACCCATTCCCCCAAGGATAAGAAAACAATGTGTAATATTGACACCACCCAAATTGAATTTCGTATTACCCCATGAATCCCCATTATGAGACAATTTCCTGTACACGGTCGACCCTATACACTTATACCCCCAACACTTCCAAGCAGACTAGCCCTGGATGCCATGACTCAAGAAAATAATGGCCCTGGATGCCATGACTCAAGAAAATAATGGCATATGAGATGGAAAAGGAAACGTTAACATACCAAATAATCACCACAACCTAGCATTGAGGAGGGACTAGAGCTCTTCGATCACACTTGCGTGAGCTTCTTCCTTCACAACATAACCACCACACCATCCAATGCAACATTATTGCCAAATTTTTGAGGCCTTCGTCCTTCCACCTCACCTTTTCATGCATGTCGAAGGACGTTTTGCCACTCTTTCCAGTCATGTTTAGGGTGGTGGGTTTCATTATCGAGGCCACCATCATGATTACTGATGGGAGGGCTGATCTACCAAGCCGCACCCCAAATGGGGGGAATAGCCATATTATTTATTATTTATATAATTATATTTATTATATTATCATTATTTTGTAGTAATTACATAAAAAATTTCTAATATATTAATAGTTATATTGAAAACTATAATATAATTAATGTTTAACATAATAATAATATTTAATTATTATTATTATTATTATTATTATTATAAGATATTTATTAATAAAATTGTTAATATATTTTATATATTTATTTTCAGTGTATTAATAATATTAACTATATATAGTTCAGGAGGTCTTGGATAGACGGTGATCAAGTTCTCTGTTAAGGCACTCCTTGATGTGAATTTATAGATTCAATTCCTCGCCTGATCGAGGTGATAAATTGGGACATGATGAATATGTAATCCTACAAAGCTTACTAAAAAAATATTAACTATGATGATGATGATGATGATGGTTAATGTCCACTGAGACCAAAATTTGGTCTTTCAGACCTAAAGAAATGAATTATTTAGTTTGATTTAAATTCGTACTCATATTCTCAAAGAGCTTGGAGAGAAGTGTCCCAAGCTCACTATAATTTTTACATGTTCAAAGGCTAAGTAGGTTGGTATTGAAACAAATATTATGAAACTGAGATCTAATGTGGGTGTACGTAGGGAACTCTAAGAGGAATTGATTTTCATCCTCAATGTTCATATTATCACAGAGATGGTTGATCATATTTTTGGAACTGCCCAACGACTTGTTTCACTATGGAGCTCATGAGAGTTCATTCTTATCTTGGCTATATTAATTTTTTTCTTTGAGCTAGTTAAAACATAGGGATACTTTTGATATTCTAGAGTAGGGTTGATGACCTCCTTATAATATCTTAATTTTTTTTAGCCTCTAAATATTTCTCACACCACATTTTGTCTTTAAACTTAGAAGTAACAATATTTTTAATGTTATTAATATTTTGCAATGCAACATTTTTGTCGATCTCCTAATGGTTTAACGAGGCCCTGGTATCTTTATACCAACCTCGTTTGAGCCTTAGGTGGTTTTGGCTAGAATTTAAAGCTAGCTTAGGAAGTCTAAGGTCTCCCATGTTATTGATTATTTGCTTGTACAACAGGATCCTAGTCATAGCTAGGCTCTCGATAGGGGAGATACCTACTTCTATAAGGAGAATAGGATAGGGTGTATTGCTTTTAATTTTGAGGTTATATGTTATAAACGCTTCTAAATTTTCTCAATATTTCTCCAGGATTCTCTAGAGATGTTGCAACCCCAAACCTCAAATCCATACAAGATAACAGGAGTGACTAAAGTTTCACAAAGGAGCTTATTTTTATCCCACATCACAAGGTTTGCTGCTTTACAATTATTTTCAAGACCAAAATAAGCTTTCCACCCTCCAGTAATCCTTTTCTCAATGCTATAGTTCCAATTGAGCTTGTGATGAATATCAATTCATAGGTACTTGTAAGAAGACACTTCCTCCAGGTTGCTATTTTCATACACAAAATTAGCATAAGTTTCCTTCTTGGATTTGATAATCATAACTTTTGTTTTGGCCATGTCAACAGTCATACCCATGGTAGAGTAGAAATCCTTGAGAAGGTTAAGTTGCTTATCAAGATCAGATGGGAAACTTTCTAGAAGAACAATATCGTTAGCATAGAAAAGAGGGATGATGACTGTTCCAGCTAAGATCGTGCCAATATAGCCTACTTCCTCTAAAAAGCCTTGTAACTTATCAATGTAAATGCCAAATAGGGTAGGGGAGAGGGGGAAACCATGTTTAACTCTGATATTACACTTAATATCTTTCGACCACCCCTCATTTCTCTTAAAATTGGCAATTACATTCTTGTATAACCTTATAGCAACAACTCTCAACTCAAAAGGCACATTTAGCTCTTCTAATCTATTCCATAGGTTATCTCTAGGTACCATATCGAAAGCCTTTCTAAATTCCATAAAGCAACAAAAGAGGTTGGATTTATCATCACGAAATTCCTCCATAACGATCCTAAGCGTAACAAGCTGGTACTTTGTTAAGTTATACCTTCTAAAACCCACTTGGCCTTTAGCCTGCTTACCTTCACTTTCATGCCATATGCTCATCCTCTTTTCGAAAACAATACCATATAACTTTGCTAAGAGGGCGCTAATCATAACTGTTTGATAATTAGAGGGTTTATTTGTATCCCCACTTCTAAAAATAGGAATAATGAGGATTTGAGTTCATGGTTTAGGGAACCCTTGCTTGAAAGATTGATTGAAAAGCTTGTGGATGTGAGGGATGAGGACAAAACCTCCAATTTTTAAGATTTATGTGTGGTAATCTTCAATGTCCTTAGCTTTTCCATTTGTCAGACGCTTAACCCCAAAATCTATGTCTTCTAATAAGAAAAATTCTTCCATTGTGAGCAGGCTTTCAAAGTTATCTATGACATTTGGAGATTCATAAAGCTTTTTAAGATAGGAATTCGATTCATGTAAAGAAATTCTATTATTATCATTAGTTTTTCTAGTTAGAATTTGCCTCTAGGATTTCTTAGGAGCTATCTTAGAGAGGTGGAAGAGTTTTTCTTGTATTTTATGAATATAGTGCATTTTTTCCCTTTTAATTAGGGCTTTGTATATTTTTATCTTGCCAATTTTAAGAGACTTATCAACAGTTTCCTTAAT
This sequence comes from Pinus albicaulis, assembly GCA_034641835.2. Taxonomy (NCBI): domain Eukaryota; kingdom Viridiplantae; phylum Streptophyta; class Pinopsida; order Pinales; family Pinaceae; genus Pinus; species Pinus albicaulis. The sequence continues at coordinate 1,291,325,692 of CM076574.1, forward strand.
TTCTCGCCTCGCACTTTTACAATCTTTATCATACCAAGGGTTGGTTTTTCTATTCATTTTATTACTTGAAACTTAAATTGAGAACCTGTTAATAGAATATGAGAGGGTTGTACTAAAATTAATATAGACGTATTCTATGTTAGCTATACTAGATAAAGGAAGCAAAATAAGTTTTAATTCATTTATAAAAATATCATTTTTATTTATATCAAAGATTAAGTTCTATTGGCTATAAGGATTATCTTCTATGGGATATCTATGCATGACAAAATTGAGAGATACAATTAAAGTTCTATGATCTCAGTCACACGTGGTCGTTTAAGATGTCAAAATTTATTATTTCGTTGTATAAAGGGATATAAAAAATAACATAGTCTATCACGGTGCTACCAAGCCCATGGATACAGGTCATCTGGATAGAATTGGGCCACTTCTTTAGAGCATTGCAAATTATGAGATCTTGAGCACTCTAGAGCTTGACTAGCTCAAACCCAAACAAATTTTCCCCTAAATCTTCAGAGCTTCTTTTGTACCGGCTAGCTAGAGTAAATCTTCAGAGCTTCTTTTGTACCATCTAGCTAGAGTAAGGTCTTCATCCAACCAAAGAGGATTACGGTTGGAATAATTGCTTAGAATAATATCTTTTTTTCTTGAAGTTCGAGATTTAAAATCACCCGTTAAGAGGATATTTCCTTCATTCCTTAAATTAGAAATATCATTCTCTAAAGCATTGTAAGGTTCATTTTTATCTAAATTATTTTTGTTATAGAAGTTAGAATTGATAGGGGATAAATAACAGATTTATTTGTAGTTTTTTTTATCATTAATGTTCGTAATCTCTATCCAAATATATTGGTTGTAATGGTATTTTTTATAAAGCCTAGCATGGGGGGAGATGCTCTTCCTAATGTAATAAGCTATACCCGCAATGCCTCTACAATAGGATCACTTGTTCTAGATTTACCATAGTACAAAGGCATCTATGTTAGGGACCTTAGGTTATTTGTGCTCCCAAGTTTCAACTAGCGATATAATATCAACTTCATTCGAGATGCAAGTTAGCTTGGGGCCCTTTTACGATGGAAAGCCCCGACAGTTCCAAGAAAGAATCTAGAGCATGTTGAATTTCTATTTATTACTATATTTTTTGTTTCTATCTTGAATAATGGCTTTTCTATTTGTGATTATTGCCCATTTTCCTTCATTCCTAGCTTCTTTTACCTTTTGAACCTCCTTTCTTAATTTTGCTTGAACTCTTGGAATGAGATCTTCATTTATAAATATTCTCGTTCCTTTTAGACTTGAGGTTTTACTAAGTATTTCATACTTATGGTCAGTAGAGCTAAACTTTATCCGGATCAGCCTTCCTTTATTCTCAGTTAGTTTCCCCAACCTTGTTGCTTCTGTGAGACACGTTGTTTCAATTTTAAATCTATTATGTAATTTTGTTTGGGCTATGGCTAAATAATCCTTGTCTACCTTATATTTAAAATCAAATATTATAATTTTCAAAGCCTTTTTGTTACGCTCGTGGTCTAATTCTATCAATTTTTTCATTTCTTCTTTAATGGGTTTGATATCTAATTTACCTGCCACATTATTTAGGGTGAGATTGTTATTAAATTTTTCTTCTAGTTCTTTAATCATGTCCTTCATTTTAAGACTTTATGAAGTATCAAAATCTCCTTGTTGGGATGATTTGTTCGTATCTTGGCTTTTTTTTTTTCTATTACCTGTAATCTAATCTCCATTGTCTCCATTTTATTCTTCACTAGTTTTATTTTATTTTCTATTTGTATTTGGATCTTTCCTTCAAGAGATGCAAATTTATTTTCCAGCATGGCTCCTAACTCTAATTGTAGCTTGACTTCTCTTTCTTCTCTACGTTTTTCTAAATACTCTATATACTCATAAAGGCTTTTTAGAGTAACTGTAGCAGGTCTACCTTTGAAAATATTTGGTAGATGCAGTGAATTATTCATACTTGTGAACAAATATATGAGCAGTAGATATGTATTTGAAAAAATATAAGGAATGTCTGCACCTCATATAAAAATTTCAAATCGCCTTCCAGCTACAGAAATAAGGAGTCTTCATCCAATAAACAAATGTGGATATCTCCCTCTTCCTTCAAACTCTTTCAGAAATTCATTCCAGTACCACCTCAGTTCAGGAAATCTGGGTATCGACAATATTCCATCTCCTTCAGATGATCCCTTCGAATCTCTGCTATAGTAGTGTGGTTTTTCTCGTAAGTTTCATGTCTGCAATGGTAGAATGGCCTCATGGAAACCCTTCAGTACTCACTTCAGATTTCCCTGGTACTTCAGTCTGCTATAGGACTCCTGAATGGCCTCAGGATGGATCAGAATAGGGCTTGAATATGGATGTCTAGCCTCAGTGATACCTCACCTGATATGTCGAGTTAGAATTGGGAAGGAATCTATTTCAGGGTAGAATGGCCTCACAAAAACCCTTCTGCACTCGCTTCAGATTTCCCTAGTTCAATGCACGATCACGACCACTTCCGACTTCTAAATATTTTGGAATGCAATTTAGATGTGCAAGATATAGAGTGAGTGTGATGTTAATTGCAAATCAAATATTATACTATACATATCGAAATTCCATACATGTATTACAGTTTCGTGTAATTACATAAGTTCTACAGAAATATATATAGCCTATATATTAAAATAAAGTATATTATATTATTAGAATTAAAGTGTTTATAATAATAATAGTATGATAATATAAGAATATATATAAGAATATTTTATATAATAACATATCATTTAATAATATAATATGTAATAATAATAGATTATAAAATTTAAACTTTAGGGTTTAAATTTTTATATACTAAATTCCATGATTTATCAATTTATAGGGTTTATTAATTGCTTGTGTTTTAAATATTGATCCCGAGATATTAATAATGAGTAAGAGTTAATATTTCAAACCCAACAAATTAATAAACCCAAGGAATTAAATTACAAACTCAATAAATTATTAATATTATAAACGTAAATGACTAATAAACCCAAGGATTTAATATTATAAACTCAATCAATTAGTAAACTCAAGGGGTAAATATTTTAAAACTAAAGCATAAAAAAACCCAAGCAGTTAATCGTAACAATTAACATTTTAAACCCATTGGATTAAAAAACCCTAGGAATTAATATTTTAAACTCAAGGGATTAATAAACCCAAAGGATTATTAATATTATAAACCCAAGGGATAAAATTATAAACCCAAGGAATTATTAATATTATAAACCCAAGGGACTAATAAACCCAAAATTTAAATATTATAAACCCAAGGAATTATGTGACTGACTTAGTGGTTCCATAAAAGTAAAAAGGATGATGGTAAAAAGCATTCCAAGAATTGAGAAGTGGTTGGACAGTTTTGGACAGATACCTTTTCCTCTGAGGATAAAAGGTACATCCTAGTGAGGAAAATGGGTTATGTTCAGTAACGAAGGAGGAGAGTGAATAATTTCCTGAGCTGGTAGAGACCAGTGGAAAACACTCAGCATTCCTGAAGATTTCTGGAGTAGACTCAACTTGGGGTCCTCAGGTCTCAATAGAAATCTCTGTCAACCCATACTTCTTAGGTGTGGAGCACAGGGGAAGATGAGGATGTAATCGCCTCTCTTAATGTTTGGGAGGATATCATCAGTAGAGCTCAAATTCAGATAAGTAACGAGATTTATTTATTTGGTTTGTTTTATACATAAGAGTTTATAACAGGAAATGCACCAAATATTGTGTTTAAATAGCATTATGTAAAATGGAATTGTAGTAAACGAATACGCAAAAGTAATGAATTGAATACTATATATATATATTTAGAATTCTGGAGAAAAACTATATTTTTCAATAAAGGAGGAAATACAAGAACTAATGTGTAAATCTATTACATGAATAGTTATGTTTATCTTTCTTTGTAAAGATTTTGATTTATTGTAAAACAGTCAAATAAGGATAACTAAGTAAAAAGAAAATTTGTAATAAGTAGCAGAGGCATTATGATATACTGTAAAATAATGAAGTATAGTGCTAGATTATAAACCGTGTTAATCTAGAGCTATCTGGAGGTGAAATGTTGGTTCAGGGTTCAAGGTGGGAACCTCAAACCACAATACACATCGTTACTCCATGCCTATAAATACACAGACATCGACAGAGATGGTCCAGTCATATTCCTAATCCATAAAGGAAACCACTCTGCTAGTATATTTTAAACTGAGAAAACCCTGAAATTAAATTATCTTGCAAGTTGATGCATAGTATGAAAACATTAAGCCAAAGTATAAGATGAGCAATAGGAGTAAACAGTAGAGAATAGAAATATAGTGGAGGGCTAAAACTACAGTCCTACCAAGGGCATGTAAATACCCAATGAAATTCAGTTGACATGATACATATTTATAAACAAAACATTGAGCTATATTCTGAATAAGGAAATATTTTCCACTTTGTAAAATAGTCCAATAACACTCCACAACAACATTGGAAAAACCCCGTAGGGAAAAATTCTATGAATGAAATGAAGGATGGTAAGGTATTATACAAGAAATAACATTAATTTATACAAATTTGAGTGGGAAAAAAATACTATCCAAAGCTCCCATAACCAAGAGAATGGTTTTTGAGAAAACCCAGTAAACTTCATTGAAAATTAATGGGACCTATGACCATTAAACGTTACAGTTAATAGAAAGGTCTACATGTAAGCCAAGTTCCACATAAGCATGCCCAGAAAGGGAAAATATACAAGTCACTCGATGGCTCTATCTCAAGAGCCTAAAACTTTGGTGGGTAATACTCTATTTATGATGGAAAAGAAACAAAAGTCTCAACTATAGAGAAGAGAAACGTTATGAGGTACTTGAGAGGATAAAACAGTATGAGAAGCATGCAAGAAAATATGAGCTTATTCATGGAAGAAAACTCACGGTAAAGTCCTCAACCTTTGGGTTAAGGAGCTACTTGCAACCAAAAACCATGAAGAACATTAGTGACTAGCAAATTAGTAACGCAGAATGCCAAGAAATCGAGATATGGACAAGGTAGTAAGACTGAGGACTATACCCCTGAGCGATAACATATTCCGCAAAGCCGAGTTATGAGCTGTAGAAAAATAGTTCAAACAAGATTTAAGTGTCACATTAGCGGAGAAATTAAAACACCCGAAGGTTCAAATTATGTAACCAGAGAGCAAGAAAATTAATAACCCGAATAATTAAATTAATTGTCGCAGTGGGGAAGACATCTTCTAGGAGTGGGTTGGGCGTTTGAAGGTGAGTTGGCCTTGAAAGCCTGCGAAATTTGGAACTGTCCATGAAAACCCTGTAAACCTCCACAAATATCGAAGAGAGGGCAAAATAAATGTCTGTCCACAAAAACATAACAACAAACAGGTAAACCCTTTCCAAGTTTGGACCATGGCAAGGTAATATAATAGCATATAAAATATGCTCTCCCATACCCGTTATAGCACCGAGAAGAGACTGGAGGTGAGACTGAAACACCATATCACATGAAGGTTGCAGGCGAAACTGCATTGTAAACTCGGTGAAATGAAGAAATTCATTGAGGGTTGCAAGTGTAATACCTATGCATTTTTCCCGCTCGAAATCCTTATCGTCAATTTCCATCACTGATCGAATGGTGGATAGGAGCGCAGGTGGCCTCGAAGGACATAGGCACATGTCCAAATTATCGCACAGCTGGAGAGTCATTATGTGACACATATATTCCAGTAGATATGGCGTACATAACTGAATCTGTGGAATTTTAATTAACTTTATAACTAGTACCATAAACTATAAACATTGCAACTTAAATAAATTTTCTGCACAGATAAGAATAATAATAACTCACATGGGAAGCTGAGTTAATTAAAATCAAATAGTTTCCAATCTAACCAAAACCATACCTTGTATACATTTCATAATATAATCATCATGCATGTGTCCCTCTTTAAATAATTAAGCTTAGAGCAAGGGATAATTTTAGAAGAAGTTATAGAGTAAGTTTTTAACCTTTTTTTATGTTGAATGTCACAAGTGGTATCAGAGTAGTGTTCGCACGATGGGACCCTAGGGGTCACTTAACATGATAAATTGTGTGTATAATGATGCACAAAAAATAAGTATTATTGTAAAGGATTATATGAGAAGGGGATTGACACAGCAAACACCTCAGAATGTTGGGGAAACTACACCTCAAGCATAACCATAAATGAATCCTAAAATGTGGATTCAATTAAGTGTGGATCAACACCAGAAGACCATTAGACTGTTGAAGGAACAACAACACCAGACCAGTATATTGTTAAGTATTGTGTAGAAGTTGTAGGAAGAAATGGTCCAAGTGAGAAGTGACAATGAATGTTGGCTGAAAGAATATGAAAGGATACTTAAGAGCCTTTCTGACAAACAAAATCAAGGGGTGCTACAACCCAGTCTCGATAGGGACATGCATGAAGAAAATGAACAACAAACCAAGGACCAGACCACTGACAGAATGGGTAGGAGCCATTCCTAGTGAAACAACAAGAACAGAAACTGCAATGAGGCAGAGTCATTTAATGTGTCGGATTAGAAAGAAATTAAGAAATAAAATTTGGAACTACAAGGTGAGTTTTGGAAGATAAAAATACCTACATTCGATGGAGAAGCTGAAGAGGTGGCAGAGGCTTGGCTTATTAATATGAATAATTACTTTCAATTCTATGAGTACAACAGCAACCTTAAAGCCAGATTGGACATTTACCAGTTGGGATAGAAAGCCACCCTATGGTGGGAGGAAGTAAAGAATGTTCGCAACATTGAAGATCAAGATGTGACATGGGATTTTTTCCAGCAATACTTTATAGACAGATACTTAACAAAATGTTTCTATGATGAAAAATCCAGAGAATTCCATTATTTGAAGTTGGGTCAGATGACAATGGATGAACGCATAACCAAGTTCACATTCTTATTAAGATACGTTCCTTATCTCAGGAATGAAAAGGATAAGGTTCAACTATTCTTAAGTAGTTTCCCAACCCACATGAAGAAACGAATTGAATTCATAAATCTTAGGACCATGGATGAAGCAATTCGAAGGGAAAGAATGTGCTATTAGCAAGCCAAGGAAAAATGGGAACTAGGCAAAAGTTGGAAGCCAAGAAAAGGACAGAAAAGCAGATGAAATTTCAAAGGTGCTACAAACAACAACTTTAACTATTCTGCACAAAATTCAGTGAGCAAAAAAATTTGGTAGAAACCATCAAATAACCCGATGGCCTACTAAAGAGAGGCCTACAGAGGCTTCCAGCAAGCCTGAGCAAAGACAAGTCCCAAAACCACCTCTACAGTGTTGGGGGTGTGGTGAGGTGCATTATTACAAAAATTTCCCACAATGAGGGAGAATTGAAATAGTTGCTAATATGCAAGAGGCTTCTACAGTGGGAGATGTAGCCCGAAATATACCTAGAATCAACGCAGTGTTGGAAGATTGTCAGGTGAATTATCAACCAACAATGATAGATTTGGAACATAAGCTACTCTCACAGACTATTTCTATTTTGGTTTCCCCAGGTGCAAGTTTAAGTTATGTAAACCCAAAAATAGTAGAAGTATGTAAATTACAAAGTCAGAAATTCAAAAATCCTTTGCTAGTACAGCTAGCCACAGGTGCAAAAAGAAAGGTAGGTGCCAAAATTCCAAACTGTACATTGGAAATTGGAGACCAACAACTAAACGTGGACCTGAACATATTGCCATTAGGATCCTATGATGTACTTCTAGGCATGGATTGGCTGGAGAAACATTGGAATTTGGTGGATTGTAAAGAAAATATTATATATTATAGAGTGCAATATGGAACACGTAAAGAGATTCAGGGAATCAAGAAACCACTACAGTTGCGTCCTATCACAACATCCCAAATGAATAAATGTATGAGAAAATGATTTCAGATTTATGCCATCCAAGAGGGATATGAAAATTCCAAGGAGAAGACTCCTATGATGGAAAATATACCGGTAGTACCAAACTTCATGGATATATTTCCAGAAGATGTACCAATACTACCCCCAAGAAGAGATATTGATTTCACCATTGAGTTAATGCTAGGAGCATCACCAGTTTCAAGGGTTTCTTACAAAATGAGTATTCTGGAGCTAACTGAATTAAAAATGCAATTGCAGGAGCTGTTGGACAGAGGGTAAATTTTCCCGAGTGTTTCCCCTTGGGGAGAACCAGTGTTGTTTGTAAATAAGAAGGATGGAACCATGCGGATGTGCATGGATTATAGACAACTCAATAAACTGACAGTAAAAAATAAATATCCCTTACCTCAGATTGATGACCTGTTTGATAAGGTGAAGGGGGCCATAGTATTATAAAAAATACACTTAAGGTCTGGGTATCACCAGATCCGGATTAAGGATGAGGATATCTACAAGACTAATTTCCACACCAGGTACATGCACTATGAGTTTGTGCTACTACTCTTCGGTCTAACCAATGCACCAACAACATTTATGAGGTTGATGCACGGTATATTTCATCCTTTCTTGGATAGCTTTGTGCTAATATTTATCGATGATATTTTAATTTATTCGAAGAATCAGGAAGAACACAAGGAACACCTAAGAATAGTGTTGGAGATGTTAAGAAACACTAGTTGTACGCCAAGTTCAGCAAATGTGATTTCTTCAAAGAAGAAATATAGTACTTAGGTCATGTTATTTCAGTTGAGGGAATAATAGTTGATCCAGAGAAAATTAAGACAATTATGGAATGGTGAATTCCCCAAAATGTGGCAGATATCCGATCCTTTATGGGATTGGCTAGGTACTACCGACGGTTCATTGAAGGGTTCTCCATCATTTCTTTTAAAATCACCTCCTTACAGTGGAAGGGAAAAGTATTTAAGTGGAATAATGAATGCCAGAGCAATTTTGAAAGGTTAAAACATTTGTTGACCAGTGCCCCAATGTTTTGTACCGACCCCTGTAAGGAAGGGGTTGGGGCAGTTTTATCGCAAGAAGGAAAGGTGGTTGCCTATGAATCTAGAAATTTAAAAGAGCATGAACAAAGATATTCAACCTATGTCCTGGATCTAACAACAATAGTAGATGCACTCCAGGTATGGAGACACTATTTAATGGGAAAGAGGTTTGAGTTAAAGATTGATCACAATAGCCTAACCATCTACTTTAAGCAAGCTTATTTAAACTCTTGACACGCAAGATGGAATGCCTTCCTAAGTGAATTTTAAATTGATATTCAACATGTAAAGGGTAAAGAAAACTATGCGGCAGATGCTTTAAGCAGAAAACTCCATTTTGTTTATGAGATTTTCTATAACCATCTTGAATGAAAATTTCTAGATCAAGTAAAGGAGGAAGCCCAGAAGGATCCTCAATACCAATTTTTATGGCAACAAATGGAGGAGGCCAAAAAGAAAGAAAACCTTCTGATTATGGAGTTAGCAAATATCAATTGCTAACCTTTAAAGAAAAGATATATATATACCAAATCGAATGGATATGAAGGAGTTGATTCTGAATGAATATCACCATAGTAATTATTCATGACACCCAAGATACTAGAAAATATTTACCGCAATTAGAAAAATATATTTTTGGCCTGGTATGCGAAAACAAATTGCAGAATATTTAAAAAAATGTTTGGAGTGTTAACGGGTTAAGGTGGAGCATCGATATCGAGCTAGATTTTTACAACCCATACCAGTACCTGAATGGAAATGGGAGGTCATATCCCCAGATTTCATTACTGGTTTACCATAATGAAAAAGGCGCAACAACTCCATTATGGTGGTGGTCGATAGGCTTAGTAAGGCAACACATTTTATACCCGTACAGCCTACTTCCAAAACTCTACAGATAGAAGACATTTTTATGAGGGAAATCTTCAGACTACATGGCATCCCAAGGACTCTCATATCAGACAAGGATGTGAAGTTTACTTCCACATTCTGGAAGACCTTGTTCACAGGTCTGGGGACCCAGATAAATTTCATCACTGCTTATCATCCTCAGACGGATGGACAAACTAAGCTGGTAAACCAAGTCCTAGAGGATATGTTGCGCATGTACGTGATGCATCAGCCAAAAAAATGGGAATAATATTTACACTTAGTAGAATTTTCCTAAAAAATGGTTATCAGGAGTCTCTTATGATGAGTCCTTTCAAAGCTCTATATGGACGACAATGTCGCACACCCATAAATTGGAGCAGCCCCGAGACTAGGTTGATGCTTGGACCATAAATGCTAGCTGAGATGGAATCAGAGGTAAGAAAGATCATGCAAAACCTAAGAGATTCTCAAAACCGATAGAAGACAGACGCGGATAAGAAGAGGACTTATCGAGAATTGGAAGTGGTCGATCATGTATATGTAAGAATCAAACCAAATAAGAGCACCTTAAGATGGGCCTCTTGTGCCAAGTTGGCTCCGAGGTTCTATGGAACTTTCTAGATATTGGAAATGGTGGGGCCTGTGGGTTATCAATTGGCTTTACCCATCCATATTCAGGTGCACAATGTGTTTCATGTGTCCCTACTGAAACGATATGTGCATGATTCGAAGCTTGTAATCCATTGGTAGAGCATTCAGGTAGCATAAGATTATGAAATCCTAACTTGAAGCATAAAATTTTTATGAGAATTTAACTAAATATTTGTTGATTGCAGGTAGAGCTAGATGACGAGTTTCTCGTCGAACCTCAACTTATACTCAACCAGAGAGAAATCATGCTTCGGAAGCGAGTCATCACCAAGGTTAAAGTGTAGTGGAAGCACTTCAGCTCGGATGAGGCTACCTAGGAAGACGAAGTATTTGTTCGTGAGGCTTATCCAAAATTATTTGTTGATTTGGAGTGAAACACTGAGGATAGTGTTTACTTCCAGGGGGAATTTGTGACAATAGACTTAAGTGTTAACTAGTTGTTTAACTAGTATTATGTCATTTAAATTGTTTTAAATAAAATGAAACATTTATTTTCTTTAGAAATACTATTTGAAGAACATGAATTAATTATGTTTTGTTGGAAATAAAATTATTTATGGAAAAGTGGTTCCGTAAAAGTGAAAAGGCTGATGGTAAAAATAATTCCAAGAACTGAGAAGTGGTTAGATATTTTTGGACAATTACCTTTTCCTCTAAGGATAAAAGGTACATCCCAATGAGGAAAAGGGGTTTTGTTCAATAACGAAGGAGGAGAGTGAAGAATTTCTTGAGTTGGTAGAGACCAGTGGAAAACACTCAGCATTCCTGAAGATTTCTGGAGTAGATTGGACTTGGGGTCCTGAGGTCTCAATAGGAATCTTTTTCAACCCATACTTCTCAGGTGTGGAGCACAGGGGAAGAGGAGGAGGTAATCACCTCTCTTAATGGTTGGGAGGACATCATCAGTAGAGCTCAAATTCAGATAAGTAACCAAAGTTATTTATTCAAGTTGTTTTAGACAGAAGAGTTTATTATAGGAAATGCACCAAATATTGTGTTTAACTAGCATTATGGAAAATGGCATTGTAGTAAACGAATATGAAAAAGTAATGAATTGAATATTGTATATATATATTTGGAATTATGGAGAAAAACTGTATTTTGCATTAAAGGAGGAAATACAAGAACTACTGTGTAAATCTCTTACAGGAATAGTTATGTTTATCTTTCTTCTCTGTAAAGATTTTGATTTACTGTAAAATAGTTAAATAAGGATAACTAAGTAAAACGAAAATTTGTAATAAGCAACTGAAGCATTATGATATACTATAAAATAACGAAGTATAGTGTTGGAATATCAAACCCATTAATCTAGAGCTATCTGGAGGTGAACTGTCAGTTCAGGGTTCAAGGTGGGAACCTCAAACCCTAGAACACATCATTACGTCTTGTTTATAAATACATGGACAAGGAAAAATATGGTTCGGTCATCTTCCTAATCCGTAAAGTAAACCACTCTGCTAGTATATTTTAAACTAAGAAAACCCTAAAATTAAATTATAATGCAAGTTGATGCATAGTAAAAAAACATTAAGCCAGAGTATAAGCTGAGAAATAGGAGTAAACAATAGAGAATAAAAATACAGTGGAGAACTAAAACCACAGTCCGGCCAGGGGCACGGAAATACCCAATGAAATTCAGTTGACATGATACATATTAATAAAAAAAACAATGAGCTATATTATGAATAAGGAAATATTTTCCACTTCGTAAAAGAGTCCAATAATCCTCCACGGTAACATTGGAAAAACCCTGTAGGGAAAAATTCTATGACTGAAACGAAGGGTCGTAAGGTATTATACAAGAAATAACATTAATTTATACAAATTTGAGTTGGAAAAAAATACTATCCAAAGCTCCCATAACTAAGAGAACGGTTTCTGAGAAAACCTAGTAAACTTCATTGAAAATTAATGGGACTCGTGACCATTAAACGTTATAGTTAATAGAAAGGTTTGCATGTAAGGTGAGTTTGGTATAAGCATGCCCAGAAAGGGAAAATATACAAGCCGCTTGAAGGCTTTGTCTCAAGGGTCTAAACCCCTAATGGGTAATACTCTATTCATGCAGGAAAAGAAACAGAAGTCTCGACTATAGAGAAGAGAAACATTAAGAGGTACCTGAGAGGGTAAACCCGTATCAGCAACATGCAATAAATTCCAAGATTTTTCATGGAAGAAAAATCACGGGAAAATCCTCGACCTTCGAGTTAAGGAGCTACCTGCAACCAAAAACCATGAATAGCATTAGTGACTAGAAAATTAGTAATGCAGAATTCTTGGAAATCGAGATATGGACAAGGTATTAAGACTGAGGACTATATACTTGAGTGATAACTTATTCCATAGAGCCAAGTTCCGAGATACAGGAAAATAATTCAAACAATATTTAAGTGTTACATTCGAAGAGAAATTACAACACCTGAAGGTTCAAATTATGTAACCAAAGAGCAAGCAAATTAATAACCCGAATAATTAAATTACCTGCTCTAGTGGGGAAGACCTCTTCCAAGAGTGGGTTAGGCGTTTGAAGGTGGATTCGAAAGCCTATGGAAGTTGGAACTATCCAAGAAAACCCTGTAAACCTCCAAAAATACCAGAGAGAGGGTGCAATGTAGTTCTATCCACAAAAATGTAAGAACAAGTAGGTAAACCCTTTCCAAGTTCAGACCACGACAAGGTCATTCTGATAGCATATAAACCACGCTCTCCCACACCCATTACAGCACCGAGAAGAGAGTGGAGGTGATACTGCAACACCATACCACTGCAAAGGTTGCAGGTGAAACCATGGCACAGACTCAGAAAAATGAGGAAATTCAGTTAGGGTTGCAAGGGTAATACCTATGCATTTTTCCTGCTTGAAATCCTTACTGTTGATTTCCATCACTGATCGAATGGTGGATAGGAGGGAAAGTTGCCTCGAAAGACATAGGCACATATCCAGATTCTCACAGAGCTAGAGATTCATTAAGTGATAAAGATATTCCAGTAGATCTAGCGTACATAACTAAATCCGTGGAATTTTTATTAACTTTGGAAATAGTACCGTAAACGATAAACATTGCAAATCAAATAAATTTTCCGCACAGATAAGAATAATAATAACTCACGTGGAAAGTTGAGTTAATAAAAATGCAATAGTTTCCAATCTAATCAAGACCATACCTTATATACATTGCATAGTATAATTATCATGCATGTGTCCCTCTTTAAGTAATTAAGCTTAGAGCAAGGGATAATTTACAAGAAGTTATAGAGTAAGGTTTTAAATTTTTTTTTTTTATGTTGAATGTTACAAATTAGTAAACCCAAGGAATAAATATTATAAACCTAAGACAACAACAAACCCAAGGGATCGATATTAAAAACAAAAGGGATTATAAACATAGCAATAAATATTTTAAACCAAATAGATTGATTTTTTAAACCTAAAGGATTGATAAACGCAAGATTATTAATATTATAAAGTGAAGGAATTAATAAACCATAGAGATTGTTAATATTATAACCTCAATCACATTAGTAAATGTGGTTGAAAAACTCCACTAAGCATTAACTGTATAAATCTAATACTAATCATAAAACTAATATTCATAGCCATAAATATATAATAGTAATAATAATAATAATATTAAAAAATAACTATTATAATAAAATTATTATTATTATTATTATTATTAATTTGTCCACGTGGTCTTGGATAGGCAGTGATGGGTGCATCATTAAAGCACTACTTGATGTGAATTCAGAGGTTCAATTCTTTGCCCGCACGCGGTGATATTTTGGACATGGTGAAGATGTAGTCCTACGAAGATTACAAAAAGAATATATATTAATTATTAATTTATATCAATAATAGTTAATTATAATGTAAATAAATTATTGTTATAATAATTTTAAAATATTTATTGTTATTACTAATTATCTATTATTATTGTTATAAAACTGCTCTACCATGGGTATGACTGTTAACACTCACAAAATAGAAGTTATGATTATCAAATCCAAGAAGGAAAATTATGCTAATTTTGTGTATGACAATAGAAACTTGGAGTAAGTGTCTTCTTACAAGTACATAGGAATTGATATTTAGCACAAGCTCAACTCGAACTATAGCATTGATAAAAGGATTAATGAAGGGTGGAAAGCTTATTTTGGTCTTGAAAATAAGTGTAAAGTAGCAAACCTTGTGATGTGGGATAAAAATAATCTCCTCTTTGAAACTTTAGTCAATCCTGTTATCTTGTATGGATGTGAGATTTGGGGTTGCAACATCTATAGAGAATCTTGGAGAAATATTGAGCAAATCCAGAAGCATTTTATAATGCATAACCTCAAAATTAAAAGCAATACACCCTTTCCTATTCTCTTTATATAAGTGGTTCTTTCTCCTATCGAGAGTCTAGCTATGAATAGGCTCATGTTGTACAAGAACAAAATCAATAACATGGGAGAACATAGACTTCCTAAGCTAGCTTTAAATTCCAGCCAAAACCACCTAAGGCTCAAACGAGGTTGGTATAAAGATACCAAGGCCTGGATAAGCCATTGGGAGATCAACGAAAATGTTGCATTGAAAATATTAATAACATTAAAAATATTGTTAGTTCTAAGTTTAAAGAGAAAATGTAGTGTGAGAAAGATTTAGAGATTAAAATAAAATTAAGATATTATAAGGAGGTCATCAACCCTACTCTAGAAGATCAAAAGTATATCTATTTTTTAACTAGATCAAAGAAATAAATTAATATAGCCAAGATAATAACAAAATCTCATGATCTCCATAGTGAAACAGGTCGTTGGGCGATTCCTAAAATACCATGGGTGGAAAGGATATGCCATCTCTGTGAGAATATGATCAGATTTGGATCAAGGACCTAAGTGATAGCTAAAAATTAAAAGTTTTCAAAAGTGTGCCGAACCTGAGTGACTGGATATATCTCGTCTTTCTGATTCTGGCGCTGTAAACATTTTGAAAAACTGACACCATATGAAGAAGTTATCACGATTTCAAAAGTGGAGTAAACTACAATTTATCACTTTTGACCAAGTTTGACTGGGTTTTGGAAAAATCAAAAAATAAATATTCCAGGGAATATTCCTCGAAATATTCCATTCGTACCAATCAAATCATGCCAAGTGGAAAATGTTTATAGGACAAGGGGTTGTATGTTGAATTTCAAGCTAATCATACACTACCACGTGGCAGGCCCGGAGGACGTCACGTGGCCCAAGAATGGTACAGAATTTTTTTTTTGGACTCCTCCAGGGTCGATCTGGCGACCTCCCACATAGCAGGCCCGAGTCTTACCATTTGGGTATAAAAGTGGTTCTTAACCAATAGGGGTTTCGATGTTTATTTAATGGTGAATGTTTTATTATATGGTGTAGAGGAGGGGCCAACCCCTCCCCATAGGACCATCTTCCAGGACTACGCGCCTGAGTCCTATTTTCCAGCATAATCTGCAATGGTTATGAAAATTGTCTCCACAAACATTGCAGCGGTCACATGCCACATGGCAGTTTAAGCCATCCCTAATGGCTAACTCTCTGTGGTTTGTTAACCCCAGCTGCAAACCCGCCATCAAACCAGGAGATTATCACACACAAATGGTCATATTTAATGCTAATAGTTTATTTGGCAATAAATGTGGAGCACGCAAAAAAAAATTGGATTTTCCAAACTTAACTGGAGTTAAGTTCAGTTCCTCCACTTTTAGTGGAGTGTTTTTAGGGGACATTGGGAAAAATAAATTTAGGCTCTATCTTGAGCTAGATTCAACCATTCTGAGAGTGTGAATAGTCAATGTAGACTATCTCAGAAATTATAGACTCATTGGTGAGGTTTTCAGACCTATCAGAGTACTTTTGTGTAGGTGTTTTCTTCAGATAAGTTCTAGGGGCCACCAGGAGCCAATAATAGTTTGAGGCCTAGACAGTGCAGCTAGAGGCCTTTCTCAACAACCCACTCATCAATTTTGGATGTTTCAAACATTATGTAACTAATGGTGTGGTTTTCAGAGTCTATAGAGGAATTTTGAAGGCCGAGATGCTTCAAAGAAGTTCCAGGGGCCACTAGGGTCAGTAAGTGCCAACATGAGAATGAGGCTTATACAAGGTAGCCAGTAACCATTCTCAGCAAAAAAATAGTCATTTCTTACTGTGTTGATACTTTGAAATCCATTTATGGATTTTTTAGAAGCTTTTGAGGACTTCTAAAAGTCGATATGCTTCAAAGAAGTTTTCAGTGACCTTAGAACAAAGGGGTGCTGCTAGGTGTTGGAGGCGAAGACGGAGCAACCAGAGGCCAATTTCAGCAAACCAATAGTATATTCTGACTATTTTGGAAATTTTGAATCCAAATAAAGTATTTCCATAGCCATTTGAAGACTTCTGGAGGTCTTAGAGCCACAGGGAATTTTTGGGTAGCCTAGGGCCAACAGTGGTTAGAGGCCTAGTTTTGGGAGCCAGTGCTCATTTTGAGAAAATGATCAGTCCATTTTGGAGGTATTATATGTTTTGAAGAAAGTAAGTGAGGTTTCAAGGACATAAAAATAATTAAAAGGGAGTTAGTGCCACTTCGAAGCTCAGGGAAGCTTAAGGAAATCGACAGAAGGAATCAAGTCTAAGGGAACCTAGATCTTTTTTCAGAGTGATGACAGCCATGAAAGGGATATATATGGTATTATGAACCAATTATTTCAGTTAAGTTAAACATTGGATTTGAGTTTGTAACTTGTAAAAGAAATTTTCCATAATCCCAAAGAGCCAAGTCAAGATGACAAGAGCTCAAGGAGACGTAGCCCAGGATATTCGAGTGAAATACTATATTAAATTTGTTGTTATGTGTTGATGTTTATTTGATGCATTATATGGTTGTTGCACATGTTTAATATAAAAAAAAAAAGGTATTAAAGAACTTAAACAGTTAAAAAACATACACCTATTTCAATTATGAAATTCCTCACAAGTCAAGTATAAGCTAGATATTTTATTTTTTTAACTGAGTGGGAGGTTCTTGAAAAGAAAGTCAAATTATCCAACCCATTTTTAGATCAGGTTGGTATCGGAGCATAGTTTTATTTCTTGACAAAGAACAAGTTTTCTTATTGATTTGAAAGGTGTTTAACAGTGCAAAGAATTTTACTATTTGCAAACTGATTGATTTGAAGTTTTCTAGAAGTGAAGGCAAAGCTATTGAAAGATAAGTCCAAAAGAGGATAAGAAGGAAGAAGGTTGAAGGCATTCTCTTTACCCAAAGGACCTCAAAGCAACCCTTGAAATACAAAAGGGTTTGTTTGCAAAAGGCTGCTTGAAGAAGAGCTTGACTCTACAGCTATTTTGTTCAAAATCTTTGTCAATTGTTTTGAAAGCTTTGTGAATTATTGATTGAAGTTCCATAGTTCATCTTCATAATGACAAATTCATCAAGTTAGGTTTCAAAATAATCCTCCTTCATAATATTGTTTGATGAGGACATGAAGCGATACTTCTACATCCTGAAGGATAGAGTGAAAATTTTGTTTGAATACTGAAGAGAAAGCACTAGAATTCATGAGAAATTGGTTGCTATGAAGCAAGTGAAAGGATGAATTCTTCAAATAATGCATGAGATGGATATGCATCTCAATCAAGCCCAAGAGGCCTTAACCAAGAACATGCGTGAAGCAGAGGTAATTCACTCAAATTAGTCTTCAATTTCCTCTTCAGAAAGATGTGTAGGTTCATTTGAAAAGGACACTAGAGGTATAGGGTCCAAGTTTATGTTTAAAATGGGCTATGAAGGCAAGGGTTTAGGGAAACATGCATAAGGCATGATTGATCCTATTTTGGTTGAGGAAAGACCTAATAAATTTGGTCTTGGTTATGTTCAATCTAATGGTGAAAAATCGAAAGCCATGAAGGTATGTGAGACAACTTCAAGAAGAAATTTTTTCGCAAGTTCTAAACCACAAACATTTCAAGTTTTTTTTCAAGTTGATTACCATTTTTTGAAGCCTATGTTGTAGCAAGAAGATTGTAGACATGGATCTTATCGTGAGCATGAGAGTTCGGACAGTTTTCAAGACATAAAAATTGATGTTAGCCTTCAAGAGAAAGTTGGAACCTCTACTAGTTCATCTCCTCATGAAGGTAAAAATGATGGCCCTACAAAGCATCATTTGAGGTATAATTCTTCCCATAGTCAAGTTGATTATGTTACTATAAAGCAGGTAAATATGCATGCTTAAAAGGAAGAAAGTGGTGCTGTGCATATTGTGGTCTGTGTAGCCATGTTGTTTCAAATGATGGAGGAGGATGAAGGCATACAGGAAACAGTTGAGGAAAAGACAACTTGTAAAGAAGGTGCAAAAGACTTGCACACATTTCTAGAGAAAGGGACATGGTGTTTCTGAATGTTGGACATTGTATCCAACTAATCATCCCAAGCACATGAGGCAAGAGGATAGAAAGACTAACGAAAGTGGAACCAAGGATTCCATCATTGATGTGAGAACAAATTTTTCACATGAAGAGGATTTTCAGCAGCAAAATTTGTCGTGGAAGTTGCTTGGTAAGAAGTGGTTTGACTTCCTAACACAATAAGACATGCATTCATTTGTACATATGAAAATTTCAGTCATTTATGCATTTATGTTGGAAACTTATGTTTTTTTGAGCCACCTTGGATCGATGATCAAGGACATGATGTTCATCTACCTTCTATAATTTTCTCACCATAAATTTTTGAGTGAGTTCAAGGAAGACAATTCTTAACAGGAGGACAAGATCATTCAAGAAGGGAAGTGTTGACTACCTTCAATTTGTGGTTAAAAAGCACTAAGCCATGCAAGGTAGGTGTATGCAGGCTGAAAAGTGAGGGTGATGTACTCTCATCTACTGAACAGATCAGGTAATCAGTCTTTTGGGGTCCAAAAGATTCCCACTGGGGAGGTGTGATCATATTTGGATCAAGGACCTAAGTGATAGCTCAAAATTAAAAGTTTTCGGAAGTGTGCCAAACCTAAACAACCAGATATATCTCATCTTCCTGATTCCAGTGCCGTGAGCGGTTTGAAAAATTAACATCGTATGGAGAATTTATCGCGATTTGAAAAGTCCAATAAACTACAATTTCTCGCTTTTGACCAAGTTTGACTGAGTTTTGGAAAATTTAAAAAAATATATTTGAGGGAATATTCCTAGAATATTCCTTGGAATATTCCCTAGAATATTCCATTGGGACCAATCAAATCATGCAAAGTGGCAGATGTTTATTGGACAAGGGGTTGTACGTTGAAGTTCAGGCCAATCATAAGCTACCACGTGGCAAGCCCGGAGGCCGCCACGTGGACCAGGAATGGTACTATAAAATTTGTTTGGACTCCATTGGGATCGATCCAGTGACCTCCCACATAGCAGTCCTGAGTCTTAACATTCGGCTATACAAGTGGTTCTTAACCTATAGTGTTTCGACATTTATTTAACGTTGAATGTTTTATTATATGGTGGAGCGAAGGGGCCAGTCCCTCCCCATTGGAACGTCATCTAGGACTGCATGCCCGAGTCCTATCTGCTAGTATAATCTAAAAAGGTGATGAAAACCGTCTCCACAAACATCGCATCGGTCACATGCCACATGGTAGTTTAAGCCATCCCCGATGGCTAACTCTCCGTGGTTTGTTAACCCCAGTCGCAAAATCACCATCAAACCAGGAGGTTATCACATGAAAATGGTAATATTTAATGCTGAAAGTTTATTTGGTGGTAAATGTGGACCATGCCCCAAATTTGGGGATTTTCCAAACTTAACTAGAGTTCAATTCAGTTCCTCCACTTTTAGTGGAGTGTTTTTAATGGACATTGGGCAAAATTAGTTTAGGCTCTATGTTGAGATAGATTCGACCATTCTAAGAGTGTGAATAGTCAATTTTGACTATCTCAGACATGCCAGACTCATTGGTGAGGGTTTTAGAGCCATAAGAGGTATTTTGAGCAGGTTACTTCTTCAGAAAATTTCTAGGGGCCACGAGGGCCACCAGGAGCCAGCAACAATTTCAGGCCTAGCCAACGTAGCTAGAAGCCTTTCTCAACAATGAAATAGTAAATTTTGTATGTTTCAGACATTCTAGAACTACTGGTGTGGTTTGTAGATCCTTTAGAGGAGTTTTGAAGGCTGAGATGCTTCATAGAAGTTCCAAGGGCCACTAAGGCCTTCAAGTGCCAGCACGAATAAGGCCTATCTAGGGCAGCCAATAACCATTCTCAGCAAAACAATAGTCATTTCTGATTGTTTTGATACTTCAAAATATATTTATAAATTTTTCAGAATCTTTTGAGGACTTATGAAAGTCGATATGCTTCAGATAATTTTTTAGTGACCCTAGAGCCATGGGGTGCCACCAAGTGTTGGAGGTGAAACCGGAGCACCATAAGGCCAATTTCAACAAACCAATAGTCTATTCTAAATATTTTGGAAATTTTGAATCCATTGAAAGGATTTTTAGAGCCATTTGAAGACTTCTGAAGGTCAAAGAGCCAGAGGGAAATTTTGGGCAGCTAAGGGACAACAGTGGATGGAGGCCTAGTTTGGGGAGCCAGTGCGCATTTTGAGAAAATGATCAGTACATTTTTGAGGTATGATATGTTATAAAGATAGTAGGTAAGGTTTCAGGGACAAAAAAATAATTTTGAGGGAGTTAGTGCCACTTTAAAGCTCAGAGAAGCTTAAGGGCAGCGATAGAAGGAATCAAGTCTAAGGGAACCTAGATCTTTCTTCAGAGTGATGACAGCAATGAAATGGATATAAATGGTATTCTAAACCCATTGGTTCAATTCGGTTAACCATTGGAGTTGATTTTGTAACTTGTAAAAGAAATTTTCCATAATCCCAAAGAGCCAAGTCAAGATGACAAGAGCTCAAGTAGATGTAGCCCACGATATTTGGGTGAACTCCTATATTAAATTTATTTTTATGTGTTGATTTTTATTTGATGCATTATATTTTTGTTTCACATGTTTAATTTCAACAAAAAAAAATGCTCTTAAAGCACTTAAACAATTAAAAACCATACACATGTTTCAAGTATAAAGTTCCGCACAAGTTAAGTATAAGTTAGATATTTTATTTTTTTAACTGAGTGAGAGGTTCTTGAAAAGCATAACAAGTTTTCCAACCAATTTTTAGATCAGAATATGAAAATTGAGGATGAAAATCACTTCCTTTTAGAGTGCCATGTGTACACCCACATTAGATCTCAGTTTCATAATTTGTGTTGTAATATCGACCTTCCTAGCATTTTAACATGTCAAAATTATAGTGAGCTCGGGACGCTTCTCTCCAAGCCCTTTGAGCATAGGAGTACACATTTAAAACAAACTAAAAAATCTGTTTCTTTAGGTCTGATAGAACAATGTTTTGTCTCAGTGGACATTAACCATCATCATCATCATCATCATCATCATTATAATTAACTATTAATATAAATTATTAATTATTAATATAAATTAAGTATTATTTTTATTATTTTTATTTTTATTTTTATTATTGTAAGCTTAGTATGACTACATCTTCATCATGTCCAATATATCACCCCATGCGGGTAGGGAATTGAACCTGTGACTGCCTCAACAGTGCACCCGATCACTGTTTATCAAAACCACGTGGAAAAATTAATAATAATAATAATAATATTTTTATTATAATGGTTATTTTTTAATATTAATATTATTTTTATTATTGTATATTTATGGATATGAATATTATTTTTATTATTAATATTAGATTTATACCATTAATGCTTATTGGATTTTTTCCACCACATTTACAAATGTGATTAGGTTTATAATATTAAAAATGTTTATGGTTTATGAAATCCTTCGGTTTATAATATTAATAATCTTGTAGGTTTATCAATCCCTTAGGTTTAAAAAGTCAATATATTTATTTTAAAATATTTATCACTATGTCTATAATCTTGTGGGTTTATCAATCCCTTAGGTTTAAAAAATCAATTTGTTTGGTTTAAAGTATTTATGGCTATGCTTATAATCCCTTGTGTTTTTAATATTGATCCCATGGGTTTGTTATTCTCTTAGCTTTATAATATTTCTTCGTCGGGTTTACTAATTCTTTCGGTTTATAATTTTATCCCTTGGGTTTATAATATTGATAATCCTTTGGCTTCATTAATCCCTTGAATTTAAAATACTAATTCCTAGGGTTTTTCAATCCATTATGTTTAAAATGTTAATTGTTACTATTTATTAATCCCATGTGTTTTTAATATTGATTCCTTGAGTTTAATAGTCACTTAGGTTTAAAATATTAATAATTTATTAGGTTTATAATTTAATTATTTGAATTTATTATCTCTTTGGGTTTCAAATATTAACTCTTACTCGTTATTAATATATTGGGATCAATATTTAAAACACAAGTGATTAATAAACCCCAAAAATTAATAAACCTTGAGATTTAATATATAAAAATTTAAACCCTAAAATTTAAATTTTATGATATATTATTATGATATATTATATTATTAATTGATATCTTATTATATAAAATATTCTTATATATTATTATATTATCATATTAATATTCTTATTATTATTATAAATATTTTATTTCTAATAATATAATATATTTTAGTAGTTTAATATATAATCTATATATTATTAATATTATTAATATACTTCAAATAAATATATAAAATATATTGAGATTTATATTAATAATAATAATAATAATTAAATGTTATTATTATATTAAACATGAATTATATTATAGTTTTAAATATAACTATTAATATATTAACAAAATTTTATGTAATTACTACAAAATAATGATAATACAATAAATATAACTATATAAATAATAAATAATATGAATATTATTATTTAAATAGTTATTAATAATGAGAAACAGTTAGCGTTTAAAAAAATACATCTAAGTGTTATTAATGAAGTGGGTTGTGGATATATTTCTATCGGTTATTAATGAGGTGAGTGGTGGATATATTCTTATTGGTGTATACCAACCACATTGGTAAATGTGATTGTAAAAGTATAATTCATTATTATAAATACATTAATATTGATACATTGATGATGATGATGATGGTTAACGTCCACTGAGACCAATCTTTAGTCTATCAGACCTAGATTAACAATTGATATTAATACATCAATACATTAATAATATAAACCTCAATAATAATAATATATTAAAACCCAAAGGATTATAAGCCCAATAGAATATATATATATATATATATATATATATATATATATATATATATATATATATATATATATGATAGCGATTAACTTCTTTACAATATTCTTAGTAGTATATACAAATCAGAGAATGAGATTTACCTCCAAAGTAGTAAATCATTCTTTCACTTTTTATTAAATTAATTAATTAATTAAAATAAATGTTATATGACTCAAGTGTCTTGTGAAATTAGTTATGATTTTTTGGATATGTGGTATTGATAAGAATCTTGTTTTATATTTTTCATATTATATATTAATTCATTTTTTATGTAACATACACCAATAAATTCACATGGTAATGTAAGGAGTTAAAAAAAAGATTACCAGTTCATAGTGTAACTTTTAGAATAGGAATAGTAAGCTCCTTAACCATTAACAACCTCCATTTTAGTACATTAACACAATTAATGTATGATGTAACCTTCCATTCTTTGCATTACTCATATAGTCATCACATACTTGTCATTATGAACATCATAACAAGAAAGGAATCAACATCATCAACTTGACACAATAATAATTCACATCATTGAACACCAATATACCCTGGAAACCCGTAGGGTGAAAACCAGCAAACATTTAATTTTATTATTAAACGCTTGTGAGGGTGTTTAGCCCATCACTCAATGGCTTATAAGGGAGACCATCCCTTAACCATCGTTTATATAATCTTACAAGGAAATATACAATATCTAGCTTTAAGCCATTCAATAAATATGATACCATTTACCCTATGGTCTTCATATCTTCAGATCTACACATCTTGGTGGCATGGATGTACCTACAATGGACCATCATACTTTGGACCTTCCTGCAACTTGCACTCATTTGCATGAACATTAATCATTTACCTGCCACCAGGACAAGCATAATTTTCCTTTGTACATGACAAGCATAATATTCCTTTGTACATGTCACCATCGTTCCCTGCTATGATGCCTTCAACATAAATGATGTCAAGATTCATAAATTATTAATCAATAATTTCACATATATGTACTACAGTAGCTTCTCCATCTACTCATGTATATTCATGGCATGCAAGTAAAGTACCTTGTCATTCTCTCTTTAACGACACATACCTCATATGTGCTGGTTATAAGTCATCACAATAACTAATGCTTCCGTCGCATAAGCACACCTTCCTGCAAGGTAATGGCTACATCTCCCAAGATTTTCTTTAAAATAAACTGATACATCAATTAAGATATTTATGCATGTGATTTACATATATTTAATCAAAATAGCTAACCCTTAAGCTATTACTTTTAGTGCATGGAATGCGAGCTAACATAACAAATGTTGCTCCCATGCATGCAATGCATATCGATTCCAAAAGAGTCTCCCTAAGGAGTGCTTACACAACGAAGCACATAACCTCCTTCACGAATCTTCCCAAAGAAAATATCAATGCTAGTGAGCATGTAAACATATGTTTTCTTTTTGTAAAAATATGCAATTAAGATTATAAATACATGTCCTCTTTTCCAAAGATTGTACTAAACAGTCATATTCAATGTAGTTTAATACTACAAGCTATCTTTCTACATACAAATAAGTATATTCTTTTTCAATAAAAGTTAATACATATGTTGCATGCTTATGCATGATCTTCCTCCAAAAGGAATTAACATCATAATCATGATAATATAAAATAATCACTTAGTTTGTTCATCTAAGGAATAAAACTAATTAGTTCCTTTAACCATGAATTTATTAAATAACTTAACTTTACCAACACCATGGTAATTTATTCATGGATTTATTAAATAACTAATATTTGCAAACACCATGGTAATCTACCCATGGTTTTATGAAATAATTAATCTCCATCAACACCATGGTAAACTACCCATGGATTTATGAAACTATCCATGGATTTATTAATTCATTAACCTCTACCACTATCATGGTAACTATTCATGGATATATATTAATTCATTACTATTTACAACATGGTTAATGAATATAAATCTGAGAAAACTTCTCTTTTCTTCTTCATTGTACGAGAAGATATTTCAAGGGTCACTCTCTTTAATCTATTCAAGAAAAATACTTTGGACTTGTTATCACTTCATAATTTAAATGAGTACAAAGTATTTTTTAAAATAAGAGCATTCCTCTTCTATTTTCTTGCTTATGTAAATATTTTTATTAAAGAGTTACCCTCTTTAATCTAATCAAGAAAATCTCTTTTAAAAATAAAGTACCATAACTAACCCTTATTTGGGCATAAGAGCTAGATAGACCTTTTAAAATAATAACAAATTTAACATGCAACCTTTGCAAACCCTTGCAAAGGAATTAACGCAATGGACTTATCTTCTACTCCCAAGATAAATACATTCTTATGAAAATAGTCAACAGTAAATTTGTTTCGTCAAATCCAAATAAACTAATGAAATACCATTTTCTTGGTATATTATGTAACTTATCTCAAGAAATATGAGAAA
Organism: Pinus albicaulis; assembly: GCA_034641835.2. Taxonomy (NCBI): domain Eukaryota; kingdom Viridiplantae; phylum Streptophyta; class Pinopsida; order Pinales; family Pinaceae; genus Pinus; species Pinus albicaulis. The sequence continues at coordinate 1,291,351,953 of CM076574.1, forward strand.
GATCATTAGTATTTCTATTCTCTAATAATCTTTTTACAGAAAACTATATGATATATAATCTCTATTTATATCTTTCTTCTCACAACAAAAGATTATATAATAAAAATTAGCCAAAATACTTATCTTGGCAGTACCAATGGTGGAGGCACTTTGTAGGGTGTCTGAGGTCACGGGTTCAACTGCGGACTTCAATACTGTACCTTGGTTTTGTCACCATATGCTAACAACCATGCCAACGTATTTTTAAACATATGGCAATGTGAATGCCATATAGTTTGTAATTTCATAACATATATATCCCCATGCCATGTTAGATATAAAATTTGAAATATCACTCCACAAGCTTTGGTTAACAACCATGCAAACCTGTATTTAACATATGACAATGTGAATTTGTAATTTCATAATATATATACGCCCACACCATATTAGATATAAACCTTGATTTGGTTTAATGTAATGCTCTTATCTAGTCAACTATTATCAAAGAAAAACAATAGAAAAGAATACTTTAATCACTTTACCATTCACATATTTGAGCCACGACTTGAACATAACTATTTAACTGCAATGCAAACTGGTACTGGGCGGACCACGAGGCCAGAAAGAAGAAAATAAATCTATAGCAATAGTTCTGTGGTCGTCAGCGAACTAGAAGAGAATATACTAGTGGTTGCGTGAAGGTATTCCAAATCGCTTAAGCTCCACGACAGATGTTAGTCCAGATTTGGGTGCAGAGCTACAAACCTCACTAACTGGATAACGCAACCGCTTAGGGTTTTGTCTAGCACTTGCAGAGCTCTCCCACACCCACTATATTCAAAACATTTGTTAACAAAGCACTGCGTATAAACCAAATGCAACAAAAACCAACGAAAGAAAACCTCCATTTTGCAGATTTTCTTGAAGCACGCTGCACACTTGTGCCCGCTTGGCTCCATGGTGAGTAAACCTGTGGCTCGATCATCCGTCACCACAATTATTTTAATCTGAGATGCCAGCATAGGGGGAAGCAATGTGTATCAGGTACTGGCAGAAAAATACTTACTAATGGCAATTCGATCAATTTTCAAACGATTCAAGAATTCGTTCAACTGTTTCTTGAAACAACTGTTTTTGTAAAACATGGTAAAAATTGTAATTTACAATAGTTTACGTGGGTGTTACATTATAATTAACAATATAATACTAATTTAAAATAACTCTGTGATTTAGTTAATTATATGTTTGTTTGTTTTTTATATCTTGACATGCATGGGGTAAATCTCCAAGTATAAGAATAGTGTTTCATGTTTTTTCAAATATATATCTGTTTCATGTTTAGGCTTATATATATATTTTAATTTTAACATATTGAAATGCATTTAAAAATATGTTTTTTTAATATTTTTTTAATTATGAATTAATGCTATTGATTTTTACAAGGTAAATATCATTTAATTTATAGAGCAATTTACTTTAATATTAATAATAATATTTCATAAATGTCACAACAACCACTTGAACTCAAGCACACAAAATGTTAACCATACCACTTGAGATAAACTCCTTTAACAATATAATTATTAATATTAACATTAACACCAATATTCATCATGTATTAATTTTATTATTAATTATGAAATATTCAAATTCATATTCATAGTGATATTAAGCTAAATATTAATAATAATATTAAAGTTATTAAAATTAATTTTAAGTTAATATCTTTAACCTTAACCTTAATATTAAAATAAAATTTACTAACATTACCTTCTTTTATCTCATTAAAATTTAACATGTCAATATATTTTATTGATTTAATAATAGAAAATCAACAGTAAGTATAAAATATCTCACTATAAGTTGCAAGAAGCTCGAGATCTAAAGCAGAATCTGATCTAATCATTAAGTTCACGTATATTAACAATATCAAGAACCAAACCTTGGATAGAACTTTACAATAAACCACCGACCAATACTTTTTTGTTGTGCCGTTTTCTTCACTGATTGGACAACATTATAATCCAAAGGTCGGAAAATTTAACACTTAATAATCAACTGAATAACATGCACTCAATGTGACGGGTAGTAGCATTCGTTGGTCGAAGAATATCGAACAATACATAATATTTCTCTAGCACTGTAGAATATAGTTTCGAAATTCAATTTCCCTTCCTTGTCGACTCAATTTTTGTGATAGTTCAAGCAGGCATTAGTACAACACTCGAGACATATACAAATTATTAAATATATTAATAAATTATTACTCCATATAATATTAGTTACACAATTTTATGTGCAATTGGGGAAATATATCTCATGCAAGTTTAACATAAAAAAAGATATATAGACTCATTTATCATATTTTTATAAGTAATACGATTCAAATTTCATAAAAAAAGAATTTAACTGAATATTCTAATGGTCTAAATTCTATTAACAAGACCATTTAAACATGGGTTTTTAAGAATTTTATACAATCTTTTTAAAAAATATATAAATATTCATAATTAAAAAATAAAACAAAAAATATAATAATTGAATTTTTATAGAAAATGAGTTTACAAATAGTTGTGGAAGTGTACCACAAATAAATATTAGTTATTTGTTTATTAATATTTTATCTAATCATGATATCAATTGTGTTGATGACAACACTGATAGGAAAGGAGGCTTAGTTGAGAGAAGGATTATTCAAGTTTAACATTGTGGAAAATAAATAGATGGTATTCCATGCATGCATAGGAGCTCCAACTGCACGATGACCCACTTAAGGAAAAAATCTGACTAGAAAGATAGAGATTGAGGATCCATGGGTAAATGGTATCATGATGATTGTAATAGCTTATAGCTAGTTATGTTGCATTTAAGATTATTTTTCTATGTAATTTTTATTATAATTGTCAAGGGATGGACTCTCTTATAACCACTGAGTGAGGTTGGGAAACTCTCACGAGCATTTAATAGTAAAATTAAATGTTTCTTGGTTTTCACCCTATGGGGTTTCGAGGGTATATCGGTGTCTAATGATGTGATTTTTCATTGTGTCATTTTCATGATGTTAATTTCTTTCATGATGTGATGTTTGTATTATCAATTATGTGATTTAATAATTTAATTAAAATTATCATGGGATCGATGCATATTTATAGCAAGAAATTTATGTTAATATTCTACAACAATGAGAGTTAATGGTTGTGTAATTCACTATTATTTTTACTAAATATTTCTCTTGGCAATGATGATGGTTATTCTAATGGTTAATGAGAGAATATAGAAACGAATTTAAAAATTTACACATTGGTAAATTCTTAAGATAATTTCTTAACTCCATGCATTTTCCTGCAAGGTTAACAGGCTATGTTATAAAATTAAATGTTTGCTGGTTTTCACCCTATGGGGTTTCCAGGGTATATCGATTTCTAATGTTGTGATTGTTCATTGTGTCATTTTCATGATGTTAATTTCTTTCATGATGTGACTTTTATAATATCAATTATGTGATTTAGTAATTGAGTTAAATTCATCATGGGATTGATGCATAGTTATATCAGGAAATTTAAGTTAATATGCTACAACAAGGAGATTTAATAGTTGTGTAACTCACTATGCTTTTTAAAAAATATTTTTCTAGGTGATGATGATGGTTATTCTAATGGTTAATGAGGGAATATATAAAGTAATTTAGAAAGTTACACATAAGTAAATGTTGAAAAAAAAATCCTAACTCCATGTATTTTCCTGTGAGGTTACCGGGGTATGTTACAAATGGTATCAAAGAAAAATGTTGCAACACTCACACCTTTTTGGAGTCATTAAGTAAACAATAAGTAGAGGTATGATGCTAGTGGGCATCATCTCAGGTATGACTCTAACTAAACTTGCAGAAGACTACAATTTACATGAGATGCTTGATGCATGATTAATGACCACATTAAAGAGTAGAAAGTACTAATGTTTCTTTAAGTTTTATTCTCATGAAATTTGACTATGGATGAAGATAAAAGAAAATGAAACCTCTATTTCACCTATGAACAATCCTGAGCCCTCACTTGTTATAGTGCAGATTAATTACCAATCATTTTCATACATACTATTAGAACAATGATTATGGTGCATAAGAAAAGGAAAAAAAGCATGACTATAGCTACCGTGAATCTCTTATAAAGAATGAATGCATGTATGGTTGGTGTGATAACTAAATAATTTAGAAGATGGGGTTGACCCTGAAGTAGACAATGGAATGTTGTAAAAACAAAAAAAATTGAACGAACCTATTTAGCTATTAAAAATAAGCAATGAGTGAAGTGGAACTCACATAGTGAACATAAATTCAATGAACAACTCATAGTAACATAATTATGGGTTTTATTTCTTTAGGTAGAGTTGTAGACCAAATTTTTCATTCCATGTGTTCGACAAAAGTGGTAAATGAGATCCAAAGTTTTGTTGTTTTAAATAATTTCATCCAGGGGAGTTTTGGATGTGATTCATCTTAACATCAAGGGGTATTCATACCTTAATATCATGTAACCCCCATGTTGATTCGAAGAAAAAATTATGTTTACACTTAGATCCATAATTTGGTTGACTTTTCGGATTAGATGATCCTGTAGGGATTGTTAGTTGTGTTGTTTGGCAGAAATTTTACTATTGATGATATTAATATGATTCATGTTACTCTGTAAATTCTGGTTTTACTATCTCTCTGATAGTTTAAACATATTTATGGAAATTTATTTCATGTCTGCTAACTAGTTGTTAAAATTCCTCAAAGGCAATAGATTGCATGTTTGCCAATTGTTTGTTAGAATGTCTCATTGAATGTAGATTGCATGCTTGCAAATTGTTGTTAAAATTCATCAATGGATGTAGATTGCATGCTTGCAAACTGCTTGTTAGAATGTCTCATTGGTTGTAGATTGCATTCTTTCAAACTATTTGATAAAAGTATACATTGGTTGTAAATTGAATGATTTCATATTATTTTCAAAAAATTCCTCAATGATTTTCGCTTACATGGCTGCAAGCTAATGGTAAAGAAAGAAAAAAATCACATTTTATGTCCTAGTGTTTAATGGGACTGTTATTTCTCTATAATATTGATGGTTGGTAAGGTGAGACCTTAAAGAAAGTATAATGCTATGGTATGAAAGATATGTCAATGTATTGTTTCTAAGTTGCATGATTGGTATTATGTGGAATTTTGGAATGTATACCACCTATATTACATGGGATGAATTGTTGTCAATGTACTTTGACAAATTGTGGGACCCATGTTGAGGGTCAAGTATAGATGCATGGTGTATATAAATGTTCCTTTGTCTTAATGATAATAATAAAATGGAAAATTATGTGCATTAAAATGGATTTTTAGACATTGAATTTTTATTGGATTCAATGGCTATGGAATCCATGATATGGTTGATGTGATGATGTAATATTTTATTTTTTAGTTAATGGATACATTGGTTCAGTATTCAAGAAATAACTCTAGAGTTTTAGAAGACATATTGCTAGCTTATAAAAAGCTATTGCTGGTTAAGTTAAAGATGGACCTTCCTTAAAAGTCTCCTAAAAATCCCTAGGAGAAAATAATAAAGAGGAAAATGTTAACATAATGGGAGGGAAATATTATGTTAATCACTTGGAGATAAATACTAAGTGCAGTAAAAGAAAGCACAATGGGAGAGAAATGTGTGCTTTAAAGAAAAATAAGAGTACCTTTTTTGAAAAATATAAAACAAAAAGGCCTAGGTAAAAGGTTGGCAGACCTTAAAGCATGACGCTGCTAAAACTTTGTTGGGAAGGAAGCACCAAGGAATCAATGAAGTTGTTGATTCTAGTGGCAAGTAGATCTTAGCTCGGTGGGGAAATATTGGAGATAGTTAATGTTTGGGTAGAATATGTTTGATTCCTCAATAATTACTAGAAATTAACTACGGTTAGATGAAATTGTATCTATGTTCTGTGATGCAGGAGCATCAAAGCTACATTTTCATTATTCAATTATGTAATTAGGGGGGTGATGGTTTTTAATTATTTTATTGATTAATTTTCTCATTTTTAATAAATTAGGAGAGAAAATATAAATGTGAGGATTATTGTAAATATTCCTTAAATAATTAAGGATATGAGTGGAGTTGAATTAGGTAGATAATCTAGGGATGAGGAATTCCATAAACGAGACTTAGTTGGGTCAAAAAAAGATAAATCTAAATTAGATTTTAAGTTGAGATTTGTGTGGAGGAAATTATGGAGTGGAATAAATTCATATTTATGTATAAATATGTAGCTTGTGAGAGTGTGAAAGGACATGGAGAGAAGTGAGGAAGTGATGAATACAGAGAGAGTGAGAAATGGTTTGAAGGGAGGAGAGCCAAGAGGCTGCCCATTGTAATATCTGGCCGAAGAGTTTTTATGTTTTTATATCAGTATTTTATTTATCAGGCTCTCTTTCCTTCATGTGTATTTTGAACTAAACATATTTGTGGTTTTTATGAGAAATTTGATTTTGAAGGAAGCACATGTGTTTTTTTTACATGCTGGGATCTGATTTAACCCAGTATCCTAGCATCATTTCGGTATCAGAGTCGAAGTTCCATGCTTGTGTGAGTCAACATATTCAAGCGTTGATATTTCTTCCATAATATGCTCTGGTATAGAAAGACTCTTGCAGTTTCGTAGTGCTATATATTTAAGTTCAATAACTGAGGAAAGGAGTTAGGTAATCTAGTCAGATGAATGCAGCCTGACAGATCCAAATGCCTTAAGATTTTAAGTTCCGAAAATTCAATTGGGAGTGTTTGTAGAAATTTGAGATTTTCCAGTTGTATCTTTGTCAAGTTTGTAAGGAAGGTGCCTATCGACCCAAGAAAACATAAAATAAGTGGCATGTTGACTTGCTGATTGCTGCTAGAGATAACAGATGACATGACACCTTCCTGGGCACCTCAGATGAAAATAGGCATGACACGTTGATGCTGGAGATGGTTCTCTTAGATGTCGTTGATATCTTATATGAGATAATCTCTTTGAATTTTGAACATCGACCAGCTGGACGTTGCTACTTGAAGCACTTGTAGAATGTGATGAAGATTTATGTTTGTGTTGTGCCATTGGAGCGTGAACTCTTTAAAAGCTATTTGAGAAGGTTTGAGTTTGGACAGAATGACCAGAAATTGAAACTGCGTGGTGAATTGAGTGCAGGCCTAAGAAGAAATTAAAGGGAAGATCAAATTGCCAAGTGCGAGAATGGAAAGAGCATGATAGTAGCCATATAAAGTCATCTTGTGCGATCGAGGTTGAGTTTCTGGGAAAATTGGTAGAGATGGATAGAACTGCTGCATAAAATGCGAGGGAGTCGTTGGATTTGGTGTTTTCAATTTAAAATTTTCTACATACGGGTCTCGACTGTCACACCCTCTCTATTCTCATCGCCTTTGCGAGCATGACGTTAATCCTGAGGTTCTCACTACCATTGTCAAAGAACTCAGGTGAGAAGCAGTGATGGAAATGTGAAGAAAAACCTGCTGAGATAAACCTTCAGAGGTGGGTTCGTTCAAGTTTTCAGAAGGGGATTGATGCCTTCAAAATTCTTCAATAAGAAGAAGCCAAATATTTTTCACAATCGTTGTTGCCACTGTGTTCTTCTTCGTTGCTTCCTGCGTAAAATTTGGTATTCGTCTTCGCTTTTCTCCACCATAAGCATCCATAACATAAATATGGTTTTTCATTGTGAATAAAATAATTTCTTGCCATCAGTTGAATTTAATATCAGATACCTCTACAGTATATCCACTAATTAAGAATGTGTCAAAAGGCCCTTATCATAAGAACGAGAATCAAGAAATTTAATAGCCCCTCCTTCCATGGCCACAACAAAAACAAGTCCTTGTTGATCATATGCCATAGTTGGCTTCCCACGTAGTCGCAAAAATCCCTCGCATGCATTCACACAAAGGTCCCATAGCCGCACAATTTGGTCCATTAATCTTGATATAAAGCTATAATTTATAGGGGAAATGCAGTGATACCACTTTGTTTTGTTGTCCTTTGAAATATCATAGAATTCGATTGTCATACAGAGGTTTTTGGCACTTAAGGTTTCGATAGCAGTGACCTAAGCATGATGTTTTTCCTGTAATCTCAAAAGACATCTTTTGTAAGGGTAAGTTGTTTGGAATTCTACAGGTTTGTGCGGGTGAGAAACTTTGGCCGAGTCTGTAGCATTCTGAATTGAATTTGTACTCAGACATATCCTTCCCAACAACATTATTAACTACCACAAAGTTTTGTGTCATGTTAGTTTGTAGATGTGGGCTGCGTTGTGCTTATGAATGACATGCCCTGGTAACATTGTTGATATGAAAAATCTAACTCACTTTGTGTTGTAAAGAAAACTCTGTGAAAAAATAAAAGAAGTGGATTGATTGGAGGAATTATATCTAGGTCTTTGAGAAGAAGGGCTTCATTTTGAAAGGTCCGAAGGTGGTGGAGATTTGAAACTAAAGAGAGAAGTGGTAAATGTGTTATGGGCATAGAAGGTAAATCATAATGTTTATTGTTATTTCATGGGGGATAACACAGTGTTGGTGTTAATGAAATTCCACTAAAGTTTGTGTGAAATTTTATTTTGATTAAGTAATGTGGATTTTCACCATGCTAAAGTGTATTGAAATATTGAGACATGCTAATATTAATGTGGGTAGATGCGACTGAGACCGCATCATCTATCAACATCTAGTAACACATGATTTGGAGATCATGATTGATCATTGCTTGTAGCACATGAAAAAGTGTTCACATTGTTCTGTATTGAATATAGTGCAGTTTGTGTTTGTTACTGCATGAGAAATGTTGATGCCACCAGGTTAAAAGAAAGTTTTGGAAAATTCCTATGAAGGAATTGTTTTGTGCACTGAGGAGAGACGGTGTTGCATACAAACCATCATTGTAAAGAGTGAGCTACATAGAAGTGCAGGAAAATTTCTTGCTTACGATGGTAAGCATGTTGAAGAGACTATGGTATGAAGGAAATGTGAATATTCATAGTGACAAAGATAGCACAGAAGAGTTAAATATAGAGAGTTGAAATTGCAAGGGAAAGGTTTGTTAATAACCTTAATGGGAGCATAAGGTATGATAATTCAGAAAGGTATTTTTTGTTGGAAATTGAATGGTTTATTTATTTTCACCATAAAATAAATCTTGGAAAACTTGAATTGCATTTCAATTAAAGACTTCAGCATCATGTGAAATGATAATGGGAAACTGATGATTTTTCATAAGAATGAAGTATGAAAGAGAGTGAATATTTTACATCCTAAAAATGTATTAGGGTGTATGTTTGTTGGAGGATTGTATAACTTGAATTAATTCAAAATATCCACTATCATAATTATTGGGTCGAGCCTTGAAGTCAAAACAGAGGTTAGGGTTAAATGAAATTTTTGATAGTTTGAGTTAAAAATGAGTATTTTTCATCCAAGATGAAAAGTTGGTGCAAAGTATGAAGTCAAAGAGTCGTAAGCTAATTCAAAGGTCCGAATGTAATTGGTTGCATGATAGGTAGAGCCCGACACCCAAAGAGTTGGTCATTGTAACACATGAATTACTGAAATTATTTTTTGCAGCAAAGTGAGGCAAGAGGGTTGCCAGAGATTAGTTCCAAGACAGAGAACCAAGAGAAGCCAAGCACAGGAGGAGAACTTGCATTTTTTATGAATGGCAAGTGTGAAGGATTGTTGAAAGAAGGGTTGAATGAAATCCACATGTGAACAAATGAAGTTCACAAAGGAGGAGAAGATGACTGGTGTCAGTCATTTCAAGAGAACTGATGAAGACCACATCAGAAAGAAGAAGAAGGAAAATTCCAAGGTAAGAGGCGTATGTGAACAGTTGACTGATGAAGATTATGAGTGGGAGAAGGCTGAGATAACAATTCAACTTTAATTGTTAATGGAGTTGTTGCAGGAAAATGTGAAAAACTAGACACATGGTTGGACCATGAGAAAGAAGGTAAAGTGGCAGAGACTACACACAAAGAGGGAAAAGCAAGTAAACATATAGTTGATGGAAGAGCTGAGGAATTTCGAGTAGATGTTGAGGTGTGAAGAACTTAGAGAGGCCGAGTTAAAAATGGATGTTTCCATTTGTGGCCCTAAATAGGGTGAAATTATGGGTGAAGAGATCAATGAGGAAGATCTCATGAACTATTGGGATAGTTCAGAAGAATCTAAAGATGTTTTGTTGAGAGAAGAAGATGATGCTATGAAGCCTTGCATTTTTAAATCTCACATTTTATGTATGTTTGTAGGATGTGTGATAGATGGTGGACAGTCTGATGGAACTGTCACATAGATGAAGGAAACTTTTGAGGAGGAGTCTGGTGGAGAAATCCTTTTAGAGAAGGAAGGTACTGATTTATTGTAGCAGGAAGAAATCATAAATGAATTCTTGTTTGGGGTAAAACAACAAGTTGAAGCTATTATGGAGTAGAAGCAAAATGAAAATGTCAAAGAGATAATCCAATGAGGTAAAAAAATGTATTTGTTTAATGAAATTGCTGACAGAACTTTGCAATGTGATGATGTTGAAACCAGGACAACTCAGGAAGATTGCTAGAAGAAGGATGAAGTTGGGAATGAAGGTTGTGACGAAGTGCTGAAAAGATTTCATAGGGAAATCGAGTTCTTGGAATGATGGCTTAAGGAACCTGATGGAGAAGTAAAACTTGCAGAACCGGATCCAGAATAAATTACAGTTACTATACATGATAGAGATGACATGTTTATAGAGTTAAATGAATGTTATAAATTTTCAGATAATGATGTAAATGTATGTACAGAAAGCGACATTAATAGATATGATGTCGAAGTCAGAGAAGTTGAGCGGAAATTATTTGGAGTTGAGATGAAAGATCAAGAGCGGCAAGGGAGTTGTGTCCGTAGAGACAAAAAGGAGACAGAAATATTGATCTAGTAGGATGAAAATGGAAGCAGCCAGAATTTCGAAACATAATCTATTGAAGTCTAGAAAGTTGATGATGGGAGATTGATGCCTGAAGCATCAAAAGAGAGCGAAAGGTCTTATCTTTTTAAAACTAACAGTTTGTTGGTGAATGCAGGTACAGTACCGAACGAGAGAGTTGTTGCTATAAAATCAATCAAAGACTATAGTTGTAATCAAGAAAGAGTTCTTGATTATTTTCCATTGCAAAAAGTTGAGAGTTCAGCTCAGTTGGAGACGAAAGATTTCGACAAGGAGGAATTTCTCCAAGGAATTGACGAAAGAAAGAGTTGGAGAAGCCGACGGAATCTGATCGACAGAGTGAGTGATGAGTTACCAAATCGAGTTGATACTTTGAAGGACCAGCGACAGAACATAGTTTGGAATCCTGGAGGGAGCAAGTCATCAGGACTTGCGAATGTCGCATTGTTACAAAAAAGTGATGGAACTCATAGACAAGAGTCTATTTAAACTTCTCTACATGGGGAGTCTGATGCAGGAGCATCAAAGCTACATTTTCATTATTCAATTATGTAATTAGAGGGGTGATGGTTTTTAATTATTTTGCTAATTAATTTGCTCATTTTTAATAAATTAGGAGAGAAAATATAAATGTGAGGATTATTATAAATATTCCTTTAATAATTAAGGATATGAGTGGATTTGAATTAGGTAGATAATCTAGGGATGAGGAATTCCATAAACAGGACTTAGTTGGGTCCAAAAAAAGATAAATCTAAATTAGATTTTAAGTTGAGATTTGTGTGGAGGAAATTATGGAGTGGAATAAATTCATATTTATGTATAAATATGTAGCTTCTGAGAGCATGAAAGGACACAGAGAGAAGTGAGGAAGTGAGGAATACTAAGAGAGTGAGAAATGGTTTGAAGGGCAGAGAGCCAAGAGGCTGGCCATCGTAATATATGGCTGAAGAGTTTTTATGTTTTTATATTATTATTTTATTTATCAGGCTCTCTTTCCTTCATGTGTATTTTGAACTGAACATATTTGTGGTTTTTATGAGAAATTTAATTTTGAAGGAAGCACACGTGTGTTTTTTACATGCTGGGATCTGATTTAACCCAGTATCCTAGCATCATTCTATTATTGATTTCAAAATTATCTAAAGATGCTGGATGTTACAATAGACTGTAAATTGCACACCTCAAAGTTTTTTCATGTGCTATAGTTTTGCATGTATGATATATTAATTTATCTAAGAAACAAGTTCGATGAAATAGGTTTTGTTTGTAGGGTTTTATGAGAAAATGAACATGCGAGAAATGACTTATATATATGCATGCATAGAGAAAATAAATTAAAATATATATGTGACTGAAATAATTCATGTTAGATAAAAAAATGAGTCGTTGAACTCTAAATTCCTGACAGAGTAGAGGAAAATGGCTTGAGATAAATGCCATGAGTTTGAATTTGATTGAAATTACTGTGGGAGAGAAACAAAGTAATTTTAAAACATCACTAGTGGGAAAAAAAGACTAGTGTAACTCCTAAATAAAATACAACATTCACCTAATCGAGTTTTTCTTATCATTTTGATGATTAAAGGGTTAGTGCTCCTTGAGTATTTTGTGGAAATATTATGACTGAAGTATTATTTTACAATGCCTAAATAATTGGTAATGAAAATTAAAGCTTAATGTTCTAACAAGATAATAACATCGAGGACGATTTTCTCCCTAAGGGGGGGGAGTATGTAATATCGCTGGCGTAAGCCACCGTAAAAAATATCGTAAAATGATGGTTGTTAAATAATTAAATATTATTAATTCTTATATTGATATTACATAAAGAATATTATTTTAATTATTTATTATAAGAATATTGGAAGAAATATTTCTTAATTATTTTATTTGGAATAATTTATATTCTTCTATAGAAATAAATTATATTTCCAAGTTGTATCTTTTATGAGTTTTAGATATAATGAGTAATAGTTTTGGAAAAACTATGGATAAGTGATATTTTGCTCATAATGAAAAATAAAATATACCTTGAAAATAAAAGCATGAGATATTTATGGAGTGCTTTTTTTATTTATGAAAAATTATATTTATGGGTTCTTTATGGAATGCTTTTAAGATTTAGAAAATTTATTCCATTTTCTTAATTCTATTTATTGTAAGCCTATGAGAAAAATAGAGGAAGGAATGAGAGAATACATGGAGAATGGATCCAAGTAAGAAGAAGAAGGGATTCCATGCATGCATCAAAAGATAAGTAACTATGTTCTTTGAAAATTCTTTTGTTTGCATATGGGGCATGATGATATAATATTTGAATTTATTTGCAAGGAAAAGTTCATATGATAATGAATCAAGATTATTTCTTGAGAAAACCTATATATAATTTCTTGGATAGAGGAATAAGTGTTTTGTTCATTGAATTCTTAGAATATTTCATGTTTTTTGAATTCATAAAAGCTTTTCATGACTAAATAATTATGTGAATTGCATGAGTTATTGAAAAATAGGATCCAAATATGCCTTTGTATCTCCCAAACCATGATAGATATGTAAAAAGTGAAAGATTTTTTTTCAAACGAAGATTTTATTACCATAAACCTCTTTCAGATTTTGAAAATTTGTTTCCCATGTCTCGAAAACTGTGTCCAAAATTGATGACAAGAATATGGAATTATTTAATATTTAAATCTCAAAAAATGAGCTACAAATATTTGTTTGAATCTTCCAAACCATAACACTTGTGTAAAAACTAAGAGAGTTTATTTTTAATGAACTAGTTACAAACAAAAAACCTCTTTTTTTTTTCCAAAACCCATTTCCATTTATTTGGAAACCGTGTCCAAAGTTGATGACAAAAATAGGAAATTATTTAATATTTAAATATAGAAACATGGGCTACAAATATTGATTTGAATATTCAAAACCATGGCAACTGTGAAAACAATGAGAGATGTTATTTTTAATAAGCATGTTCCAAAGAAAAACTTCTTTTTGTTTTCCTAAATTTGTTTCCATATGTTCTTAATCCACATCCAAAGTGAGCGACTAAAACAGGAAAACTAGAGTAAAACAAAGTGCTTCTAATTGATATTTAAACCTCATAAAAATAATTGTTTATGTACATATAGACATAATAATTATGTTGATAATTCTTTAAAAGGAATTAAATTATTTCATTTAAGATATTACCAAGTATGTTCTCATGATGCATATACATTAAAACTTTAAAGAGAAATATTGTACTCTTGGAAGAGTATGTGCTTAGGTGCACATGAATAATTATCTAGTATACTTGATCTACTAGAATTGATTATGTGATTTTACATGCATGAGGAGCTTGAGTCATGCAAAAAGATATAAATAAATTTTGTGAGAAGTAGTTCACATAAAACCTTTGCATAAAAGGAAATTGGTTGTGTTATTTGAGAAAGATTTGTTATTTATGTTATTTCTTGATAAACTATTACAAATCGCTCTCATGTGTGAAATGATAAGAAAATATTTTGTATTTCATGCATAATAGCTAGTGATTTAGCTATATTTTGGAAAAATAATAATTATGGTGTTAAATTCCTTGGAATATATATATATATATATATATATATATATATATATATATATATATGCAAGGAAGAATTTATTGTGTTAGAACTCTTCAAAAAGAATAGAAAAGAAAAATATATCCTTGTATGCATTATTGGATTAGATTCTTGGAGAGGAAAACTAGTAATCACATGCTTTATTATGTAATATTATTTAGAGAAACATATACGCTGTCTTGCATGGAAAACATATAGTTTTGGGTATTATATTTCTACAGAAAAGGAATATTTAATCACATAATATTGATTGTGTTAGCCATCTTTTGGGAAAAATAAAATATATTTTTCAAGCCTAAAGGGATTAGCTATGGTATTAGCTCTATTTTGGGAGAATATTTTGCATCATTATTAGGTTAGATCTTTTGGATGAGATGGAAATGTTCTTTTCATGCATGAAAGAATAAATGGCATGAATTTGATCCCTTGGAAAATAAATGTGTTTATTTTTCCATGAAATATTTATTTATTTTCATTTCGAAAGAAATATATATTTTACATGCAAGAAGAACAAGCTATGTTATTGCATGCACAAAATTATAACTAATATGTTAACTTTATTTGAAATAGAGATGGAATTGTTATACATAATATTCATTGTGAATAGCCCTTGTGTGCAGAAGATGTTTTTGGAAAAGAACATGCATTCACATGCATAAGTATAGAATCTATTGCATTAATCCATTTGGAAAATAAAACATAAGAGTAGGCACAAAGGAAATTGCTTGTAAGGATAGTTATCTTGAAATCTTGTTATAAATTTGTGTGCACAATATTATTATATAGTATGTAAGCATTCCTTTGGAAATAATATGAAAGTGCATGCAAGAGTTTGTTAGCGTTTGTTGGAAAGATGAGGCTTGATAGTGATTTATTTGTTATTAATTCATGTGAAATGATGTTAAAGAAGTCATTTCATATCAATTTGTTTATGTTTTATACATGCATACAAATAGTTGTGGAAATGTCACAAATAAATATTGATTATTGGTTTATTAATATTTTATCTAATCATGATATAAAGTATGTTGACAATAGCAGTGGCAGGAAAGGAGGGTCGCTTGAGAGAAGGATTGTTCAAGTTTAACATTGTCGAAGATAAAGAGCTTTTATTCCATGAATTTTTATGAGTTCCAACTGTAGGAGGACCCACAGAAGGAAACAGTGTGACCACAAAGAAAAATATTGAGGATTTGTGGGTAGATTGTATCATGATGATTGTAATAGATTATATCTAGTTATGTTGCATTTAAGATTATTTTTCTATGTAATTATTATGACAATGGTCAAGGTATGGACTCCCTTATAGCTATTGAGTGAGGGGTGAAAACTCTCACAAGAGTTTAATAATAAATTCAAAATCTTTGTTGGTTTTCACCCTACGGGGTTTCGAGGGTATGTCGGTGTCCAATGATGTGATTGTTCATTGTGTAATTTTCATGATGTTAAATTATTTCATGATGTGATGTTTATATTATAAATTATGTGATTTAATAATTGAGTTAAAATGATCATTGGATCGATGCATAGTTATAGAAGGAAATTTAAGTTAATATGCTACAACAAGGAGAGTTAATGGTTCTATAACTCACAATGCTTTTTAGTAAATATTTATCTAGCTGATAATGATAGTTATTATAATGGTTAGTGAGAGAATATAGAAATTAATTTAGAAAGTTACACATTGGTAGATGTTGAAAGAAATTTCCTAACTCCATGTATTTTCCTACGAGGTTACTGGGATATAATATAGATTCATGATCTATAAATAGGAATTGTTACTACACCATGGATCAATACCACATATTGAGAAAATCATAACTCATTTCACAAGACACTTAAGTCATATAAAATTTATTTTAATTAATTAATTTAATTAAAAGAGCAAGAATGACATAACTACTTTGGAGGTAAATCTCAGTCTTTGATTTTTATATACTACTAAGAAAATTTCAGGGAAGTTAAATTCCTATCATTTACGTTATATATAAAACTAACATATTATCTTGGGTCTATAATCCTTTGGGATTTAATATATTATTATTATTGAGGTTTATATTATTAATGTATTTATGTGTTAATAATAAGCTATTAATGGTTTGTAATGCATCAATTTTAATGTATTGATAAAAATGAATTATACTAGCACAACCACATTTACCAATGTGGTTGGTATGCACCAATAGGAATATATCCACCACCCACCTCATTATTAACCAATAGGAATATATCCACTACCAACTCTATTAATAACTCTTAGATGTATTTTGTTAAAGACTAACTATTTCTCAGTATTAATAACTACATAGATAATAACAGGCATATTATTATTATTATTTTAATCTTGGTATTACCTTCATTTTCATTCATTTATAATAACAAGATACATCTAGATAAATACTATTAGGTGGCCTCAAATTTCCATGAATAGGGAACCGATTATGCTGACCACTTGATGGCGTGGTATGCCATCCAAAAATATAAGGTTCTTAGTCTATCATACCAAGCTAACAGTGACTGAATATTCATACATATATTGATTTTTACAAACCTACTAGCATGACTGGTTAAACATAAAAATATAAATGTTATTCGCATTGAAACATAGATAAAAAAATATCAACAGTAAGTAAAATGGAACTACTATGCATCCTCAGTCCAGGCAGATTCGATAGGCATCAGGTCCTAGACCGAATTTCAGAGAAGCTCATTTGGTTTGAAGATGCAAGGGGGATGATACTGAATGCACGTGAGCCACCCATATTTCTTTTTCAACTGGAATTTGAGCTTGACAAACTCACCCCTATAATATGGAAAATATTGAACAATGGTGGCCAATCTCATTGAAATATGTTCGAGAGCATTTCCTAGAATGCCCTTCTTGGACCAATATAGAAACAAGGTTTATTTAAACTGCGTCACTCTACCCCATGTCTACCCAGGGTCAGGCACAAGGTCCCTCCATTCTTCCGCTTCCATTTCCATCGTTCCAGCCTTCCAGTTGAGGTCAAATTCCCACTTCTCAATCAAATTTTGAATTTCTTGTGTTGTATTCTCATGGTATGCCTTCGTGGAATGTTGAATAATTCCCACTATGGACCTATTCTTCACGGCTTACCCATGGGAGAGCTGGTTTGGACCTCAAATTCTTTACCTTTGTATTTTTGCCTCAACCTCTTGCGGTATGGCTCTTTTACCAAACCATCTTCTTTTTCTCGTTGGAAAGAGGGCTATGCAATTCCTATGCAGGTGTGGGAGGGTGAGACTTCCAACAGTCTTGATAACTAAGATGCTTACCTATCCAATTATCAACACAACGTCATAATTCTATGAAATAAAATAAAATTTCATTCCTTTCAGCACAATTACCACTACTTTCATTCCCCGAGATATGCATAAATTCGCTTTCCCACACCCCAACACCCTGAGTGACATGGAGGCTAGCCGAGTTACCCTTACGGGTTTGCCTAGCACCATGCCAACAACCTGTAGTGCCCTGACACGGCTTTGCACCTACGACCTGGTCATGACCTGACACCTTCTTCCCACACCGATTCCTTCACCTTCCCAATTATTAGAATTAACTTGTCTACCCTCATTCCTTGCCCGGGTCAGACCGCTGATGGGCTATAAATTAGACATAAAATAAGGCCCATCTAATCTTTCTTAAGATAATCTACCTTCCTTATGTACATGAAAAGATATATTAAAATCTATCCTTCTGCAGTTAACAATGTTTTCTTATGCTTCAATATTTTCTTAGGAAGGTTTAAAGGTAATTGCATATTTATGCCTAATATTGGTTATTTTTGTAGAATATTGTGAGAATATTTGGCATATTATGCAGATTTGGAGAAGGAGATGATTTAGAGACTTGCTCCCAGCCACTAGAAGATCAATATTGAAGAATAAATGAGCACAATATCAGGAAATTAGGAAGAAATCTTGGAGAAATTCAAGGGGGTTGTCCACCCTCCTTAACTCCAAAGGCAACCGAAGGATCCTCATGAGATCCCCTCCAACAATTTCAATTCCAGAGGCAGCCAAGAAACTAAAAACAAAGTGCACTCAATCTATGTTTACTTGGAGAAAAAGTGGAATCAATCACCATTTTCAAGGGAGATGTTGGTAGCTGCCTTGTAGAATAAATAGAGCAAATCTAGAGCTAGGAGTTAGTTAGTCAGTGATTTGATTCCATTCAGAACTTTTGTTGCAAGCTATTAGGATTTTTTTGTTTTAAGACCTTCGGGATGTAATAAGATTTCATTTTTGAATGCAATGGGTAGAAAGACTCCATTTTACTAATTCAATTCTAGAGAGTTGGGCTCGTGGGTTAGGGCCTAACCCATGTGCCTTAGCTTCTCTGTTGTTACTATCTTTTACTTTCTGCCATTAAGCTACCTTTATTTTTGTCATTCAATTTAGTTTTTCTTCTCTTAGTTACATTGTTGCTTAGTTCTTGCTTTCAGTATGCTTTTGTAGTTTTTATTTGCTTCTGAGTAATAGAGTAGAGGAGAAAAACCAAAAAAATGTGGATCTATATTTCTCTTCTCATCTCTGTCAATAGAGCTCGAGGAGGATAAACCTTTTGAAAGGCCCCAAAAATTATTTATTTTTGTTGTTTGTTCATGCATTCTTTTTTGTTTTCCCGTGCATGAATCTATGGGTTTGTTTTCCAGAATTAATGTCAACACCCCAGAGCAGCTTCGTGGCGCTTCTTGCTTCATTTTCCATCTTCGTCTTCACAGCTTAAACACTGTTTTTTTCACCTCCTTCTCTTCTCATCTCAACACCAGACTTACCTTTTCTTTGCCTAACACAATTAACCCTTCAAAGCCTTATTTCTCAGTTTTCTTTGTTCACAACTGCCTTATTATTTCTATGCAAAACACGTGAAAACCATTCAAAACCACCGAAAAACCAACCTCTGCCTTTGATCGTCGATTCTCCCACCACCATACATCACAGTCACACTTCGCGGCTCTTACCTTTTTCCTTGAAGACTTATCGCTCTCCTTCACCGATTTCCTTTGTTCCATCAATCACCATCGCGAAACTCGTTTTAACGCTAAACACTTGAAAAACCATTGAAACCCAACCTCTGCCTTACTCCTTGAAATTTCCGCCACCGTACATCGCACTACACAGATCACAACATTTAACTTTTACCTTCAATGCTTACTTCTCGCTCTTAGCAATTTTGATCTTGCAAAATCACAAATCGCACATCGAACATTTACCTTTCACCCTTAAACACTTACCGTTGTTCTGGCCGATTGCGATAGTGTGATCTCGCCCCGCTGTCAGTCCCACCACTATGTCGCCATCCCAAATCGCACTTCACCTCCTTTAGATTTTACCCTCAACACTTACCGCTCATTCTTGTGATTGTGGTATTGCGAAATCACATCCCGTGAAACATACCATATTGCACATCGCAGCCTGTAATGTTTCCCTTTTTCTTCTTCACCGCCACATCATCCGCATCACACATCGCACTTTGCACATTTCAGTTTATTCTCGTTAAATCCTTACCAATATCCATTTAAACTTGTGATGGTGGGAACCCCGCTTACCCACATTCTCCACCCTCTTGTGCATCTAAGACTTCATTTTAAGTTTTAACCCCAAATAATTTTAAATCTAGGAAACTCAACAATTTAATGTGGAAGCTTTACTTTCTGCTTCAAGCTTATGGTTAAAAATCATATTTAAAACTTCCTCCTCAATATTCGACTTTCATTTAAAAACCCATCTCACAATATTCGAATATTACAACTAAACCATTACATAAGTCTCTCCATAACTCAAGGGAGTTCAATCCAACAATTAAACTTATAATAAAACCCCATTATATAAATTGAGATCACTATTTCAAATTTCTTTTGAAACTCAATTATCAACCATATTCAACTTTAATGTTAACAATCTTCAACATGTAAGAACCATGCAATGTTTCATTTACTTAAATCTTGACCTTGGGTAAGCCACTCCTGGTCATAACATCGAGTCATATATTAAGGGCTTAATTCTGGTCCCACAGTTTTGTAACATACCACCATATTTTCCCATCGAACGGAAGACGCGCTCCCTCAACTTCATCTCACCAAATCCACATCCATTGCACAAAAAAATTGTGCATTCTTTAATGTACCTCTTCAATCATTAACCTCCAACCAACTTACCTCGCATCCAACCTTCGATCTGCATCCCAACCGCATCTGACGATTGTCGCATAATACAACTACACGTTCCTTGACCTCTCAAAATCACGCAATGAAAACAGTATTTAAATACCACTATTTGCCACATGTCAACCAAGTGATGATATCGCATTCTAAAAACAAAATCCACTTACCATTTAAGAGGCAGCGCGATATTTCCAGTTTGGGTTGTCAAAAACCGCTTCAACATTTCATGGTTCCGTTGCACTTTCACCAAGGTTCTTTTGCAAGGTTCCATCGAAACTGCCTTTGCTATCTAGAATGAATCCTTCATTGCATCATTATAGATTCCAACACTCCACTATTTTCATTCTTCTGTTCACGATTCCGACATCTCCTCATCGCAGCGCTTATCACTATCCATTGATTCAGCTTCTCGGTGGTTACATTTTAAGACAAGCTTTAAACGAACCTTCTCCAATCACTCACCAACGCGTTACTACAGAACCAAGGAACCATTCAAGCCACAAAGTGTCACCGTTCAATCTCAACAGGGTTAATTCCATCACAATCCATTTCTGTTTGCAAAGGAGACTATCAGCTTTTTGAAGTTTTATTCCTATCTACGGTTCTCATTTCCAACGTTTGCCATATTCTACATACTTCAATCACTTCACAGATTCCTTTTACACCACGAATTCTACACATTTAGTGTTAATTAACAAGCCAACGAACCTCGCATGGAAGTTCCGCTCCAATTCTTTGATGCGTTAATTCTTAACATGAAATTTACACATTTATATAACCAACATAACCCTGAGTTCACAACTGTGAGCTACACATCAAACTATGACTCATTACACAGCACTGTGACTCTTACTTCATCACTTTGTGTCCATGATACTGCGTCTATACCATGTACTTTCTGGGTTAGCTATTAATCAATCTTCAAACCTTCTGTGCCTTCAAATTGCATTTTATCAGTGCCATTACTTTGTAAACTCCGCCTCTCTTCACTGTTTGTGTGATTACATCAGACTTCTTTCTTCTTGAGTATTAACACATAATCAGGCACTTTATAACTCAATCAAAATCTATGGCACTTTCCTTAAATAACATTGACCTACTGTGATGCTAATTTACTCAATCAATTTCACACAACTCAATAAATGAATATTTGCCCAATAATTACAAATCACCCAGAATTTAGATTCTCAAAATCAATTCATCTGCAAACTCTACAATTCATAAATGAAACCTTTATATTAAAATAGTATTTATATGGAAAACTCCTTTCAGGCCTGATATTCAATCAGTGGCCTTCTTCCAACCTCACTACTCTGCCTCTTGAATAGCTCCTCCTATCTGCTCGTAGGCTTACATTTATACAAAATACTAAGGAATCAATTCAGTTTCCTTAACATCTCACCCAAGACTCTTGGAATTCTCAACATCCTAAATTTAGACTTAATCCCTAAAATAACTGAAACTGATCCTAATTTGACTGTCCCTTCACATTCCTCTCATGTTCTCTAATGTTTTGAGAACATTTACAATTCCTCATTATTTTATTCAAAATACTAACAATTACATGAGAATTTAGAAACATAAGACCCCCCTATGTCTTATAAAAATACAAAGTATTTCTTGAGCCTAATGCCCCTGCATCAGACTCCCAAGGTTAAAATGAATCATTTTCTCCTGATCATGTGGTTTTGATTTATTTCCTCCTGGATCCCATACTTTTCTTTGTTGCTGTCCATCTCCTGCATTATTCTTCAACTGCACTTCTCTAGGTCTCCATATCTAGTTCTATATCTTGCCTCCAGCTATGCTTTCACAATCTCTTCTTGTCTTTCCTTGGCTAAAATTCTTCTGCTTTCCTTTTTTTGTCTACTGCTTCTGAGACACCTTCATCATCAGTCTTCTGATGCTTTCAATTTTTATGTCCAACCTTTCTTCTGTCTGGAAATTTCTTTACCTTTTGTTGCTGTCTTCAATTTCTGTTGCTGCCAATACTACTGTTGTTACTGTCTTCAAGAGCTTTGTTGTTGCCCTTGTGGCTATCTCCTCAATTGTTGCTGGGAATGTTTCCATCATGGATGTTGCTTCAGTTGTCATCATAGATGTTGTTGATACCAATGTTGCCTCCTCCCAAACATCCTGAATATCTCTTAAGATATCTCCCTCTGCAGTAACATACTCATTTATCTCTCTTTTTATACTAGTAAGAAAAATCAATTTTAACAAACTAGTATCTGCTCCTGGTTCTTTCACAACTTCAGGCATTCTTACTTCAGTGTATGCAAACTCTTTCTCTGGTTCAAATGTATTCAACAAACATTTCAGCCATCTCATTTATACTTGTTTCACATCAGTAGTATGCTACAATTCAGTTTCATCATATCCTTCTTCTTCCTTGACAATCTTTAGTAATTGTCCTTCACCTTCTTGTTTGATTCTAGCAATCAAATCAATATCTTCAAGCACTGTACCTTCATCTCCTATCAGAATAGAATTCTAATCCTCCATCATTGTAACAGTCCCAAAAGTCTATTCTCCAATCTTCACTTGGCTATTCAAACAAGCCAACTCCTCCTTGTCACCAACAGTAACAAGTTTCTGCATGACTATTTCGCCTTCCTTCAAGACAATCCTAAGAGATGGACTGTCTCCTACAATACCTATAAGCACAATAAAATTGTCAATTTCAAAATCACAAGACCCAATGGTCTCACTTGCTGATCCAGCCACCAAATTTTCTTTATGCAGTTCTAAGTCTCTTTCAAGACTCAGAAATTCTTCATTGTCCTTCTCCTCTGACAACACATCAGTATGTTGCTCTGATTTTCCTTCCAAATCCTCTGTCAGCACATCAGTATGCTGATTTGCATCCTCCACGAGACTGCTAGCTAGTCTCTCCTTCTCTCCATCATCTGTTTCATGAATGTCCTTCTGTTGTGATTCATCAAAATGAACTTCTTCATTTTTCTGAATCATTTTCTTATCCTCTGTTCTCTGATTTTCATTCATGAAAATTCCTCTGTCTTTCTTCTTCAACAATTTATCCTATGCATAGGTCCTCTACTTCTCCAATTCTCTTCTTTGAAGATCTAATTTTCTATACAGTTCAACAATTTCAATTGAAGTAGACTTTGGGAACCTTACACAACCGTTTATACCTCCACTTGTTCTTGACCGATCATCAGATGGTCCTTCATCTCTTGCCTCAATATTCTCATTAGAATACTTTGTCTTCAATTCCTCCTGAGATCTTGCTATCTCAGCATTGATCTGAACAGATTTTAGATTCAATTTCTCCTCCTCAACAAGCTTTAAAGCTTGTTCATCTCCCTGTGATGTACTTGAAAACATACACAACTCTTTAGTTTTAAAACCACAAGACTTTTCATTCTCGGTTGCTTCATTTATCAGTGCCTCAGATTGATCCTCTTATTTTGTAGAACCTGTAATCACCTCACAATTTTCAAATTCAAAAATACAAGGCCTTACATCATCCAGCTGATTTGGACTTGTCCAATAACTCAGGAAATCATCAATGATTTTCTCTTCAACAAGACAAAATTCTTGCTGCCTTAAGTATTCATCATGGTTCATAAGATCCTTCATAGATCTGCATTCTTCACCTGTAATTTGTTCTGCATCACAAACAAAAACTTGCATTTTCAACTCAGCTGCTCTGAGTTCTGCACATTCCAACTGTACGTTACTCCTCCGTTCAATATTTCTCAGCTTTTCTGCAGACTGCATGTTCTCTTGATGTTCTCTTCTCTGTTGTAGCCTTGGCCACTTTACTCTCTTCTTCATGATCCAACCAACTCTCAGGCTTTCCTCTAACATCATCTTCAGTTTGTTAAACTGTTCCCTGGGCTCAGCTACCTCTTCCTCATATTCTGCATCAGTCAATTTATTGCTCATGCCATTTTTCCTGGCATCTTCTTTCTCTTTTCTATTGTGGCCTCTCTCTAAACCTCTGCCATATCTTCTATGACTATCAATATTCATCCTTTTCTCCATTATGAGTTCCTCACTCATTAGCTGCACCAAGCCTCTGCAACAGCAAGCTCTCTTGCTGCCACTTACCTCACCAATCCTTTCCTTCAGATCTGGTCTTTTGGAAAGTATCGGTTCTCCTTCTTCTGGAACCTTTTGAGCACTCTCTTCTACTCTCTCTAGGCTTCACTCTGTAACTTTTAGAAATCATTCAACCTCTATTGAATTTCCTCAAGGTTCTACCACACTTTATTCTTCACTTTAGAATCCTCTGCTAGACTCTTTCATCACTGCTCTCAAAGCTGTGATCTGCTTTTGCTGAGATTTATTCAATTGCCTGCAATCTGAATTCTGCAGACAATTCTTCAAACCAGAGTTAAACACTACTCATCAACTCACATTATCTTGATAACACTACAATTGTTCTCCCTATCCAACCTTTAGCTGAATATCAGGTTCACTGCCATCACCATCAAAACTTTGTCTTCACTTTCTGAAACCATAATTTTGCAATCATAAATTTCAAAATAGATTTAAAATTATTTTACCTACAAGATCCATGCATGGTCTTGTTCTTCACTCATTCAGTTCTGCAAATCTCTGTTCACTGCAATTCTATGTACCTTTGCATATCATATTTTGAAATCTGATCTACTTTAACTCCTCATCACACATTCAGTTTTAATTAATTAAAAATATTCAATTCTCAACAGAGCTATCCTGATCTGATACCACTTGATGGTGGGAACCCTGCTTACCCACATTCTCCACCCTCTTATGCATCTAAAACTGCATTTCAAGTTTTAACCCCAAATAATTTCAAATCTAGGCAACTCAACAATTTAATGCAGAAGCTTTACTTTCTGCTTCAAGCTTATGGTTAAAAATCATATTTAAAACTTCCTCCTCAATATTCGACTTTCATTTAAAAACCCATCTCACAATATTCGAATATTACAACTAAACCATTACATAAGTCTCGCCATAACTCAAGGGAGTTCAATCCAACAATTGAACTTATAATAAAACCCCATTATATAAATTGAGATCACTATTTCAAATTTCTTTTGAAACTCAGTTATCAACCATATTACCTATGGGCCATAACTTCATATTCGACTTTAATGTTAACAATCTTCAACATGTAAGAACCATGCAATGTTTCATTTACTTAAATCTCGACCTTGGGTAAGCCACTCCTAGTCATAACGTCGAGTCATATATTAAGGGCTTAATTTTGGTCCCACGGTTTTGTAACATACCACCACATTTTCCCATCAATGGAAGACGTGCTCCCTCAACTTCATCTCACCAAATTCATGGCCATCACACAACAAAATTGTGCGTTCTTTAACGTACCTCTTTAATCATTAACCTCCAACCAACTTACCTCACATCTAGCCTTCGATCTGCGTCCCAACTACATCTGACGATTGTCACGTAACACAACTACACGTTCCTTGACCTCTCAAAATCACGCGATGAAAATGCTATTTAAATACCACTATTTGCCATGCATCAACCAAGTGATGATATCGTGTTCTAAGAAAAAAATCCACTTACCATTTAAGAGGCAGCGCGATACTGCCAGTTTTGGGTTGTCAAAAACCACTTCAAAATTTCATGGTTCCGTTGCACTTTCACCAAGGTTCTTTTGCAAGGTTCCATCGAAATTTCCTTTGCTATCCAAAATGAATCCTTCATTGCATCATTACAGATTCCAACGCTCCACTCTTTTCATTCTTCTGTCCACGATTCTGGCATCTCCTCATCGCAACGCTTATCACTATCCATCGATTCAGCTTCTCGGTGGTTTAATTTTAAGACAAGATTTCAACGAACCTTCCCCAATCACTCACCAACGCGTTACTACAGAACCAAGGAACCATTCAAGCCACAAAGCGACACCGTTCAATCTCAATAGGGTTAATTCCATCACATTCCCTTTCTGTTTGCAAAGGAGACTATCAGCTTTTTGAAGTTCGATTAAGTTCGATTCCTATATATGGTTCTCAGTTCGAACGTTTGCCATATTCTGCAGACATCAATCACTTCACAGCTTCCTTTTACACCATGGATTCTACACATTTGGTGTTAATTAACAAACCAACGAACCTCACATGGAAGTTCCGCTCCAATTCTTTGATGCGCTGATTCTTAACATGAAATTTACACATTTCTATAACCAATATAACTCTGAGTTCACAATTGTGAGCTACACATCAAACTCTAACTCATTACATAGCACTTTGAATCTTACTCCATCACTCTGCATCCATGATACTGCGTCTATACCATGTAATTTCTAGGTTAGCTATTAATCAAACTTTAGACCTTCTGTGCCTTCAAATTGCATTTTATTAGTGCCATTACTTTGTAAACTCCACCTCTCTTCACTGTTTGCGTGATTACATCAGACTTCTTTCTTCTTGAGTATTAACACATACTCAAGCACTTTATAACTCAATCAAAATCGATGGAACTTTCCTTAAATAACATTGACCTACTGTGATGCTAATTTATTCAATCAATTTCACACAACTCAATAAATGAATATTTTCCCAATAATTAAAAATCACCTAGAATTCAGATTCTCAAAATCAATTCATCTGCAAACTCTAAAATTCATAAACAAAGCCTCTATATTAAAATAGTATTTACATGGAAAACTCCTTTCAGGCCTGATATTCAATCAGTGGCCTTCTTCCAACCTCACTACTCTGCCTCTTGAATAGCTCCTCCTATCTGCCCATAGGCTTACATTTATACAAAATACTAAGGAATCAATTTAGTTTCCCTAACAGCTCACCCAAGACTCTTGGAATTCTCAACATCCTAAATTTAGACTCAATCCCTAAAATAGCTGAAACTAATCCTAATTCGATTGTCCCTTCACATTCCTCTCATGTTCTCTAATGGTTCTAGAACATTTACAATTCCTCACTATTTTATTCAAAATACTAACAATTACATGATAATTTAGAAACATA
This sequence comes from Pinus albicaulis, assembly GCA_034641835.2. Lineage (NCBI taxonomy): Eukaryota > Viridiplantae > Streptophyta > Pinopsida > Pinales > Pinaceae > Pinus > Pinus albicaulis. Next base: position 1,291,379,700 of record CM076574.1, read on the forward strand.
AGAACCCCCTATGTCTTATAAAAATACAAAGTATTTCTTGAGCATAATGGACCTGCATCAACTTGCGAAGTTGTGACTGCGACATCGCACATGACAACATTCACCTCCATCACATCTCTGCCATCGCATCTTTCGATTATTTCCGCTCCAAAGCCCTTTATTGCGCAACACTAAGGTTTTATATGGTTTTAAATCCCCTCTTTCCACTTCGAAGCCTTTTCCAATTCTTTCTGCTCCGAAGCCATTTCTCACGTTATAATCAATTGTTTAAGTATTTAACCCCCGCTTTCCATTTCTAAGCCCTATTTCATGCGCTAAGCCCTCCATTTGCTCTTTTAGCCCTTTTCTTCATCCAAGATTTAGATTAACTCTTTTTATATAGAATTAAGTCATGGATAGCTTAATTGCATGGATATAAGCATGGTAGTTAGATCATAGGATAAGTAAAGTGAATTTAGCCACTTGGCCAAGTTAAGTGTGGTTTAGGATTAGTTTCCTTTCTACCATTTCTTTTCATAAATATAGTTTAGTTTCTTTTCAGTAATTTCCTTTTCTGCAAATTAAATTAGTTTCATTTCTTTTCAGTGATTTAATTTAGTTTCCTTCTGTCATTTCCTTTCTGTAATTTAGTTTTGTTTCATTGAAGTGTGACAGACTTCACTGAGAACCCTTAGAAATAGCACCCTTTCGTAAAGCAGAAGACGATGACATGAAAAGAATTCATCGATTGTGCATATAGCATTGTCACCTCAAAGTTTGTATGAACCCAGGTTGATAGATTAAAGTAGGGCAGCCCTTGGGAGTTGCAGCACTCTTGGTGTAATACCAGGGCTAGCCACTTTTTCGTGTTGCTGCCGGGGAGGTGTCTAGTAGATATTTTGATTTTTTTTTTTTAGTATTCTTTTTCAATTTCCTTTCTTTTCATGTCAATTCCAAAATATTGAAAAATACGAAAATATGATTTTCATGCCTCGTAGGATTAGGGATACTCAAAATTCTTTTTCTCCAATACCAGCCCTCGCACTTGACCACGTGGTGCAGTAAGAACCACATCACCATACACTTTTGAAGGAGGAAGAGATGGATGGATATGATCACAATGAATAAGATGTTATTGAGTTTCCCATTCAAGATATGAACATCAGTGTACCTATGAAGAACATCCCTCCATCTTTCCTTCCCAACTTCCATGGTATGAGGACAGAGGATCCAGAAACATTTCTCTTTGAATTTGAGATACTTTGTAGGTCTTATGGCTACTTATCACACACTCAAAAACTGATATTTCTTCCTAAAAAATTGAAGGATAGATCTATTAAATGGTTCATGAGTCTAGGTACTAATCCAATAAGATCATGGAATGATATGCAAAAGATATTTCTAGAAAAATATAAGGACCATGATCTTAGAGAAGAAATTTTTAGAATGAACCAATAAGAAGATGACAGCCTTGAGGATCTAATAGAGAGGTTCATGTATAATGTTAAGAGGGAAATCATGCATCATTTAGGATTTGACACACTAAAAACGCTCTTACTTAGAACAATTAGGGATGAGTGGATTGATCTCCTTAATCTCATGAGCAAAGGAGATGTATATCAATTGTCATATGAAGAAATTTTTGAAACATGCAAGTGCATATCAAGAGGAAGGGAAAGAGTAAGTAAGCCAGTAGCAACATTGGTAAGGCAAGATGAACATGGAAATTTGCTTGACAAATTTAAAATAGAAATTCTTAGCAATCTAAGTGAACAAGTAGAAACGTTAAGAATGCAAAATGAGCAAAAATAAGATGTTGATATTTTTGTTATCCATGCAGAATCATATGCTACTAAATTTTGTTCGTCATTCCCCAGGTTTAAATAAGTTTACCAAGAAGACAATGGAGCAAGGAAATCACCAAAGAAGCTATGTTATGTAGCTCCAAGGATACCCTGGCAGCCTAGTCAACTTTATTGATGTAAGTACCCACCCCAAAATTTCAAGATTATTCACATCCATCTCAAACTAATTGGGACACCCTCTCTCCTTAGCAACCTTGGCCATATCAACCCCAAAACCAATCTTGTCAAGATGGTTGGCAATGACCTTATGGGGAAAATCCTCAATATCCTCCATACCCAACTCCATGCTATCCCTACCATCCACCTCCACCACAGCCAGAACCACAGCTTCAACCACATCCTTCTCATATATCCACCCCCACTCAAACTACCTGTACCACCATTTACAAACCCACACCATGAAGTATCTCAACCCACTTACAGTTTTGAGGTACAACACTAGCCAAAATATCCTCTTGATATAAATGGTCTACCTCTTAGTTCAAGAAAAGTATTGCAAAGAAGAGACCTTCTTAATGTCATTGCAGGAAAACCTCAAGAAGAAAGAAATTCAAATGAGGAGATCAGAGAATCAAGTGCTGCACTTGATGAAGAGCAGATATCAGAATCAGATGTTGAGAGAGTTCCCTCATGTTTACCAACATTTCCTCCATTTGTTCAAGAGAACAATCAGAAAAAAGAGGAAGATTTGACTGCCATAATAGAGGAGGACATCCAAGGTGTTCCAACTCATCAAGTGAACCAGGGGCATCAAAAATATATTGAAATATGGTTCCAAACAGTCATTAAGTAGCAGCAACACACTCTTATCCAACAATACTTGATACAATCCCAGCCAAAGCAATTCATCTGTTATATTCAGTTACATGTCAGAACATGTATACCAAGTGTGCACCTGATTTTATCTGTCATCTTGATATGAACATGGCTCCATTGGAAGTATTACTATACTTGAAAAAGGTTTTTTTTTTTTTCAAGTAGAGTAGGAAACTAGAAAAAATAAAAATAAAACAAAAAAATGAGAAAAAAAAGGAAAAATAATAAAATCTCAGGTGAAAACCACTTTTGAGGCATCTGATATTGGCTCACTAATTGAAAACCTTCGTGAGGCGGTCATTGGGTTGAAGAAAAAAGAGAAAAATAAAATATCCTAGGTGAAAACCACATTTGAGGCGCCTAGGTAGACCTTCTAATTGAAAACCTCATTCAAGCAGCTAGTAGGCCTTCGGGAAAATAAATTAATTAATTAATTAAAAATAAAATTGTATTTCTCCATGTATCTCTCTCTAATGAATGTAGGTGCTCTCCAACCTTTGCAAGAAGAAAAAAAAAAGTTGACACAAAAATAAAATTTGGTCAACACTTTATTCAAAGCTATTCTAACTTGGAGTTCCTCCTACTGTGCTCAGAAGCTCCAAAAGGACCTCAAGAATATTATCATATGTAGCTTCAATACAACTTCAACATCCATATCAACAGCTTCAATATCACATGCAAAAACAAATCAATGGTAAGGCTCAGGTATGAAATCATCTAACCCTTTTTTTGAATCTATTTTAGCTTAATAAAACATTGAAAAGTGTGAGAAGGAAAGTTTTTTTTATATAGCCAAAATCAGTAGCAAAGAAACCTCAGCCTTATATAGCAACTAGCCTTAGTTTTTCCACCAAGAAAAGGAAGAAGAAAAAATAAAAGGACTTGAGAAAGTGGGTAGTAAGTAGTTCATTATAATAGAATACAAGGATTTCCAAGGGGTATCCAAGGGTGACCTCAGTTCATAGAAAAAAGAACTGTGAGTTTACTTTGCATGCAATAAAAAGGGGAAAAATAAATAAAAGAGAAAAAATAAACAAAAAATAAAATAAAAAAGATCAAATAAAAGGTGGATCAACCACCCCTTGGCATGCAAAATAGAATTTCTTAAGGCATCTGAGGACCTCCATGAAGCACCTATGAGAATAAATTCAAGAATAATAACATGAAGATCAGTAGGAGGAGCAACGCATGAGCAAACAAAAAGAAAATAAAATAAGCCAGCATTCAGGAAGAACCATAAGCTAGGAAGGATGAATAGGTTGCTCAGAGGATGAGAAACAATTTCAATAGGGGGGTGATGATGGGCCTCTAAATTAGACATAAAATAAGGCCCATCTAACCTTTCCTAAGCCCAACTACCCTCCTTATGTACATGAAAATATATATTAAAATCTCTCCTTCTGCACTAAATAATTTTTTGTTATGCTTCAATATTTTCTTAGGAAGGTTTAAAGGTAATTGCATATTTGTGCCTAATATTGGTTATTTTTGTAGAATATTGTGAGAATATTTGGAAAATTATGCAGATTTGGAGAAGGAGACGATTTAAGGACTTCGTCCCTGCCACTAGATGATCAATATTGAAGAATAAATGAGCACAGTATCAGGAAATTATTGACAAATATTGGAGAACTTCAAGGGGGTTTTCTACCCTCCTTAACTCTAAAGGCAGCCAAAGGATCCTCATGAGATCCCCTCCAACAATTAGAATTCCAGAGGCATCCAAGAAGCTGAAGACAAATTTCACTCAATCTATGTTTAACTGGAGTCAAAACGGACTCAATCACCATTTTCAAGGGAGTTGTTGGTAGCTTCCCTAGAGAATAAATAGAGCATAGCTAGAGATAGGAGTTAGTTAGTCAGTGATTCAATTCCATTTATAAATTTTGTTGCAAGCTATTAGGATTTTTTTTTTTTTAAAGACCTTCAGGATGTAATAATATTTCATTTTTGAATGCAATGAGTAGACAAACTCCATTTTATTGATTCAATTCCAGAGAGTTGGGCTCGTGGGTTAGGGCCCAAGCCATGTGCCTCAGCTTCTCTGTTGTTACTATATTTTCCTTTCTGCCATTAAGATAGCTTTATTTCTATCATTCAAATTATTTTTTCTTCTCTTAGCTTCATTGCTGCTTAGTTCTTGCTTTCAGTATATTGTTGTCGCTTTTATTTTCTTCCGAGTAATAGAGTAGAGGAGAAAAACAAAAAAGCTGTGGATCTAGAATTCCCTTCTCATCTCTGTCAATAGAGATCGAGGAGGGTAAACCTTCCCACAGACCCAAAAACTTATTTCTGTTTGTTGGTTTATCATGCATTCTTTTCTATTTTCCCGTGCATGAATCTATGGGTTTGTTTGCCGGAATTAATGTCAACACCCTAGAGTAGCTCCATGGTGCTTCTTGCTTCATTTTCCATCTCCATCTTCACAGCTTAAAAACTATTTTTTTCGCCTCCTTATCTTCCCATATCAACCATGGACTTACTTTTTCTTTTCCTAACGCACTTAGCCCTTCAAAGCCTTATTTCTCAGTTTTCTTCGATCACAGTCGCCTTATTATTTCTATGAAAAACGCGTGAAAACCATTCAAAACCACCGAAAAACCAACCTTCGCCTTTGCTCCTCGAGTCTCCCGCCACCGTACATCGTAGTCGCACTTCACAGCTCTTACCTTTTTCCTTGAAGACTTAATGCTCTCCTTCACCAATTTCCTTTGTTCCATCGACCACCGTCGCCAAACTCGTTTTAATGCTAAACACTTGAAAAACCATTGAAACTCAACCTCTTCCTTCCTCCTCGAAATTCCCACCACCGTACATCACATTGTGTAAATTGCAACATTTACCTTTTACCTTCAGCACTCATTGCTCGCTCTTTGTGATTGCTATCTTGCGAAATTTCAAATTGCACTTCGCATCATTTACCTTTCACCCTTAAACACTTACTGTTGTCAGTCCCATCGCCACATCGCCATTGCAAATCACACTTTACCTCCTTTATATTTTACCCTCAACACTTACTGATCATTCTTGCGATTGTGGTATTGCAAAATCGCATCCCACGAAACTTATCATATCATACATCGCGGCCCGCAACTTTTCCCTTTTTCTTCTTCATTGCCACGTCATCCTCATCGTACATCGCACATCACACATTTCATTTTATTCCTGTTAAATCCTTACCACTATCCATTTAAAATTGCGAAGTTGCAACTACGACATCACACATCGCAACTTTCACCTCGATCACGTCTCTGCCATGACATCCTTCGATTCTTTCCACTCCAAATCCCCTTCTTGTGCTATACTAAGGTTTTATATGGTTTTAAACCCCCTCTTTCCTCTTCGAAGCCTTTTCCAATTATTTCCGCTCTGAAGGCATTTCTCACATTATAATCCATTTTTCTAAGGGTTTAACCCCCACTTTCCATTTCTAAGCCTTGTTTCATGCGATAAGCCCTCCATTCGCTCTTTTAGCCCTTTTCTTCCTCCAAGCTACAGATTAACTCTTTTTAGTTAAAATTAAGTCATGGATAGCTTAGTTGCATGGATAGAATGATGGTAGATAAATCATAGGATAAGTAGAGTGCATTTAGCCACTTGGCCAAGTTAAGTGTGGTTTAGGATTAGTTTCCTTTTTGCCATTTCTTTTCAACAATATCGTTTAGTTTCTTTTCAGTCATTTCCTTTTCTGCAAATTAAATTAGTTTCATTTCTTTCATTTATTTTTAGCGATTTAATCTAGTTTTCTTCTGTCATTTCCTTTCTGCAATTTATTTTAGTTTCGTTGAAGTGTGACAGACTTCACTGAGAACCCTTAGAAATAGCACCCTTTTGTAAAGCAGAAGAGGATGACATGAATAGAATGCATCTGCTATGTATATAGCACTGTCACCTCAAAGTTTGTATGAACCCCGGGTTGATAAAGTAAAGTAGGGCAGACCCTGGGAGTTGCAGCACTATTGGTGCAATACCAGGGCTCACCATCTGATATTTCATCCTCCTCTCAGAGAGAGGGTAGTTCACATTAGTCATTTTGTAAGTGAAACAGGTATAGTTCGAATTCCAAGCAACTGGAAAAACTCCAGAGAGAGGTAAATCTTCCCCAGCCTGACTCGACCCACCCAGACCTATTCCCCTTAATGCAATAGATCTCAAATTTGTGCATGTAGAGAGTGTAACCCATTCCCCCAAGGATAAGAAAACAGAGTATAATCCTGATCCGACCCAAATTGATTTTTGTATTACCCCATGACTCCCCATTACTAGATAATTTTTTTTCCAAGGTCGACCCCATACCCTCATAGGAAAATAAACCATGGTTAACCATTGGTCCAACATTGTATTCTCACAAATATTGTCTCAATATGAAATATTATTCATAGGGTTTACAATATTAATCCTATGGTTTAATATAAATCTCTTGGGTTTATAATCATGGTCAACTGTGTTCCAATGTCACAATGTGACAAATATGATCTCAGTACGAAAATTAGGCATTGTAAACGATGGTCCAACATCACATAATGACAAAGATTATTTCAACATGAAAATAAACCATGGTTAACCATGGTCCAACGTTGCAGTATCAAAAATATTTTCTCAAAATGAAAATCAACCATGGTATACCATGTTTATTTAAAGGTTTATAATATTTATCTTAGGGTTTATATATCTTGGGTTTATAATATTAATCCCTTTGATTTATTTTTCATTTGGCTTTAGAATATCAATCTGTTGGGTTTATTAAACTAAGGTTTCTTATTCTTAAGGTTTAATATTATTCATAGGCTTTATAATATTTTTCCTTATGTCTAATGTAAATCTCATTGGTTCATAATCATGGTCAACCATGGTCCAACTTGAGATTGTGACAAATATTTCCTCAATATGAAAATCAACCACGGTCGAACATTTCATTTTGAAAAATATTTTATGCATATGAAAATCATTCATGATTAACCATGGTGTAATGTTACATTGGCACAAAGATTGTCTCAATTTAAAAATCAACCATGGTCAACCATGATAATTCTAAGGTTTACAATATTTATCCTAAGGTTTAGATACCTTGGGTTTTTATTCTTTTAGTTTTATAATCCCTTTGGTTTATTATTAAAATTGGTTTATAGTATCAATCCCTTGGGTTTAATAATATAAGGGTTAATATTCCTAAAGTGTATTATTATTATTAAAGTTTACAATATTAATCATTGGGTTTAATATAAATTTCTTGGGTTAAATTAATTAACAATAATATATATATATATATATATATATATATATATATATATATATATATATATATATATATATATATATATATATATATATAATGAAAAGAAATTAATTAATTATTGCTCTCTCATATATATATATAAATATAATTTTTATTTTTATTTTTATTTAAGTAATTGCTACTACTATTTAATAATTAATTAATAAATAATAAATTATTATTAAATTACCAATATTATTTTTGTGGCTATTATTACTATTAGTAATAAATAATATTAATAATAATAACAATAATAGTAGATAATTAATAGATAATTGTTAATAACAATAAATATTTTAAAATGATTATAATAATAATTTATTTACATTATAATTAATTATTAATATAAATTAATTATTATTATTATTATTATTGTAAGCTTGGCACGACTATATCTTCATCATGTCCAATATATCACCCCGAGAAGGCAGGGAATTGAACTCGTAACTTCACATGAAGGAGTGCCTTAATAGTGCACCTCATCATCGTCTATCCAAGACCACGTGGATAGATTAATAATAATGATTAATTATAATAATAATAATAATAATAATTTTATTATAATATTTACTTTTTAATATTAATATTATTTTTATTATTATATATTTATGGCTATAAAATATTAATTTTATGATTAATAGTAGATTTATACCATTAATTCTTATTGGAGGTTTTCAACCACATTTACTAATGTTATTGGGCTTATAATATTAACAATATCTATGGTTTATTAATTCTTTCTCTTTATAATATTAATAATTTTGTGGTTTTATCAATCCCTTAGGTTTAAAAAGTCAATCTCTTTGGTTTAAAATATTTATCGCTATGTTTATAATCCCTTGTGTTTTTAATATTGATAGATTGGGTTTTTTGTTCTCTTAGGTTTATAATATTTATTCATTGGGTTGATAATATTTAAATTTTTTGTTTATTAATCCATTGGGTTTATAATATTAATAATTCCCTCGATTTATAATTTTAGCCTTTGGGTTTATAATATTAATAATAATTTGGGTTTATTAATCCCTTGAGTTTAAAATATTAATTCCTATGGTTTTTTAATCCATTTGGTTTAAAATGTTAATTTTTACAATTTATTAATCCCATGTGTTTTTAATATTGATTCCTTGAGTTTGTTGATCCTTTAAGTTTAAAATATTTATCCCTTAAGTTTAATAATTGATTGAGTTTATAATATTAAATCCTTGGGTTTATTAGTTGCTTAGGTTTATAATATTAATAATTTATTAGGTTTGTAATTTAATTCCTTGAGTTTATTAATTTTTGGGGTTTGAAATATTAACTCTTACTCGTTATCAATATCTTGGATTGGTATTTAAAACACAAGCGATTAATAAACCCCATAAAATAATAAAACATGGGGTTTAGTATATAAAAATTTAAACCCTAAAGTTTAAATTTTATAATATATTATTATTACATATTATATTATTAAATGATATGTTATTATAAAAAAATATTGCTATATTATCATATCAATATTATTATTATAAATATTTTATTTCTAATAATATAATATATTTTAGTTTAATATATAGTCTATATATAATTTATATTATTAATATACTCCAAATAAATATATAAAATATATTAACAAATACCATATAATTATAATAATTATAATTAAATGTTATTATTATGTTAAACATGAATTATATTATATTTTAAATATAAATATTAATATATTAGTAAAATTTTATGTAATTAATACAAAATAATGATAATAAAATAAATATAATTATATAAATAATAAATAATATCTCTATGAGGCGACATCGAGTCGAAAAAAACTTCCACTCTGACCTAATCTGTCACTGCGCGTAGCTCTGCTCAGAGGTCGCGGCCCCTGTCGCCACAGGACCTGCATGAGCTCACCCATGGCTTCTTCTATGGAGCAGAACGGAGGCCCACTCGCTCCATCCTATAGAGATCTCTCTGCAGGAAATTCCTCTAAAAGAAATGTATCCTTCTTCACCCACCTTACCTCTAGCTCTGCATTCACTCGCCCAAACCCTAATCTGGCTTCTATAGGATCTTTGCAAAGGCGTGGAAAGGATGCAATGGACACTTCAGCAACAACCAAAAATAATAGCTATACTCCTCTTCCATCGGATGTAGCTAAAGAGGAAGAGAAAGAAGAGAAAACCTCCAAAGAAGAAACAAAGAAACATAAGGTTGTGAAACCAGCTCCAAAAATAGAAGAAAAGAGATATCAACGCCTTAGAAATAAGCCACTTCGAGGGGGCAACCTCCAATACATTACATGAATGAACATTTCTTGGATGATACAAATGACCAAAACCTCCTTATATATATAGAGTCCATGGGGCCACAATATAATCCTAATGGGGCCATAATGTAATCCTATCCGACCTAACAATAATAAAGTAAGGGCACAATAATAAAAATATTGGGGTTACAAGGGTACAACAATAACAATAAGGGGGGATGCACTAACATAATAAGAGACTACACTATTAATATAGGGAATTAACATGCCCCTCTCCTTCAAACAAGTGTTGTCCTCAACGCTTGATTATTTATTGATGCTTCTGTATAAAATTCTCATCCTCCCATGTGGAATTTTCTACAGGAAAGTTCTTCCACTTGCTGAGATACTCTGAAATTGATCGTACTTCTTGAGTTATTTTTTCTGTCACTGCTTCATAAATTCTTTCGATGTGATGTTGATCTTCCTGTTGTTTCATTAGATTTTGCACCAAAGTTAGGTTATCCTTTGAGAGTTGGAGAACTTGTTGTTGATGCTCGATGTGATCGTCCACTAATTTATCATCCATATTAGCTATTATTTGATCCTTCAAACCATCCAACTTAGCCTTCATTTCTGATTTTAAACCATCTATGTCATCTTTAGTTGCTCTTCGTAATATCAAAATTTCTTGCACTTGGTACCGTAATTTTGATATCTCATACTGCAATTCTTCCTCTTCATACATCATAGTATAGATTTTTGAGGGCTTAATGGGTACGAAATTATTTTTTGGAGGCATTATAGAACCCAATATGATAAAAATTCTAAAATATTCCCTTGGAATCACTTCAAACTGCTTTTCACTTCAAACTCGCCCTTGGAATCTGAAGGAACATCGTCGTAAAATTTCAGAGCTTGGTTGGCACTGAAGTAGCCCTCCGAATTCTCTTTATAATGCCACAGGTCTAGCCTAATTTGGATTCTTTAAGACAAAGTTGTGCCCAATCTCCTATTATGACCTAATTATGGACTGGTTCAGTAGAGAAAACTTGTATCATTTGCCACGTATCACTATTTCCTCCTTCGGCTCTGAAATTTATAGACCAAAAACTATAGTCCATGTCTTGCAGCCACTTTTTACAGCATTCCAATCTGATGCTTAGAGAGAGATCTATGAATATTTTCCCACGATCACCTCTTTGAGATGAAATTCAGAAGCCTCAAAAAGCCCTAACTTCCATAGATCATATCTCCAAAAATATTGTCAACCAATATCTGAAATTTTGCGATGATCTTCCTCAAGATTTTGGCTTCGTACTCTAAAAATTTTAGCTTCTGAACCTTCGTAGAAAAAAATTTATTATGCAACTACCACGATGACCTGTTTAGGTTAAATTCAGGAGCCTACAAAATGATCTAACTTGCATAGATCATAACTCTGAAATATTGCGAACCGAGCTTTAAAATTTTACGACGATGTTCCTCAGGATTTTGGCTTCGCACTTTAACAATTTCAACTTCTGAACCTTCATAGAAAAAAAATTATAGTGAAAATGCCACAATGACCTGTTTAGGTTAAATTTAGGAGCCCGCACAAAGACCTAACTTCCACAGACCATATCTCCAAAAATATTTCGAACCAAGCTCTGAAATTTTGCGACGATGTTCCTTCAGATTTCAGCTTCGTACTCTAAAATTTTCAGCTTCTGAGCCTTCGTAGAAAAAAAATTTATAACGAAAATGTCACGATGACCTGTTTGGAGCAGCGAAACCCTAGAATCTCAAAGCTCTGATACCAAATTTTGTGAAACCAGCTCCAAAAATAGAATAAAAGAGATATCAATGCCTTAGAAATAAGCCACTTCGAGGGGGCAACCTCCAATACATTACATGAATGAACAATTCTTAGACGATACAAATGAACAAAACCTCCTTCTATATATAGGAGTCCATGGGGCCACAATATAATCCTAGTGGGGCCACAATGTAATCCTAGCCGACCTAACAATAATAAAGTAAGGGAACAATAATAAAAATATAGGGGTTACAAGGGTACAACAATAACAATAATGGGGGCTACACTAACATAATAAGGGACTACACTATTGATATAGGGACTTAACATCCTTCTTCACCCACCTTACCTCCAGCTCTACATTCACTCACCCAAACCTTGATCTGGCTTCTGTAGGATGTTTGCAAAGCTGTGGAAAGGATGCAATGGACACTTCAGCAACAACCACAAAGAATAGCCAGACTCCTCTTCCATCGAATGCGGCAGAAGAGGAATAGAAAGAAGAGACAACCTCCAAAGAAGAAATAAAGAAACATAACACATGCAACTCAAAAGCTAAGAAAACTCTAGAAATAATTATCTAGGACCCTGATGTGGCAATATACAGAGATTATATGTAGGAGAACGTGATTATCTGCAAATTTATGGGCATATGGCCCACGGAAAAAGCACTAAAGGGATGGATCCATGCCAAATGGAACCCAAAAGGAGAGATTGATCTACAACTCAGTTACAAGGGCTTATTCACGGTAGTCTTCGCCCTCCTAGAATATCATGACAAAATATTTGAAGGAGGTCCTTACTTCTTCAACTCGGCAGGACTGTACATGAGATTCTGGAAGGAAAATTTCACCATGGACAAAGAAGACTTTACTAGGGTTCTAGTTTGGATTTATTTGTATTCTTTGCCAACAAATTACTGGGCACCATCTGGTCTAAAGGCCATAGGAGATGAGCTAGGAGAATATATAAAAATTTCAAAGGGCACCAAGAATGGACACTACATTTCCTATGCCAGGATCTGTGCCTATATATATGTTTAAGGGCTTTACCAGAAATGATAAGATTTAACTACAGGTTCGAAATATGGTCTCAAAAAATCAATTATGAGCACATACCTTTTATATGTAGGAAATTCCATGAGCATGGACATCTCTTTCAAGACTACCCCCAAAAGAAATCTCCAGCAAAAGAAAATCAAGGGGTAAAAAAGATAACCAAGGATACACAAGGGCAGGAAACAAAAAAAAAAAAGAACAAAAGAGTATACACAAATAAAGACCCTCCCACGCTCTCCCAACAAAATAAGTTTGAAGCTCTAAACACAATTTAGGAGGAGACAAGCCAACAAAGCACAAGGAAAGAAGCACACAGGCATCAAGAAAAATCCAGAGAAAACAACAGTAGGGAAACTAAAGCACAAAACAAAATCATACAAGAAAGCACACAATACCAACAAGATACATAAATGGAAAAAATATACGATGCACCCACCCCAGAGGAAAATGAGATTGAATAAGTACTAATGGGAATGGATATCCAAAAAATCACAAAGGAATGAAACAAAATGGAATAGAGGCCATTCCCATGGAGAAAATAAAAAAATTGAAGAGGCCTTCCTGCAACAGGAAGGAATGTATGAGAACCAAGAGCACCAAAACAAGGGAAAAGGCACAAAAAATCAGAATAATGGTCAACTTAAATGTAGGAAAAAAATTTCCAAAAGGACAAAACGGAAAAAGAGGCTGGAATTCCACCAGCCAAATCCTCCAGGAGTTAGGAGCTCATATCATCAATGAATGAAAGGTAATAGTAATCACTCTACCCCCCAACATTTATAATTTATTTTTACATCCTTAAATATTAGAGGACTGAACAGTCCTGGTAAGAAAAGAATTCTAAAATCTAGAATAGCCTCTAACAAATTGGACATTGTTATGGTCCAGGAAACCAAGAGTGATCTAAACTCAATGGAATTAATTCATCAATCTTGCTTCAAAAATCAATACATCCATGTAGCTACCTCGGCCTCGGGAATTGTGGGGGGCCTTTCCACCTTTCTAAAGCACTCTTTATTTCACTTTTCTGAATCTACTGCTTCCAAATTCGCCCTCGCCACTGTTCTCCAAATCATCGGTACCATGGAAAAAATTTGTGTCACCAATTTTTATGCTCCTCATTCAATTATCGAAAGAATGTATTGGTTAATCAGCTTAAAAAATCATTTCAGCTCTTTCAACCATCCCCTCAGCATTCTAGCAAGAAACTTTAACATGATAATCAATATCAGGGAGAAGAGAGGTGGACTCAGAAAACTGGACAAAGACTCAGCATCCTTCCAGGACCTTATTGATGCTGTGAGACTCATAGATACCCCCACCAAAAATGGCTCTTTTACATGGAATAAAAGAGGAGGGGGGGATAGGCAGATAGCCTCCACGCTAGATAGATTCCTCCTATATGAGGACCTGTACCTCATCTCCTTGGAAACTGAGGCAAGCATCGTCCCCCAGGTGGGCTCAGATCAATCACCCATTATTCTAAAAATCCATTTATCAGAAGGACCCAAAAATAAGCTCTTCAGGTTTGAAGCCTTTTGGATCAATATTCCTGACTTCATGGAAAAAATTAAAGAATGGTGGTCTACCCCCCAACCCACCCAAGGCAAAAAAATGTACAACTTTCAACAGAAACTAAAATTCATCAAATTTGAACTCAGACTCTGAAATAAGAACCGTTTGGAGACATCATTTCCGAAAATAAATTTATAGAACTCAAAATGGAAGCCTTACAATAGAACATCATCAACAATGGGATGACTAAACAAACAAATCAAGAGGAATTAAAGCTACAAAAAATTTTGGAGGAAAGGGATGCCCAAGAGGACACCTTATGGCACCAAAAATCCAGGGTTAGCTGGCTTAAAGAGAGGCATAAGAACACAAAATTCTTCCATCGATTGATGATCCAACATCGGAAACACAATAGAATATTAAGCCTAAAAAATCAACAAGGATATATCCTCAGCTCTCATAGAGAAATAGAAGAGGAGCTCAACCAGTATTTTGGATATCTCCTCACTAAACCCAACAATTCCAATGGGGAAGCAATAGAAAAAATCACCAAAAACATCCCTACTATCTTAATGAAGGAGCACAACCAAATTCCCATAAGGAAATTTTCTTTGCACGAGGTTGAAGAATCGGTTCAGACCATGCCCAATGGTAAAGCCTCAGGACTGGAAAGTTTCACCATTGATTTCTTTAAAGCTTGCTCGTCATTGGTAAAGACATAGGTTCACAATCTTATGGAAGAATTCTGAATCCACAAGTTTTTCTTAAAATCCCTCAATGCCTCCTTCCTCACCCTCATCTCCAAATTAGAAAATTCTGACTCCCATGATCAATTCCATCCCATTGCGCTATTTAATGTTATTTACAAAATGATCTCCAAGGTTTTGGAAAATCACATCAAAAATACTCCGCCCATCCTTATCTCCCCCAAGTAAACTGGCTATGTGGAAGGCAGACAAATCTTGGACAACATTATCCTCTCACAGGAAGTCATTCACTCTTTCAAGGAGCTGAAGAAACTAGGAATGCTCATTCAACTAGATATGTATAAGGCTTTTGAAAAAATAAACTCAAACTATATCAGAAAGGTGTTGGAAGCTCTCAGTTTTAACAACGATTGCATAAAATGGATAATGGCCATGGTTTTGGGATCCTTCTTCTCCATTATTCTTAATTGTTCCCCCTCCTCCATCCTCAGTCCATCACGAGGAATTAGGCTAGGTGACCCCGTCTCACCTTTCCTTTTTTTCATAATGGAAGAAGGTATGAGTTGTTCTATTATGGAAGCCTCCTCAAATGGAAGAATATTTGGAATAAAACTATACCCCTCCACCCCCCCCCTCTACTTA
Organism: Pinus albicaulis; assembly: GCA_034641835.2. Taxonomy (NCBI): domain Eukaryota; kingdom Viridiplantae; phylum Streptophyta; class Pinopsida; order Pinales; family Pinaceae; genus Pinus; species Pinus albicaulis. The sequence continues at coordinate 1,291,395,585 of CM076574.1, forward strand.
CCAACAATTTGTTTATAACACTCTGCTCATGGGCTCTCCCACTGTTGTGAAACCTGCTCTAAAATAGAAGAAAAGAGATATCAACGCCTTATAAATAAGCCACTTCAAGGGGGAAATCTCCAATACATTACATGAATGAACAATTCTTGGATGATACAAATTAAAAAACCTCCTTTCTATATATAGGAGTCCATGGGGCCACAACGTAATCCTAGTGGGGCCATAATGTAATCCCAGCCAACCTAACAATAAAAATCTAAGGACACAATAATAAGAATATGGGGGTTACGGAGGTACAATAAGGGACTATACTAGTAATATAGGGACCTAACATGCCCATCTCCTTTAAAAAAGTGTTGTCCTCAATGCTTGAGTAGCTCTGGGTGCTTCTGTATAAAATTCTCATCCTCCCATGTAGAATCTTCAGTGGGTAAGTTCTTCCACTTGATGAGATACTCTAAAATTGATCGATTTCATAGCTGTCGAGTTCTTGTTTCCGTGACCACTTGAGGTTCCAATATGATTTTTCCTTCCTCATCAAGTTCTGGCAATATTTTTTAAACTGGAATATTTTCACCTATAACCTTCTTTAAGCATGAAACATGGAAAACTGGATGCACTTGTGAAGAAGCAGGAAGCTCCAATTTGTATGCCATAGTACCAATATTTTGCAACACCTTGTAGGGACCATAGTAATTTGGTGATAATTTATTATCCTTCTTAGCTTGCTTGAGGGAAATTTGCTTGTATGGTTGTAGCCGTAAAAATACCCTGTCTCTTACATCAAAACTTCTCTCGCTGCGATGTTGATCTGCCTGTTGTTTCATTCGATTTTGTGCCAAATTCAGGTTATCCTTTAAGAGTTGGAGAACTTCTTGTTGATGCTTGATGTGATCTTCCACAGCTTGAACCTTCTAATTTTCTCTTAAATATGATGTGATGGACGACGGACGATATCCATAAAGTGCCATAAATGGGGTCATTTTTGTTGCAGTATGGAAAGAAGTGTTATACCACCATTCAGCGAGAGGTAACCACTTGAACCATTGTGTTTGTTTATCAGATACAAAACAACGAAGATATCCTTCCAAACATTTATTTACTATCTCATTTTGACCATCGGATTGAGGATGATAAGATCAGCTATGAGCTAATTGAGTACCCAAAAGGGAAAATAACTCCGTCCAAAATTTTCCAGTAAAAATGGGATCTCTGTCACTCACAATAACCCTCGGGTTTCCATGTAGCTTTTGAATTGTGTCCATAAATATAGTAGCAACTATACTTGCTTTAAATGGATGAGATAATGCACAAAAGTGTGCATACTTGGTAAGTCTATCAACTACCACCATGATGACACTCTTTCCTTCAGACTTACGTAAACCTATGATAAAATCCATTGAAATCTCCTCCCAACGTTGACTTGGAATGGATAAAGGTTGTAGAAGACCCGGGGTCTTAATTGTCTCAACTTTATTTTGCTGGCAAGCCAAACATTCCGCCACAAAATTTTGAATGTCAGATTTAAGGCCATCCCAAAAAAAATTATTTCTTCACCCTGTGGTAAGTCTTTAAAAATCCTGAGTGTCCTCCTAAAGGAGAAGTGTGCAATTCCAAAATAATCTTTTGTTTTAGTTGGGAATTCTTACAAAGATATAAGCGATCTTTGTACCATAAGGAATCATTTTTCCAACTAAATGTATCAGATGTACTAGGATCTTGCTCCAAATTTTGAATGAGTGTCCACACTTCTTCGTCCTTCTTCCACTCATCCCTTGCTTCGGTTATCCAATCTAGTTGGATAATATATATGGCACACAACAATGCTTCCACATCTTCATTCTTTCTTGAGAGTGCATCTACAACAACATTTAGCTTCCATTTTTTGTAGATTATTTCAAAGTCACAACCCAACATATTTGTGACCCATTTTGGCTGCTCTTCTGAAGATAGTCTTTGTTCCAAAAACTATTTAAGACTATCATGATCATTTTTTACCTTGAAGTGTCTTTCCATTAGGTAAGTTCGCCATTTCATTAGTGCATTCAGTATTGCTAACATTTCCTTCTCATAAATAGCTTTCTGTAAATACTTTCCTTTGATTGGATGACTTTCAAAAGCAATGGGTCTTCCTTCTTGCATTAAAACAACACCAATTCCATTTCCTGAGGCATCACATTCCACAATAAAGGTTTTTGTGAAATCTAGCATAGCTAAGACCGATGCTAGACACATTGCTTCTTTAAGATGTTCAAAGGCCTTAGTTTCTTCAGGAGTCCATGAAAATGCATCTTTCTTCAATAATTTTGTTAGAGGTGTTGCTATTCTCCCATAATTCTTAACAAACTTGCAATAATACCCTGTTAACCCGAGAAATCCTCACAACTGATTTATGGTTGTGGGGAATTTCCATTCCTTAATGGCTTTAATTTTTTTAGGGTCTACCTTAACACCCTCATGAGAAACAGTATGACCCAGATATTCCACGTCTTGTACTCCAAAGAAACATTTGGATGTTTTTGCATATAATTTTTCTCCTGCAATAGTTTGAGCACCCTCTCAACATGTTGAACATGATCCTTCCAAGACCTGCTATAGATTAGTATATCATCAAAAAATAATAGCACACATTTTCTAAGGAAGGGTTTGAAAATGGAATTCATCAACCCTTGAAATTTAGAAGGTGCATTGGTAAGGCCAAAAGGCATGACCAAAAATTCATAATGACCCTCATGAGTTCGAAATGTTGTTTTTGGAATATCTTCAGTCTTCATTCTAATTTGATGATATCCCGAATGAAGATCCAACTTGGTAAAATAAATTGCTCCATGTAATTCATCCAATAATTCATCAATCACAGGAATGGGAAATTTATCTTTAATGGTGAGCTTATTGAGCTCCCTATAACCCGGACACATTCGCCATGATCCATCCTTCTTGTGTACCAATACTACAGGAGCAGAGAAAGAACTTTGACTAGGTTGAATTATACCCGCCTCTAACATTCCTGCAATCATACGTTCAATTTCACTCTTTTGGACGTAAGGATATCTATAAGGCCCGATGTTTGGAGGAACACTTCCTGGAATCAAATGAATAGCATGATCATGATCATGAATAGGTGGGAGTCCTTTGGGAGTTTCAAACACCTTGGAATGATTGTCCAAGACTTGTTGGAGATCTGCAGAAATAGATGATTTTGATATTGGAACTTCTAGTGAGCATAATTGTGCAATTACGCCTCACTGTTCTTTCTTTAGAAGCTTTGTCATGACATTAGAGCTTATTATCCTTCCTGGCTTCCCTGCAATACCCCGTAATTCGACTTCCTTTCCTTCTGAAAAAAATTTCAAGAAAAGTTCTTGAAAATTAAAAGCTACCGTCCCCAAAGATTGTAACCATTGTACTCCTAGTACAACATCAGCACCTCCCATAGGAATTGAAATCATTGGACTATTCAATACATATTCCCCCATGGTTAGCTTGATATTATGGCATTTTCCAGAGCAATTTATAGTTCCTCCATTTGCAACCATCACTTGACATTCTGGTGTTGGGTATAGGAAACAATTTAATTCCTTCGCTACCTTACAATGAATAAAATTATGGGTGCTACCTGAATCAATCAACACTATTACCTTTCTCTTCTTGATTTGTCCTTTTATCTTGAGGGTTTGAGGAGTGGTAATTCCTGCCAGTGCATTACACGATATGGTTGGATTCATTTCTTCCTCTTCTGGGGCTGGTTCCTGGTGTATATCCTCTTCTTGTCCATTTTCTTCTTCCTCTTCACAATCTATGTAAAATAATTTCTTCTCAGCACACTTATGACCTTTAGTGTATTTGCTATCACAACTGTAGCAAAGCCCTTTTGCTCTTTTTTCTTCCAATTTTTGTGGTGTCAACCTTGTAGGTTGTGAAAATCTAGGAGTAGCAACACTTCCCTCTTTATAGAAGTGAGTGGTAGGCTTCCTTGTCGCCATAATTTTACATTCAATTTTTCTTGCCAACCTGAATGCCTTATCCAATGAATCAGGTTCCAAAACGCGAACTTCATGTTGGATGTTATCCTTTAAAGTGCCTATGAAGAGATCAATCCCGTGTTCCTCTGGAATATCAGTTACCCTTATATTCAATTTTTGGAAGTCCTCAATGTGCTGCCCCACTAAACCCTTTTGTTTGAGATTTATCAATTGGCTAAAGAAGGTGTTTCTCTTTGTATCCTCATAATGTGCTATCATTTCCTTCGTAAAAATTGACCAAGTGACAATTTTTTTACGGAGCAAAGCCATCGATACCATACAAATGTATTTTGTTCTAAATGTAAAGTTGCAATGCGTACCTTTTGTGTGTTTTGCATGTTATGGAGATCAAAATATTGCTCCATCTGTAGTATCCATGTTACAGGATCCTTTCCATCAAACTTCCTCATATCCATTTTTGGAATATGGTGGTTCTTTCCGCCAACATTAGAGTTTATGAAATCACGATTAACATTTATTTTGTTCTCATCATGAGTTTCCTCTACTATATTTTCACCATTAGGAAACATTTCTTGTATCAACTTTTCCAAACCTTTGATGTCTACTTTTAGATCCTTCTTCATGTTTTCCATGTTGTCTTTCATTTTTTCATCGATCTTAGCTTCCATGTCATCCATCTTATCTTCCATGCCCACTTCCATGCCATCCATCTTAGCTTCCAAACCATTCATCTTAGCTTCCACGCCTTTCTTCAAACCATCCATCTTAGTTTCCACGCCTTTCTTCAAAACTTCCATTTCATTTTTTGTTTCTCTTTGCGATAGTGAAATTTGGTGCACTTGCTCTTGTAATTTTGATATCTCATGTTGTGTTTCTTCATCTTCATGAGTCATAGTGGAGCCTTATGAATGCTTAATTGGTGTTTAATTCTTTTTAGGGGGAATTTTAGAACCCAATACCGATATCTATTCTACAATATGCCCTTGGAATCAATTAAGACCGATTTTTCAAACAAGACTTATGCAATTCAAAAAACAATACACACCTTTTTCTTGCTTTTGAGGAGTTGGATATTGAAACTGAATTATATTTGTGATTTCGAATCCTCAATATTTGAAATTTAGTCCTGTAGTATCCCTCTGAATCTTGTTTCGAATGCCATATGGCTGACCTGATTTGGATTCTTAAAGGCACAACTATGCCCAATCTCCCACAATGACCTAATTATGGACTGGTTCCTAAGTTATTTTACTTGTACGACTTGGTGCGTGTCACCGTTTCCTCCTTTAATTTTAAAATTGATAGATAGAAAACTAAAATGTGTTTAAGACAACTTTTACACCATTCCAATCTGAGAATTAAAGTAGAGAGCTATGAAGCTTTTCCCCACAATCACCCTTTAAGATGAAATCTGCATCCCTAACTTCCATAGACTATGTCCGCAAATATTGTCAACCAAGATCTGAAATTTTGCAACGCTATTCCTTAGCATTTCAGATTTGCACTCTAAAAAATTTCAGATTCGGAACCTTCGTAGAAAAAATTTATAGCGAAAAATTCCACGATAACCTCGTTTATGTTAAATTTAAGAGCTTGCAATGACCTTTCCTCCATAGATCATATCTTCAAGAAAATATTGTGAACCAAGCTCTAAAATTTTGCTACGATGTTCCTCAATATTGTGGCTTCGCACTCTAAAAATTTCAGATTGTGAACCTTCGTAGAACAAAATTTAGAGTGAAAATTCCACGATGACCTGTTTGGAGCAGCGAAACCTTAGAATCTCAAAGATTCGATACCAAATGTTGTGAAACCAGCTCCAAAAAGAGAAGAAAAGAGATATCAACACCTTAGAAATAAGCCACTTCAAGGGGGAAACCTCCAATACATTACATGAATGAACAATTCTTGGATGATGCAAATTACAAAACCTCCTTTCTATATATAGGAGTCCATGGGGCCACAATGTAATCCTAGCTGACCTGACAATAATAATTTAAGGACACACACACACATACATAGGTACAATAAGGGACTATACTAGTAATATAGGGGCCTAACACCATCAAAGGAAGCCCTCGCCTTTCAGGAGATTCTTGTAGATTTGTCCCAAGCCTCTCACACTTCCATCAACATGGCCAAACCTAAAAAAAAAATCTTAATACCTCCCCGCCCATTTAGCTCAACATTGCAAGAATTTTGGATTCAAGCTTAGCTCCTTCCCTCTCCAAGTACCTTGAGTTCCCCTAATATACAAACCTTTAAAAAGGAAAATTGGGAATCTCTAGTAACCAAATTGAAGAATATGTAATATTCCCAATTAGCAATAGCTAATTGGTAATATTAATTTTTGGCCATTTTACTTTATAAAGTTAAAGTCGGTAAATAAAGTGGGTCAGGAGAACACTCAACTCACACTTAGGGAAATAAAACACTTGCTAAAAGTCACTTGAGCACCTTTACTTAACATCGTGGGGCCTAAGGGGTCGAAGTGATTGTGTGGGATTAGTGGCAGCATGGGTAGCGTGGGTCCTAGGCAGCGCAGAGGTGGATGGACAGCGTGGCCAAGAGGGACAACACAGTTTTGGTGGGGCCTAGGGGAGAGAAAGGCACTCCAAGCATAAAGAGGGAGAGAGGCCCTTCATTTGCTCATTCTATTATGCATCTTTGTTTTGTCTATTGACATTGAGCACGCTTTTGCTATTGAGCAAAGTATGTAAGTGCTGTTTAGCACATCGGGTGTCTCCGAGCGGAAATCCCAATCTCAGCCCTGGGTGGACTTCGAGTGCCTGCTCGGGTGAGGAGTTCTATCGTTGGATTTTCAGGTTGGAGCTATAGCATCTACAGTAGGGATTACGCACTTGCTTGGGCAGCGCAGTCTTGAGGAGAGACCACGCAGTTCTTGGAGGAGGTAGTGCCGGGAGCTGAGATTTATCAGGGGATTCAACCCGGAATAGTGAGGAGGGGTCAGCCCTTAGCTATTCCATCATTTTGTCAAAGGAGGAGGCCACCATTTGCAGAGACATCTTCAGGGCCAGCGTATTCCACTGGGGCAGCGTGATTTCTCTAGGGAGGTGATTTTCTGGGGTCATCCATTCTGGAACCCTTTCTGGGCTTTTATGGGTATTGAGTGAGGAGCTCATTCCCAAAGTCCCATATTTTTCTGAGTAGGGGAACAACCCCAAAGAGTCAGCTTATTCCAGTAGCAGCAGCAACAACAGCAGTTGGAGATAACGCAGTCATTGCTAGAGCAGCCATTCTGAGAGTATTTCTGAGAGTATCTCTAGCTTGCCTTGTGCAAGCCAAGGTGCCATCATTCTGATCAACTTTATACCCATTTCATTTTCAGTTATATAATAAAATGGCTCAACGTTCTCCATGTTTTGCATTCTATGTATGATGTCCCTCTATTTGCTGTAGTTTCATGTTTATGTTGCTTTATATTGCTGTTTATTTCTACTTGGAATATTACAAGATATTGCCAATTGGACTTTTAGATCCCTAAATCTTGCTGGTCGACTAGTCCTGGTCAAATCAGTACTCCAAGCCATCCCGCAATACCAGTACTCTGCCATTGCCGCTCCCAAATCTATCCCCAACCAACTCAAGACCATCCAAAGAGATTTCTTATGGAAAGACAAAGAAAATGAAGGAAAATGGGCCCTTGTGGCCTGGGAAAAAAAATTGCAGAGCCAAAAATGAAGGAGGACTTGGGCCTCAGAGACCCAGACATGCTGGGCAAAGTGCTGGGCGCCAAAACTTGGTGGCGTTGGATCACTAGCCCTCAAACCTCTTGGGCCGTGCTCTGGAACGCAAGTATGCCCCGTCTCATCACTAGGAGACTCTCATCAGGCTTAGTGGCAACATCAAAGGCTCAGTGGTATGGAACCAAGCATGGGGGAACAAAGCAATTGTTCAAAATCATTGTTTCTGGGAAATAGGAAATGGAGGAACAACCTTGTTCTAGGAAGATGAATGGAAGCAAAGCCCCCGACTCAATCAAGACCAATTCAAACAAATCAAAATTCACATGGACAACCAAAATAAAAGTCTTGTCAAAGATTTTTGGAAAAATAATGAAAACACAGGATGGAGAGAATGGTAAGATGCCTCGGAATGGGTTCAGCAAAATCACCCTCAGGAATGGAAGAATCTAGCTAAAGAGCTAGAAAAAAGACAGATACAAACGGAAGAGGAGAAAGACAAGTTAAGATGGGGCACAAATGCTGCTGGCCACTTCAACATAAAAGAGGCCTATGGTTATATCATCCCCCCTAACCCTAACCCCACTGAAAGCAAATGGCGCACTCTTTGGAATTGCAAAAACTGGCCCAAAATCTCACTCTTTCTTTGGCTAGTGATGCACAAAAAAATTCTAACTTGGGAGAATCTAATCAAGAGAGGCTTCATCGGCCCTTCCATTTGTATGCTCTGCAAAAAGGAGGGTGAATCAACAAATCATCTGTTAAATGAATGCCACTTCACTTCCAACATCTGGAATTGGATCTTTCTGGTCTTTAATTCCTCGGACAGGGACCCCTCCTCCATTCTCATCTCCTTCGATCACTGGCGCACCTCCTTCTCCAATCATCCTCTAATTAATCTGGCTTGGAACCTTCTGCCATGAATTATCTGCTGGGTCATTTGGAAAGAAAGAAATGCTAGAATCTTCATAGATCAGGAAAAAAAGGAGGAAAAAATAATTCATTCCATGAAACAGACTCTCCGTGAATCTGCTGCCATAGCCAGATTGCCCGATCCAACCACACCCCCCCCCCCCCCCCCACCCGAGAGTATCTTCGCATCTTATCTCTGTTAGACTTATCCCTCCATAACTCTCCTTTGAATCATAATATTCCCTTGGCTCCTTCGTCTGACACCAAGTGGATGCCTCCTGAACCTAATTATATCAAATTAAACTATGACAGGGCATCAAAAGATAACCTAGGCAAAGCGGGATTCGGAGGTGTCTTTAGAGATCACTCAGGCCAAATTCTCTGGATATACTATGGCAATCCGGGACACTCCACCAACAATGCGATAGAGCTTCAGGCCCTGGCTCATAGACTGGCTGTTGCTAGGGAACAAAACTTCTGTCCTTTATTCATTGAAGGGGACTCCATGGTTGCTACCCAAGACTGTAAAAAGCTCCATCAAGGTAGAAATGTCAGCCAGGTCTCAGACAACTGGAGACTTAATAAAATCCTTTAGAGAATTAACCTCCACATCAGCCTTGCCAAAGGCGTCACCTTCCACGTGGTCAGACGCAGGGCCAACCAACTCGTTGACTTGTTGGAAAACGTTTGTGTTAACACTAATATGGGTCTCCTATCCAATTCATGGGAAGCCTTCAATTTTCCAGATGTCAGAAAGGCATTCTCTCACATCAGCGACAATGAAATCTCAGTCAAAGTACAACCTATGCCCTCTGTATCATTGCCCCTCCCCCAAAGCAATTATGATCCAAACCTACTGCACCCTCATTTGTCTCCATTCGTAAGAGCATGCCTATCACTCTATCTCTGTTAGACATCTGAATGACCTCTTCAACTATCGCATTTATTTCTCACATCCGAAAACCAACCCAGTTGTCCTATCTACCCATCACACCTCCTGTCTCGCATTTCTCCCTCCCACCTATATTAGCCACACCATCCCAGACTATGGCTCATTCCATTTTCAAGATCTTATTTCCCTATCTCCAAATTCCTTGATTTCCCTATCATCCATGTCTCTCCCTGCGCCTGGCCACCCCAGCCTTCCATTGTAGCCTGCATCTCTGGCCCTGCTCCCATTGATAATCATCGCACTTACAGCCCCTCGTAGATCCAATGCCACTCTCCAAGACCATGGTGGACAAGGCCATTGTTGACTTGAGGGGTCCTCACCTAGGTTTGGAGGTTAGGTTTTGCCAACAAACCACTATACTACTGGCCCTTTCGATAATGACCTACTTGCGCAGGCCAAGGTCTCACCCGAAGTAGTATGGGAGGGTGCTGGAACCAAGTTTCCGCACCCTGGGAGAGAGTAGGTAATTTAAGGTAGATTTGTGTTGCAGCTTATTAGGTTCGCTCAAAATGAGTCTATTCGTAACTCTTTTAACATTATAATCAGTACATAACCATAACAAGGCTATTATCATTAACATATCTAATCAATGCATTCACATCCATGTGTGCATCAGCAAATACCATTACAAAATATTATAAACGCAGACAATTCCAGATCACAGATACATTTGCAGCTTAAATAAATATCACAGATGTGCTTCAGTAGTAAACACAATCAATCCTAATAGTACAAGGTACTTCAAATATATTTCGCATTCATTATCATTAAAAATCCACTTACAACCCAAAACACAGCCTGCGCACATAACCTAGCGGGGTCCACACACAGTAGGACTGAGGATCTTCACGCACACAGCCAGTAGGATTCCTTACCCAAAACAACCAAGATAGATCTTAAAAAGTCGCACATATCATCAATATTATGACTTACTTACTTACTAGACCCAACTATCTATCTATTTATAATATCGTAGCCTTCACTATCTTATGGTCTGCAAAACTTGGTTTGCCAACCCTAGAGCTACACTTTAACTCATTACAAAACATTAGGGGCTTTGACCCACCCCAAAACCCCTATGGAAGACTGACTATTTACAAAATTATACCAAAAACGCAGGTTAGGGAACCCCATTCCAACAAGTCCCCAACACAATCTTGTGACTCGTCCCGAGTCACTACGGTTGTGGGGTTTGCATATTCGTCTGAAGCTTATTGATCGCATCAACCAGGGGGGGCAACACTCCTTCGCTCTGTGAAACAGTTTTCTGAGAAATATCCACCAACTTCTGTGAAGTTGGACCTTCTTTGGTAGTAGTGATTCTTTCCAAAGTCTGGTTCAGTTGCTTAACCACAATATCTACTTCCTGAGAGAGCTTGAGGGCTTCATTGGCCCAAGGCTTAAGGTCGTCACTGAGAACCTTATTTTTGTGGCGGATCTCTTCAATGTCATCTCTAAGTGTGTGGCTGGTACGTAGTCGTGCCAAGCACTGAGATGGAATCAAAGTGGACATAGTAGCTTCAAGCTATTCAAACTCTTCCTGCTTCTGGCACACCTCTTGAGTAAAGTCACAGAGGAGAGGCTCATGCTGCACCTTAGACCAAAGCTGCATAGCTGTCTCCAAAAACTCTGTGCCCTGAGAAATCTGAGCGGTAATAGCATTGGTGGCCTCTGTGACCAGCGCGGCTCACTGGGCTCTTACTTTAGGTGGATTTTATGGCTATAATTTTTCCTGTAAGGCAGCAATCTGTTGTTCCATCTCTATCTTGACAGCTTGAATTTCGGTCCTCAAAGCCCTTATTGCTGCAACAAGCTCCTCAATCTTGGCCTGGGGGGTAGTAGAAGCCAGGATATCCTCAGTTATATATGCGCAGACCCTACTGATTAGGCGTTCCAGCTCGGTCTGTTATGTGGCGGCGAGGGTGCATGCAACCTGTGCCTAGGACACTTTGGCAATTTTCTCCACAATTTTTTACTTAGCTGTGTTGAGCTTCTAGTGGACTCGATGGTCTCGATGTTGAATTTCCTCAAACAGGGATGCGTGGAGGACCTATATTTGTTCATGCAGCAGTTGGGCTAAATCCAATTGTACCTCTGCACAGGCCTCGACTGTGCTCCTAAGGCAGGTTGGTTCAAGATGAATGCTACATCTGGCAGAGGGTAGAGGTGACTTTCTGTTATGACAATCAATTCACTGTTGGTTACTGGGGGCAGCCTAGTCTGAATCATACTTGTCTACAGGGTGTCGGTTTTGAGCTGCAAAGCTCGGAGCTCAGACTGGAGTGTAGCAACCCTGGCCTTCTGTTGTTCTTCCAAATCCAGCCATTTAACCTCTGAGGCAAGGGTGACTATGTCTATGATCTGCTCCAGGTCTTCCTTTGTCAGAGTAACTTTAGTCTCCCGACCCAGCCGTGTAGCTCATCATTTCTTTTGTTGGCCTTTAATAGGGTCACCAGTATATTTTGTACCTCAAGGGGAGTTAGCACCCTTCACATCTAGACCCCCTATGTCCAAATGCTACTATGAATCCTTCTGTGATTCTAGCTCTCCACCCTTCTCGACATTCTTGCCCTATCCTTTGGTCTCTTTGGTGGTTTCAGGTAGGGTAGTCTTCTTGGTACTCATACCTGGAGTGTTGAGCGTAACTTATTTGAAGCTTAATTTCCAATGTGGAGGCCAAGTAGCAATAATATGGTTTCCTCGTCTGTAACCATATATGGTAGTGATACCCACGCTGGATCCTTGTAACCCTGGATCTGCACATTGTGGATTGTGACTTGAAAATATGTGATGCTCTTGTACTTTTCATAGATTGTTGGTGATAAGCACGGCCGAGAGTGGATTTTTGTTGCGAGCCTGCTCTGAAACAAGACCCAGAAGACCTTATTATCTTCAATGTGCTTCTCATCCTTTGAGTCCCACAGATTCGCATACTTCGCCCCTTCGCACATATCTGGCTCGAGCTCAGGGGGGACCGAGTCTTCCAGGGCTTCTCATGTGACCAACGCGATGAGGAGCAGCAACCAGGAGTAGCATAATTCCCTTCCATGATCCTGGGCTTCACGCATGTTCTCCAGAAATTCGTTACACAAGAACTGGGACCAGTTGAAGTAGACCCCTTTCTCGCAGCGGCTAGCCAAATGAATTAAATATGCCGGGACCATGGCAACCTGGCATTTGCACATCATTTTTCATGCTAACAACAAGGTGCCCATGTGCACACCGGGGTCACTAATAGTGTTGATCATGAACCCCTTAATGTTACGTTCAACATGGTAATCATCACACACCTTTTGAACGATTTGTTGCTCATATTTCTTACCGACACACTCCATGGGATTCAACCCCCTCATGGGAAGACCAGTAATACAATGAATGAGTACTACTACATCTATGGGAATGCGATCATGGATCCGCAAGCAACCGTCATGGACCAGAGCTAGCAGTTGTAGCACGAATCAGTCGGTGATATTGTAGTGGCCAAAGTGAGGCATTCACAGTAAATTTAATAATCGTGAACCAGCAAACACACTTGCCCATGGCATGGGGACTACCTTCAGCATGTCATCCTCCAATACCCTTTCAATATATAATTCCGGTGCCAATTCGGGGAAGGCATCTAGTTTGGCGAGGTCATGATCGTCGAATTTGACTATGTGGAGCTTGCCAAAGTATTCTCAAATGATGGGGATTTCACTCGGAATTAGAGGCATATGAAAATAGGTGCACATCCCATAGATATTCTTAGGAATGTGCACCGAGGGCCTGCGAGGCCGAACATATGGTGGTAGTTGGCTTATTGGTTCCGCAATCCGAGCTTCCTCTTTGGCAGACAGAGGCCTTTTCGATGGGTTAGGTGAACATGCCTAGGGAACCATTCGAGGAGACTTCACATTGTGAGGGGAGGTGTGTGGCTTTCCTCCATCCCATTTTGCAGTCCTCCCCTACCCCTGCTCATTTGCTTTCCCCTTAGCCTTCTTCTTTTCAACCTGCTCTCCCTTTGATGGTATGGATACAACCTCTTCTACTTCAGGTGTGACCTCTTCAACCTCATCAGTGGAGACCATGGTTTGTGATGACTCAGTTGGATTAGTTGTATTCATTCTCTCTCGGAAGATAAATTCAAGATCGCTACTATTATAAGGAGTAGCTTGCCCAGACATTAACAAAGCACAATAGTCACAGAATTTCACAAAGCACAAAGTGTTCAAGATTCACGGAACCCCCTTCTGATCTACCCTTTTGCTTTTATAGCCTTGGAGATAAACCTACGATTGGATGAGGCTTATCAGAAACATACCATCAAATAAACAGTAAAAAATCTTCAGAAATCACCTCATTAATTTCCGATCACCCGCTACTTTCAATGGTAAAATTTGATTTTTACCTAGTTTTACTGTTTCAATGGCTATATTTCGAAGCTATATATTGCCCCTATGCTCCCAGTGCACCTCCTTCAATCCTAGTGCACCCTTTCACTCCTAGCATACCTCTCCAGCCTACTTTTCTCCCCCTGTCTGTGCGCATTCTATCTCATACAACTACTCCGGCCATATAGTCATTTGATTCAGTATGGTTTGAGTTGGCTACCATTGACATATCCTGGTACCATATCACCGCGCGGTGTGGCTAACCAAACAACACCTCCATTAGTAATTTCTTTTGCCATATAGGGACCTAGCCAGTGCTGTTGAAACTTCCCCAGGTGCTTCAAAAACTGGCTATCATACAACAGGACCAATTTTCCCTCCACAAAGATCTTTTTCCAAATATGTCGATCATGCCATGCTTTTTCCCAAGCATTTTGAACTTGCTGATGGAAGTTATCAATGAGACGATCTTCCTCCAAGGCTATGAGCTACACTAACCACTCCTCCATGATATCAAGCTCAGCCATGTTCGTAAGGATGTGATGCGTAGGCTAGGAACAATATACTCCATGGGCATAATGGCCTCCTTTCCATAAGCCATCTGAAACGATGTTTTCCCAGTCATTTTCTTGCAAGTGGTTTGATAGGCCCAAAGGACTGATGGGATGCACACTTCCCAGTCATTGCGATCGACATTAAAGACCTTGGTCAATGCATGTTCCAAGATTTTATTAAAAGTTTCTACAATTCAATTTTCTTGTGGATGATACGGGGTGCTTTTCACATGGTGGATCCGAAATTCTTCAGCCAATGCCTGTATTGTTTCATTAACAAAATGCATACCTTTATCGCTCATCAGGATCTTTGGGTAGCCAAACCTAGTTAGAATATGTTCAAAAATGAAGCGCACTGCAGTATCTGCAGTGCAATCCTTCACAGTTTGTGCTTCGGCCCATATGGTTACATAATCAGTCGTAGTGATGATGTAGCACGTACCTGTCTTCTTACCTGGCGGGTTGATGGGCCTAACGAAGTCGATGGGCCATTTGTCAAATGCTTGCAGGGCCATCTGCGATTACAAGGGAATTTTGTCTCTGCATGATGAACTTCCTATCCTTTGGCATGTGTCATAGGCTTTGCAATAGTTGTGAGAGTCGCTATGTAGTGTGGACCACCATAGCCCAGCTCTCAAGATCTTCTGCACCATTGCTTTCCCTGTATAGTGACCTCCTGCTAAGCCCCCATGGGCTTCTACTAAGATGGCATGCCTTTCATGCTCCAAACGTATCATCGCAGCACCTCATCAATTCCCAGCTTATATAGGTGGCCCGCTATGATGGTAAAATCCATTGCACAGGTTACCAGTTCTTTCTTCTGTTGTACCAAAAACTCTACAGGCACCATTCCCGTAGTTAAGAAGTGAATGATGTCGGTGAAGTGTGCATCAACTACCTTAATAGCAAACAGCTGCGCATCAAGCAATCCTTCTTCTAGGTTGGTCGGCTCTTTGCCAGTTTCGATTCAGGATAAGTGGTCTAGCCCAACATTTAGTTTCCCCAGCTTCACAATGATCTCAAAGTCATATTCTTGAAATAGCAGCAGCCATCGACAAATCTTCCCTCCCAACACAAGCTTATTCACTAGGTACTTTAAAGCCGAATGATTTGTAAACATCTTGAAGTGCCCTCCTAACAGATAATGTCGATATTTCTACAGGGCGTATACCATGGCCAACCCCTCACACTTAGTAGTGGAGTAGTTGCACTCCGCACTAGAGTTTTCTATTAGAAAATGCGACTTGATGGTCGATGTCTCCTTCCCCAGTCTGCGTAAGGACAACTCCCAAGGAAATTATTTATGTATCTACATGAACATGGAAAACCTTCGCCCAGTCAAGAAATATGAGGATAGGTGCAAAGACCATCTTCTCCTTGAGTAGTTCGAAGCTCTTCTGACACTGCTCATCCCAAAAAAATGAAATGTCCTTCTTTAGCAACTTTTCCATGGGTGTTGTTATCAGCGTGTACCCTTGAATGAACTTCCTGTAATAGCTTGTATGTCCAAGGATAGAGTGCAGTTGTTTCTCAGTTGTAGGGACTGCCAGGTTGATGATAACTTATACCTCGGTGGGGTCAACCATCAATCCTTGTCGATAGACTATGTGGCCTAGAACGATCCCAAAGGGTACGAAAAATATGCACTTCTTAATATTCAATGAAATCTGGTGCTTTTGATAAGCGTCCAACATCATGCGCAAGTTTGAGGCGTGCTTTTTTACCAACCCGAATACGGTCCAGTCATTAAAGTATACCTCCAAAAACTTGTGGATGAACTCCTTGAATATTGCGACCACCACCCACGAAAATATGGTAGGGGCATTCTTGAGCCCACACAGCATGACAGTGTACTGGAAAGATCCCCATTCAGTGGCGAACGTAGTGTTGGTGCGATATTTAGGTGCGATCCTGATCTGATGCTAGCCCGAAAACACGTCAGTGAATGAGTACGCTTCCTGCCCTCCCACACTGTCAAGAATTTCATTTGAGAGTGGCTTAGGAAAGGGATCATGTATGCAGGCATCATTCAATTTGTGCAGGTTAACATAGATTTGTATCTCTCCTTTAGTATTTTTCTTTTGAACCACCATAGGACTTACCCAATTTGACTATTCGATTGGTTCGATGATAACTTTGGCTATCATTTTGTCAAGCCCTTCCCTGACTTTCTACTTATACTAGGGGTTCAAACGATAAGGGCACTGCTTCACAGGGCACACATATGGTTTTAAAGTGATGTGCATGACCCCTAGGTCCCCTATAATCCCTTTGAGTTCCGAGAATTTTGTAGGAAATAGGTCCTGGTATTCTGTGAGGAGTTCCACAACTCTTCCAACAGTATCATCATCCCAGTAGTCCCCAATTTTAGCTAGCTTAGGTTGCTCCTCCATTCCAATGTTGACTTCTCGCAGCTTAAGAGGCTTAGTCACATCGACGGTCTGTAGTGGAGGTCCAACAACTGCACGCTCTCCCTCCGACTATGGGATAGAGATATTTTGCGGGTCTTTGTCACATTCCTCCATTTAAAAATTGCAGCAATTGATAATATTCTGCATCTGATTCTCCCACATTGGCACCCCATATGCTGCACAAAGGCGTGATTCATCAAATACTAAGGCATCTATATCCTGTAGGGCTTCTTCGAGTGCGTATGTTCCACCTATTAACCTGAACTTTCCTACAAATTCATCCTTCAAGTTTTCCCAGTGGCGGGTGCAATGATGTAGTTCTGCATCTAAATACCATGCGGTGGGGATTGGCACCAAGGAATCAATGAAAATGTGGACACATTCGTCTATATTTCTTTCACACCATTCCTCCATCCATGCAGACAAGTGCTTTCATGGGTCTTCTGGTCCAAGGAAAGACTATCATCTCGCGACATTCCTCCCAATCCTAAAACATCCCCTTTCTTGATTCCCACCACCACGCCGAGGTTGCGTGCATTGCTAAGTTAAGTTCCCAAATTCTTTGTTCCCTTGGGACTTCGGCTTCAAATGTTCGCAGAAAATCTCTAACACTATCAGAACCATCAAAGTAGGGTAGTTCTCTTACCTCTGAGGAGATACATCGGAAGAATTTTGTGATCCGGAGACATCGCAGTGTAGATACCTCATGTAACCGATTATGCCAATTTTCTATCTCCCCATCGGAGCCAGAGAGGCATTCACTGTCTTTCTCCCATCAAAGCACACCATCATCTGTAGGATTGATCCAATCCTCATCCCGAGTGGTTAATTTATAAATGTGATCCATATCCTCTTCTTCACGCACCGATTCTATATACCATTCTCCTTCCACAGGGTATAGTGGGACTATCACCCTCGTACCATCATTTTTTAAAACCATTCTCCTTTTGTTTATATTGATAATTCCTCCCATGTATATTGCCCAATCTAGTCCTAGGAGCGCAGGATAAGGGTCCGCATCTTCCACAATCTGAATGACTTCAAAATATGCACGTACCTTAACTCCTGTGATATCTACCATAATCTTTGACAGCCTCTCTAATGGTATGGTTTTATGTTGGTTAGCCATGCGCAGCTGTATAGTGCACCATTCCAGCTTAGGTTCTCCCATCCACTTCCATTTTTTCTTAGGAAATATGTTTACAACCGATTCTAGATCCAAGATGACCTGATCCATTTCAAGTCGTCGATCTGCACTATTAGCCACATCTCCCGCCCCGTATGCTTCTTGTGCTTGTATAGCTTGTGAACATCTCTAACCTCTATAGAAGGGTCAGTTCTTTCCATGCAGTTGTCTATCAGTATTTGAATATTTTCTACCGCCTTTTGGTTACATAGCAGCTTCATACATGCTTGTAGGAATGGTTTAACTTCGTCGTCCACTCTTAGGTTTGTTGGAGCCTTTGAGGTTGATGCCTCATCCTTGGGAAAGTCCTTGCATGCTATGAAAAATGTTTCTTTCTTCTTCTATAGGTCCAGGATTTTCTTTTTTATAGCAGCCTTCCAGATAAGGGGTTCAGCCATAACTTTCTCCTTAGCTCCCCCAGTAGCCATGTCGTTGCGTGTTATGACATTAATACTTGGTCCCTCATCACATGGCTCTACCTTAACCCTCTGCACATTTTTCATTAGCATCTGTTGTTTTTCCTACATTTTTTCTATCAGTACTGGGAAATCTTCGATCACGTGATCCAATTTTCTAAAATATCGTCAATATTGTCATGTAGGGTTCGGATAGTCCCTTACGAAGTGCCCTGTTTCTCCATAGTTGTAACAGATCAATTGCCCTCTTCCCCGACCTATGCCTCCACCCCTTCCTCTTGTTGGGAAACCTCCTCTGCCTAAGGAAGATAGGGGTGAAGAAGGGTCAGCCTGTACCCTGTATAGGTTCCCGCGGTCTATCATCAAGTCATAGGTCTGACAGTTATGCTTGTCATGTCCCACAGAGGAGCAAAATCAACACCATTATTTTTTTAATTCTGGAACATAAGCACCAAGATGAGGACAGTGGTTGGTATCGTGTAGTCTGGCAATGTGACAATCAGCGCACCATAACGTTGGACCACTTAGCCCCATAGCTTATTCAGGATGCAATGTGTTGGGTCCCCAAGCTTTCATGTACTCTGTCAGTAGAGGGCATTGATCCTTGGTGTGGCCAGACACCCTACATCGTATGCAGCATACGTCTGGGCTAGCTTCTTTCCCTCATTATTTTCATATGTTACGGATTACAAGGTGCATTGCCTCTAGTTGCCCCTAAATCTGCTACACCCCAAACTAGGCATCGTCTCTTGACGCAAATTATAGTGTCATAGCAATATCCAAGGCTTTCTCTTGCGTTTCAATCGCCTACTGAACCATAGGTCTGCGCAGGTGAGGTAGCTTGTAATATTCCCAAATTTTCACATGATATTTGGAATATTAGAGTTCTTAATAAACTTAATTAATTAAGTAAATAAAAGGGTGGAGGGACACATAATCCTCAAAGATGAATAAAATCCACTTTTGATGTGTGTATGTGGATATTTCAGATCTAGATCTACATAATGGAGTGGTAAAGAAACCACTTAATGTGAAAGGAGTGGAGATCATGTCTCATTAATGAGATAGATCATGGAGGTTGATACAGTCAACTAAGATCATGGAAATAATCAAATGTAAGATAATTAAGCATTCA